>OZ018323.1:162788991-163292388 GCA_963969495.1 Ceratothoa steindachneri
ATATATATATATATATATATATAATATATATATATATAATATATATATATATATATATATATATATATATATATATATATATATATATATATATATATATATATATATATATATATATATATATATATATATATATATATATATATATATATATATATATATATATATATATATATATATATATATATATATATATATATATATATATATATATATATATATATTATATATATATATATATATATATATATATATATATATATATATATATATATATATATATATATATATATATATATATATATATATATATATATATATATTATATATATATATATATATATATATATATATATATATATATATATATATATATATATATATATATATATATATATATATATATATATATATATATATATATATATATATATATATATATATATATATATATATATATATATATATATATATATATATATATAATATATATATATATATATATATATATATATATATATATATATATATATATATATATATATATATATATATATATATATATATATATATATATATATATATATATATATATATATATATATATATATATATATATATATATATATATATATATATATATATATATATATATATATATATATATATATATATATATATATATATATATATATATATATATATATATATATATATATATATATAATATATATATATATATATATATATATATATATATATATATATATTATATATATATATATATATATATATATATATATATATATATATATATATATATATATATATATAATATATATATATATATATATATATATATATATATATATATATATATATATATATATATATATATATATATATATATATATATATATATATATATATATATATATATATATATATATATATATATATATATATATATATATATATATATATATATATATATATAATATATATATATATATATATATATATATATATATATATATATATATATATATATATATATATATATATATATATATATATATATATATATATATATATATATATATATATATATATATATATATATATATATATATATATATATATATATATATATATATATATATATATATATTATATATATATATATATATATATATATATATATATATATATATATATATATATATATATATATATATATATATATATATATATATATATATATATATATATATATATATATATATATATATATATATATATATATATATATGCCCACTACTTAAAGTTAAGTAGCAATTTACTTAGTTACTGCTTCAATGAACGTTTGAGATGATGCCCCTGTTTTGGTGAGGCAATTTGCAAGTTGATTTTTCATATTGACCCATTCCACAATGGATATATCTTTTCTTTCAATCATATCCTTCAAACAAGCAATATTTATCCTAAGTTACTTGTCATCCACCTTCTTCACTGACCTAAGGGCTTCTACTAGGGACTTATTATCATAGCATTACATAGCATCTTATAGGCAGCAGTTCCATAATACCCATATCCTCCAGCTTTTTTTCAATGTAATATGCACTCTCAGCTGCTTCCAACAGAGCTATAGTTTCTGCTGCCAACATGGACTTCACAACTCTTCTTATTTTCTTCAATTTCCACATGATGGGATACCTCCTATCTATCTTATCGGCGAGAAAAACTATGAAACCCGCTTGTGAACCGCAATCGGTCAAATTGGCAAATGAAGCTTCAATATAGCACTTTAAAACCAGTTCTTCAGTCAGAGTTGGAATAAATATACACACCTGGTCAGTCTTTACTCTCTTAATTACTTTATTTGCATCCATCATGTCACCGATTGTACACTTCTTAATCAATGTACTTAAAGAACAGACATCAAATGAAATATCTGGCCTGGTCTGAGTCCCTATCCAATTGAACTGACCCACAATTCACCTATACTTGCAAATCTCCTCTTCATTAAGGCCAGTATCTTTTCTCTGGGTCTTTTTGTGACTTATGTCTACTTGTTTTAGTAACTTGATGTAACTTTCTTGGTCCATACTGATCCCACCATCGTTTTGCTGTATGTTCAAACCTACATATTCAAACTCTTTAAAGTCAGGTGATCCAATCAGGAAACTTTTAATTTTTCAATTACTTGATCTTCAAACTTGTCAGTACCACCCCAACAAAAGTCATCCACATGAATACAGAGAATGTCTTCCAAATTACTGTCTCTGGAATACATAAACATAGCTGGATCAAATCTCGACATTTGCATCCCAAGCTTGATAAGTTCTTCCTTCACAGTATCATACCACATTCTAGCAGCATCAGTCAGTCCATAGATGTTCTTCTTAAATTTCCAAATTCTCCCACAGAAGAATTCAGGTGGTGGCTGTAAGTATTCTTCACATTTAACCCCTTGCCTACGATGAATCCACTGTTGTATCCATGCAGACTCTAGTGAGTCTGACGATGGATCCACTGTTGGATTCACACATTTTTCTATAATGTATTCATCGAGGCAATGTTCTGAAATACTTGGCAGAGCGCTGGCTGCTGATAATTTGTCATATGTCTCGAGAGGTGTGAAATCATATGTGTGTCAGTTGCTGATTGACTGAAATCCATACCAGTCCATGTAGCACTTACATGGGCAGCTGAAGACAATTTCACTTGCGCTTATCTCCAGTGTCTCTGTGGCCTTTTTTTCCGTCATTTTTCTTGTAAATTTTAATTACCTCACGGCTAGTTTGGAGGATATTAGTGAAGATAGTTTGAATGAATATAGCCCTGATGAAACGGACAGTAAAACTGATAGTAGTGATGACTATTCAGATGTTAGTGATTCAGAGGAAGATGAACCTGAGCCATGTGTTATTTCTGGTGGATGGACTCGTATTTCAGACATTTTTATGGATTCAAGACCTGATGTAATACCTCCATTTGTGAATAGTTTTAGTGGTGTAAACCCAACAGTTGGCTTTTCGGATAATATGCAAGTAATAGATTGCGTCTGAAAATTAATTACCAATGACCTTGTGCTCCACATTGTCCCATGCGTGAACGACAAGGCAAGAGCTTTTTTTGAAAGTAATCCTCAGGTAAATGGCATAGTAAATAACATTCGTTGGAAAGATATGAATGAGGATGATATATGGACATTCTTAGTTCTCTACATTTTTACTGATTTATATAAGTTGAATGAAATGAATCAGTATTGGGCGTGTCAACCTTATAATCCAGGTGTTCATTTTTTTTCAATGCCACTGTTATGAGCAGAGACGGGTATATGTCAATTACTCTATTGATGAGGCATTGCTTTTATGGAAGGGGCGGCTCCATTTTCGGCAATTTATAAAGACAAAGTGTGCATGATTTGGGATCAAATTATTTGTTATGTGTAGTAGTGATAGTGATTGGAGTGGATATAACTACAACTTCTGTGTATACTATGGCAAAGACACAAGCGATCTTTATACTATACCTAATGTTGATGAAAAAGTAGTAGTTCATCTATCAAAGTCAGTTTTGGGACAAGTCATCATATATTCGTTGATAATTGGTATACCAGCATCCGACTGGGCTGACTTTTTACTTTCACAAAAAACAATGATGACTGGGACATTGCACACGAATAGAGGAGTGCCAAAAGAGCTGTGTGATGAAAAACTTGGAACGCTATGGAACTGCTTTTGTTCGCAAGGACAATTTATTATTGGTAAAATGGGAAGACCGAAGATCCGTTCATGTATTGACCTCCTAGTATTTGTCATGTGTAGTAGTGATAGTGATTGGAGTGGATACAACTACAACTTTTGTGTATACTATGGCAAAGACACAAGCGATCTTTATACTATACCTAATGTTGATGAAAAAGTAGTAGTTCATCTATCAAAGTCAGTTTTGGGACAAGTCATCATATATTCGTTGATAATTGGTATACCAGCATCCGACTGGGCTGACTTTTTACTTTCACAAAAAACAATGATGACTGGGACATTGCACACGAATAGAGGAGTGCCAAAAGAGCTGTGTGATGAAAAACTTGGAACGTTATGGAGCAGCTTTTGTTCGCAAGGACAATTTATTATTGGTAAAATGGGAAGACCGAAGATCCGTTCATGTATTGACCTCCTAGTATTTGTCATGTGTAGTAGTGATAGTGATTGGAGTGGATACAACTACAACTTTTGTGTATACTATGGCAAAGACACAAGCGATCTTTATACTATACCTAATGTTGATGAAAAAGTAGTAGTTCATCTATCAAAGTCAGTTTTGGGACAAGTCATCATATATTCGTTGATAATTGGTATACCAGCATCCGACTGGGCTGACTTTTTACTTTCACAAAAAACAATGATGACTGGGACATTGCACACGAATAGAGGAGTGCCAAAAGAGCTGTGTGATGAAAAACTTGGAACGCTATGGAACTGCTTTTGTTCACAAGGACAATTTATTATTGGTAAAATGGGAAGACCGAAGATCCGTTCATGTATTGACCTCCTAGTATTTGTCATGTGTAGTAGTGATAGTGATTGGAGTGGATACAACTACAACTTTTGTGTATACTATGGCAAAGACACAAGCGATCTTTATACTATACCTAATGTTGATGAAAAAGTAGTAGTTCATCTATCAAAGTCAGTTTTGGGACAAGTCATCATATATTCGTTGATAATTGGTATACCAGCATCCGACTGGGCTGACTTTTTACTTTCACAAAAAACAATGATGACTGGGACATTGCACACGAATAGAGGAGTGCCAAAAGAGCTGTGTGATGAAAAACTTGGAACGTTATGGAGCAGCTTTTGTTCGCAAGGACAATTTATTATTGGTAAAATGGGAAGACCGAAGATCCGTTCATGTATTGACCTCCTAGTATTGTGCAGACTTTGTGGAAAAAGACAAAACTTACTTTGGAGGAAATAGAGTAGTATACAAAAGGCCTTATCACATAGAACAGTACAATGTGTATATGAGAGGGGTTGATAAAGCTGATCAATTGCTAGAACCATACGACCCAAGCTGAAAATTTCATGCTTGGTTAAAAAAACTCGGGCTGCACCTTCTCATGCGTATGATGCTAAACAGTTTTATTGTGTATAAGAATATCACAAGAAAGAAAATAAGTTTCATGAAATATGTAACAATGTCTGTAGAACAAATATTAGAGGTACATAATGCTGGAGCTGTTGCTTCTCATGATAAATTTGTTTCCAACAACCCTTGTAGCGGATGCAAATGAAAACATGAAGAAGTCACACATGCTCTTGTCCCTATTCAGCCTCTACCTGGAAGCACAAACCTACATCCGAAGAAGAGATGTAGGATTTGTTACCCAGAAGTAAAAAGACAAACAAGAAAATATTGTAGTGGATGTCCAGAAAAACCTGGTTTATGTAGTGTTGAACACTTCAAAATGTGGCACCGCAAAGATGGCTCTTCTAAATAGGTATGTAATGAATAAAATTAATTTATATGTAAGTTTTACCTAATCATTTATCAAGTAAAAACAGAAATATCCGCCAAAATAGCAAAATTAAAAAAGTTGACCATAAAATAATGAAAATAAAAAAATCGTTTTTCGGCCTTATTGCACAGGAGGGAAATCGTATGGAAGGGGTTAATGCCATTACCTTTTGGAATATTGATTTAATGTCTATTGTGTGACATTGTAGGGGAGCAAATGTGAGTATGTGCGTGAAGGGCCATTCTCCCACCCCTTTCCCAATACCCTCTCCCTCCCTCTGTAAAAATGTGTGTATGAATGGGTATATATTTTTTTTCTTATTTATATATATAATATATTAAGGATTTCATGTTTTGTTTAAGATGCTTCTGTCTCTTTGCAGAGAGTTTATTGAATTGGAACTGTTGGAAGACGGGCGATTTGATGAGGAAAGTGATTTAGATGAGGATGGATGGTACAGTGTAAATGTTGAGGGTAAGAAGCCTAGGAGCTTTCTTCCACCCCAGCAGTTTTTCAGCTATCGGGATGCCCTAAGGGCTGCACCAGCTGGGTTGATGTCGAGCTTCCTGGGCCGGCAGGCTGGATGGACAAATGGTAGGAGACAGATGACTGGTAAGCATGTGAATGGATATATGAGGGCCAACCGAGGTATGTCCCAGCAAATGAGAGACCGAATGGTGTGAGAAAGATTGTGGAATGTCGTAGGTGTGGAAGGAAGGGTTATATGTAGGTGGATGTCTGGTGCATGTTTTGGGTGTGGTAAGAAGGGACATATGATAAAGGATTGCCAGGAAAGTGTGAAAGAGTGCTTCAAATGTAAAGAAAGAGGCAGTACAATTTTGGTCACCATATTATAGGAAGGATATTGATTTGCTTGAGTCTGTGCAGAGAAGGATGACAAAGATGATTGGTGGGCTAAGGAACTTACCTTATGGTGAAAGGCTCAGAAAACTAAATCTACATACATTGGAAAGGAGAAGAGTCAGAGGGGAATTGATTGAAGTCTTCAAATGGGTAAAAGGATATAATAAAGGGGATCTGGGTAAGGTTCTTATACTTAGTGAACATGACAGGACATGTTACAATGGGTTTAAGCTTGATAAGTATAGGTTTAGGAAGGAGATTGGGAGGAATTGGTTTACAAATCGTGTGGTTGATGAATGGAATAGGCTCACTAGACATGTGATAGAAGCCTCCTCTCTGGGTAGTTTTAAGAATAGATTAGATAAATATATGGATGAAGGTGCTAGATGGGACTGACTTTTTTTATGTACATATGTATATATTTTTCTAAGGAGTGGGGAGATTATATTTTGCGGTTGCATGAATGGACATAATCCTCTGGATGCATTTTATGTATATTGTAGATTAGATCTGACAAACTCCTGTAAAGGGTGACAATGTTGATGACTTTTCTTTGGTAAGAAATCTTTTGTGTGTTGACTGGAACAGGAGCTGCCAAGTGTAGGCCATGATTGGTCTTTTGCAGTCTCCTTCTTTTCTTATGTTCTTATTTGAAGAAAGATTGTCCGAAGTTGAATGGTGGAGCAAATGCTGGGGAGAGTGGAAGTTTTGCATGTGGTAACTGTGGAAAGGCTGGTCATTATGCGAGGATGTGTCGTGACCAGAGGAATGTATGTAGCTATTGTGCGATGGAAGGACATTCAAGTGAAAAGTGTTGGTTTAGACTGAGAGTGCAAGGTGTGAATGGAAAGTCTGAAGCGGGAAATTGAATTGTAAGAGGATACCTGGTGAAGTAACCTCTGGGTGCATGAGTGTGAGTAATGTGTTGGTAAGTCTTTCTAGTGTGAAAGTGCTGTCTGGTAGGAAGTATGAGTGTGAGTGTGAAGGTGGAATAATTGAATGGGATTGAGTGTTTGGCTTTGATAGATTCTGGATGCAAGACGAGCTTGGTGTATAAGGATGTGTATGACAAGCTGAGTGATTAAGCCCTCCTGTCTGAGTGTAAGGGTAGTTTGGTAGGGATTGGTAGTATGAGAGTGCCTGTGATTGGAATGATAAGGTCAGCTGTTCAAATGCATGCATGTTGATGAATGAGTGTGAATTTTCTGTGATTGATAAGGTGAGTAGTGAGTATGGTGTGATTTTGGGGTATGATTTTATGAAAGTGAACCGTATGGTTATGCATCCTGCGAGTGATCAGATTGAGAGAAAGATTGGTAAAAATGGGGTGTATAAATTGTATGTAGGGAAAACTGGTAGTGTTTTGAGGAGTGTGTTTACCGGTATTGAGGTGCATGCTATGGAGAGTGTAAGGCTTGTGAAGGGTAAAAGGGTGTCTGTTAGAGTGAGTTGGAGTAAGGATGCGAGTTTGAATGTGGGTGAGAACACTGTGATATTGGATGGAAAGGATGCGTTTTATAAGGTAAGGCGTGTTGCTTGATGAGAATGAATGATCCTTTTGTATGTGTGCAGGCGGACCCCAGAGTGAAAGGGCAGGGGAGGGGGATCCAAGTCGGAGATGTACTGGGTCACCTCTCCACTGTCAATGAGGTAGGTATGGATGATAGCACGAATGTCAGGGTAAATGTTGTGAATGAAAAGATGTGTGAATGGATGTATAATGAAGTGGAAAGGATGGTGGAATTGGATGAATGTTTGACTGAGTATGAAAGGGAGGATGTGTATCAAATGCTGTTTGAATGAAAAGGGGTCCTCACTAAGGGTGATCTGGATTTTGGGGTTGCGAAGCTTCTGGAATTCAAGATTGTCCTGAAGGAGGACACCCCAATCTATTAGCAGCTGAGACATTTCCCTCATCCGGTTGCTGATGAGGTTGAGCGTGATTGAGGGATTGAAGAGTGATATGATGAGTATGGATGAGAAGACAGACAGGATGAGGAAAGAAATGGACGAAAGACAAAGGCAGGTTGATCAAAGGATTCAGAACCTGTATGACATGATGAAGGGGTCAGGACCTGCCCCAGGACCCAGTACCCTGATCCCTGCTCTGACTGAAGGGGATGAGACCAATGGGATTAATGGGAGTGTGTGCTAGTCTAGAGAGGATAGGATGATTGTGAGTGATAGGAAGGACGGAGAATGGAAGAGAGTGGAACGCAAGAGAAGAAGGAAGACTGGGTCAAAGGGGAAGGTGAGAGGGAAGAGTTTGGATTCATTGCACTCGGTGATGAAGGAGAGAGTGATAGCATGATTGGTATGAGTGAGAGTGAGGGCAGCTCAAGTGAGAGTGAAGTGAATGTGGGGAAGGGTATTATGATAAAAGAAGTGCCAAAGGTAGATAAGTTTAGGTTGCATGGTGGGAAAAGTGTGGAAGAATTCATCAGGGAATTTGAGCGGTATTCAAGCTCAAGTACCTGGAGAATAAGGGATACTGGATGAATGTTTTGGGGGAATGTTTGGATGGAAAAGTATTAGAGTTTCATATATCATTATATAATAAACAAAAGAGTTTATTGATAAAATTCTTTTTACGAAAAAAGCCACTCTATTAAAATAGATAAATATTACCTTCCTTTTGTAAAGTGTCTGGCATTCTAGATTTGGAAAATAAAAATTAAACATATTGTATGCCCCATTTGTAAGGAGGAGGACTTCTATATAGCCTCAATACTACAGCAAGATCTCTTAATATTATTTTGAGCTTGGAGGTGCCAGTTTTGTTTATATCACCTAGGCATTTTGCCCGCTCGAGTGGCAGCTAGCAGGACTTCCTCCCTTTGTACCACATGAGGCCTTTCCTTCTGTTTGTTTATTTATTGGTTGTTGTAGTTGCAAATACTTTTTTTGTTCGATTTTGTATAGAATTGACTTTTGGGATTGGTGGTAGTTTTGTTGTTTTTTTCCTTTAAATATAATAGTCTGAGTGTTTACAAATATTGATTGATAGTATTCATAAGATAGGGTTAATTGTATATAAGTAACGAGATTTCAAATTTATTCACCCCTATCTATTGTAAATATTTACCCCATATTTTTTATAAGTAAAGAACTGTACCTACAATCTGTTTCATTTCTCCTTCAATTTCTCACGTCCGGATTAGTGTAGGAAGTGGGTTGGATCAATTGGGGTTAGTCTAGATTTTCAGCCAGCTGCAACATGACCAGCCCTTCCTTACAACATGTTGGAGATCTGGTGTTAACATCTTCGTTAAGTTCTTCCTCAAATCTCGCGGCCATTAGTCTAGCTTTCATAATTTTGCCATGCTTGGTTTCTTTCTCTGTCACAATCCATCTTGTAGATATGGTGTCTTGACCTTCCCAATCTATTTCTGCAAACACATCATTCATCCTCCAACTATCTACTTCTTCTCTCTTGACTTCCATAATTTTATCATCTGAGCAAGAGATCATTATTTCCTCATCTTCTATTTCTCTGATCTCATTAACATCCTTTTCAAAATTCATCCAGGTCTCTTCACCGGTAGTCTCATTGTGATGGTTGAAGCAGTTCTTATGTTTTCCTGTAGCTTTGCCTGCTCTGCCCAATATTTTGACATTCACTTTCTCATTGGAATCTGTCAGTGACACCTCATAACACTTCCCCACTTTCGGAAAAGTATTCCTGCTTTCAGGATTTATTTCATTACTTGTCTCCATGTTACCCTCATTATTATTTTCAATATCTTGTTCATCCTCTTCATCACTATCATATTTAGTGGCAGCAGCCTGGTCTGTCCTCTCTGTAGCCTGCACACTGCTAATGTTCTCATTGTTCTCCTTACCAGAGCTACCATCAGTATTACCAGAAGAAGACCTTTTACTCTACATACATAATGTCTTCCTCTACATTACTGTCCTTGAAAGGTACAGAGGTCTCCTCCATCTTGTAGCTTATTTCTTTTAGTTCTTGTTCCAAAACTGCTTTTCTACTCCTCAAGTCCTCCTTACTATCGACTTTTCATCATATATACAGGTTCAGTTTTCACCTTAACCCCTTGAGTCACCTTACTACTGGATCCACTGCTAGATTCAAACATACATTTTAATGTTGACCAAATTTCCTTGAATGATAGGGGTTTTGTTGTATATCAGGTAACTTACAGTTCTTCACTAAATGGAAGGCTAACAACTCATCTGACAATACCATACCCTTCTCAGTCATTTTGTAGTATTTCATGTCAAATTCCCTCATGAAATCACAAATCGACATGTCATCCTTCCTCATACACTCCTCAAAATTCTGATATGCCATGAATTTCCTCCTCTCAGGTTCTTTCATGAAAGCCTCATCTAATTTATTCAGCAGAAGTTCAACTCCATTCTCTTTCTTGTTATCCTCTGTTGATACTTGATTTTCTACCTGCCTGGGTTGACCGGTTAATGTGAGATGTATAGCTAATGCCTGCTTCATTTTGTCTATATCTGTTAACTCTATCCACATTAACACATCTTCCTTCCATTGTTCATATTTCTCAAGATCATTCAACAGCAGAGGATTTTTAATTACAGAAGACATGCCTGTAACCATGCTCTGCTACCGGTTTGTTAATATTATTTTACCTGTCCACACTATACACAAATTATAATGGTAATAAATGGGAGAAACTATAATTACCTTTCCTTTAGTCACTCTGCTCAAACTTTAGGATTCTCTTCCAATGAATTGATCACCAAGCAGATGATAACTAGACTCTTGACCAACACTTACCAAGGCTCAATATCCCACAACTAACACACAAAATACCCCCAAAAAAGAATAATAACCCTACCACAATATATATATATATATATATATATATATATATATATATATATATATATATATATATATATATCCACTCCAAATATCTGACCAAACAACCTAATACTGTAAACTTCCAAAACCTACTAACACACCGCAACCTACATGTATCGTACCAAGAGTTTCCCACCAAAACTGACATTATCAACATGATGTCACAACATTTTTCCCATTGTATTTACATGTTAGATTACGCTATGCATTATTTGCGATCTTCGTCATTATACAATATATGCACCTTTGAGTATATACATATTGATGTATCTTAATAAACGACCCCACATCAAGTAGTAGTTACCACCATGAGATAACTACGGGGTGGAGGAGAAGAGTTTTAAATACTGGATGACCTGTAGTCTGCCCACCAATTACCTTCAATCAGTGGCCAAATTCTAACATCCCAGAGGCAGAACTCATGGAGATTCTGGCCGTCAATGTTGCTATCAACCCCGAAGACTTATCAGGGGAGGTTGGGCTTTCCATGCGAGACTTTGTCACCCTCTGCCTTAGAAACTTTGGCAGGCATGGCAGACTGTGGGGTTTGTGTCTCTTTTAGAACATCTTTCTGCAGCATCGAGGTAATACTGTTGATGATCAAGGCAAAGAGTGGGACACTGAAAACACCCTGTGAGATGTCCTCTCCTTGCCCTATTTTGTCAGAGAGGACTCCACCTACCTGTATGCAGAAGTAATGTTCTTGTCAGAATTCAGATATGAAAATTAGGAGGCATTCCTTGCTCTCATTGTGTATGGACTCTACATGATACTGTATCACCATGCAACATTGTAGCGGGCCGAAGTCAACACTAACCCTGCATTCCTACCTTATCCTAGAATTTATGAACCTCTAGAACCCCGAGGAAGAATTGATACAATTTGATTACAGTCCTTTACTTTACAAGAAAATTACAAATATATGAGGGGCGGTCAATAAGTTTTACGAATTGGTCAGGCAAAACAGAGGAAGGGGGATGGCTGTTTGTGGAGGTGTTAGGACAAGTTATGACAAGTCAGGACCTGCAGCCGCCAGCTCCTGCCTCGTCTATTTAAGAAGCAGTAGCTGATCGCAGATCATCAATCACAAATTTTTCAACAATGGAGAAGGTCGAGCACCGCGCAGTGATCGAATTTTTGACCAAGGAAGGCAAGAATGCAAAAGAGATCCATGAACGCATGGTTGCAGTGTACAACGACACCGCCCCTTCCTATGCAACCATTGCTCACTGGAATAGGGAGTTCCACTATGGTCGTGAGTCCCTTGAAGTTGACCCCCGTCCAGGATGCCCATCAGACGTGACCAACGAGGACAATGTTGCCCGTATGGAGAGGATGATCCTTGAAAATCGACGGGTGAAGGTCGAAGAAATCGAGCGAGAATTTGGAATATCACATGGAAGTGTTATCAACATAATCCACGACAATTTGGCCATGACCAAGGTCTCTGCCCGTTGGGTCCCTAGAAACCTCACGCCCCATGATCGACTTCAACGTTGTCTAAGTCCACAAGGCCAGAGTTGCATAAGCTGCTCTGCACGAGTGTGGAATTGAGGAGCTAAACCATCCCCCTACAGTCCAGATCTGGCGCCTAGCAACTACTTTTTATTCCGCCAGCTCAAGGCTGCACTGCGAGGACGCCGGTTTGGTGACGATGAAGATGTCCAGCTCGCCGTCCAGGAGTGGATTGAACAGCAGTCGGGAGATTTCTGGTTGTTGGGAATTCGAAGCCTCAGGGACAAGTGGCGCAAGTGCATTGAAATCGAGGGTAGTTATATTGAAAAATAATAAAACACTTTTCCTCATATCTCATTTCCTTATATCCGAATTGCAAAACTTATTGACCCACCCTTGGAATTACAATTTAAATTTACAAGAAAAATAAACACAGGTGCACACCCAAAATAAATAACGCTATACTAAATTGCAATTCTTCCAACTGAAACAAAATACAAAAAAAAAAAAAAAACTGACGGGTGCAGAGAATAAATCTGTACAAAACCACCAATCGGTATTTGACCAAACAATGTCCACGCAATAAAATGACAAAAAAAAAAGAATGAAAAAAGGAGTATGGGATTATCACTTGTGCGCTGTGGAGGGTGGTAGTAGGCCAATAAAAGGGGGGGCTATGCTCGTCAGCCAATGCAGGTGGGCAGTGCAGGTGGTAAGTGAGCTGCCAAGTGTAGGCCATGAATGGTCTTTTGCAGTCTCCTTCTTTTCTTATGTTCTTATGTGGGTTGTAATTGTTTTAGTACTAAGTTTAATTTGAATATAGCAAGTTTGGTAATTGAATTAAAAGAAATTGTATTCTGTGTATATCATTATTTTTACTTTACCAACGATTCTATCACTACTGGAGTTAATATGTCATCTCTTTAAAATATTGATTGGATGTTGCTCTATTTACTCCTCTCTATCAACCTACATTTTTTAAATTCTTACCATCCCAATACTTATAAATTACTTTATTTTCCTTTCCAAGATTGAAGAAAGAATTAATGCATTTTACAGAGATGGCACTCAATTAAAAAAGGCATTTGAACCCATGGACAGAGTTGGACGCAGTATCGTGTAAGTTTTTTGTTAACCTTTTCATTTCTTTGTACTCTAGTACTCTACCACACTTATTATACAGCCATTATTTGTATTTTCATTTGTACTACTATTAGAAGAGCTCAGGGGAGACTAGTGGATAAGGCCTTGGACTTCTAATGCCTAGATACTGGGTTCAATTCACAGTGAGACTGGATACATAACTCCAGCATGAAGGAGATGTCAATATATCCCCAGTCAATTCATTGCAAGCTTAGGTTAGCATACAATGGGTAAGAACCATTGCAATATCTGGACTGTCATAGAAGTTTTGAAAAAATTAAGTGTCAACAAGTCCAAACTTTCCAAAAATTGTCCAAGAAGTTGCTAATCAGAAAAAAAAATACATATACAAAACTGATATACATCAAAATAATCTTCATTTTCTCTGAAAGTTATTTCCCATAATCTTCATTTTCTCTGAAAGTTATTGTCCATAATGTTCATTTTCTCTCAAAGTTATTGCCTATAATCTTCATTTTCTCTCAAAGTTATTGCCCATAATCTTCATTTTCTCTCAAAGTTATTGCCCATAATCTTCATTTTCTCTCAAAGTTATTGCCCATAATCTTTATTTTCTCTCAAAGTTATTGTCTATAATCTTTATTTTCTCTCAAAGTTATTGCCCATAATCTTCATTTTCTCTCAAAGTTATTGCCCATAATCTTTATTTTCTCTCAAAGTTATTGCCCAGAATCTTCATTTTAAAACAAAATATAATATTTTTATATTTAATCAATATTTTACTTTCTTTTTGTACCAATGTAATTGTGAGAAAGTATATTAATTTTCCTGGTGATGAATTAACTGAGGATGAATTGATATGGTGCTGTGAGGAAGCTGAGCACTTATTGATAGAGATGCTGGGCCCACCCCTGGGGGAGTGGGTAGCTTCTTACATACATCATTCTGCACATAGCCACCCCCTCTAAAATTGAAATCTTTCTTGAGCTGGTTGTGGATGGACTCCCAACAGGGTTAGCAGGCCTACCTGTGACCGATAATACTGCTATTATTCCCTTCCCTCCTTTTTTCTCCTCCCTCCTTGCCCTAATCTCTGCACAGACTCGGTGATCAGACTGACATTTTGTTCTCCTCCACTTTGGTTACATGGTAGGAATCAGATCAGCCCTTTGGACTTTATGACAAAGATGATGGGCAGGAATTTAATGCTGAATCTCATTTCACCGCAACTTTTTCCATAGGCTTACCCTCCAATGCCTTGATGGTATCAGGTTATTTTTTGTTGCCTCTGAATCAGATGTAATGAGGTGGAGGATCTCCCTCAACCTTTGTCAAGGTTGCCCTTAGGACTCTTAATGTTACGCCAGTGAGTATGATGCGGCACTCTACTATGAGCTTTGTGAAATGAGTGGCCTATGCGAGGGAACTGGTGGACTGCTCTATAGATGACATCACCTTAGAGCTTGCTGACCACAAAGTCGTCAAAGTCAAATGTGTGATGAGAAAACAGGAAGTAGCCTCAAGATCCACCCCTGCACTCGTCATCACATTCGACCATGACGCTCCCTGAGTCACTGTGTGAAGGCATTCGTACCACTGCTAGAGAGGTGCTACTACCGCCACTGCTTTGGCTCTTGAAAATGTTCATGTAGATGTTCAAAGTCAGGTTTGCCTGAAGTCTGTGTAAGTTGCTCAAGACAGCACACGATAAGTCCCTATATTGCAAAGCCAAGTGTATCACTTGCGGAGAGCCGCACCTTGCTTCTTTGAAGCAATATGATGCGTATCTCCTGGAGAAGGAAGTCCGAGCCATTAGGGCTACTGATCATCTCATTTCGTGAGGCTAAGGACTTGGTCCTGGCGCGCCCAGCACTGCCTGGGATGTCTTATGCTTCAATTTTAAAAAGGACACCTCCTGGCCCTTCCAGGCCTATGAGCATGGTCGTTTCTCTGCCGATTCCGAAACCTGCATGTTCACACCAAACCTTGGATAAAAACACCCTCCCCTCTCCCCCGTGCAAGCGTTTCCTGTAAGGCGAAACTGCCACGCCCCCCCACAGAGTCATTAGACTTACAGGAGGCAACACCCCTAAAGGTGGTCGTGAGGCCGTCTACCGGTGTTCTTATAGCTGCCCCCGGAAAGGAGGACAGAACCAAAGGAGCTTTGGCCCCTACGTCCCAACCTAAGGCATACTGGCTGGCTTGGAGATGGTGGATCTTAGAAAGTAGGCACCCCCTCCAAAGTCGTCCTGCCTGCCTAAGGTTTTGAGGCAGAGAGAGGAAAAGACTTGCATGGCGAGCTCAACTTCTGCCGGATAGTTTCACAGAAAGCGCCTAGTTCAGCCAACAACGCCTGGAGTTCTGCTTTTGGGAAGCGTACGGCCATTCCTGTGAAGGTCTTCTCTTCAAAGGGGGCCCCTGCATCTCTGAACTATGCCTGGGAGGGGCATGTTACTTTAATGAAATTGCTGCAGACTGGGGCAACGGGTAGGAGCTGCGGAGGCTCATCTCCTCCCATTCCCCTTTGGCAATCTTTTTCCAGGAGACCATGCTGGGCACGTGCCCACTGCACATCATCGCGTAGTATGAGAGTTTTGCGAACCCACTACCATGGGATAGGGGTCGGGAAGGAGTATGTGCCATTTACACCTGTCATGATGTATTCGTTCAGGCAGTAGCGGTGCAGCTGCTCCTGGATAGGAGGTATACTGTTATTTCTACATACATTCCACCATCAGCCCACTTCGATGCTGGACAGCACTACGCCACAGTGTTTTTCAATCTGGAGAAGGCCTATGATACTGCATAGAGATATGGTATACTGGAGCGTCTCCGCACGATGTGTGTGAGGGTACTCATCCCAATCTTTATCTCGGAGCTTTTGCGAGATTGTGAATTCTGTGATTTCATTGAACAGGAAGAGGGTGTCCCACCGGAAAATGTCCTCAGTGTCCTACTCTTTTCCCTGAGCATCAACTGTATCACCTCGGTGCTACCGGAAGATGTTCTCGCTATCCTCTACGTGGTCAACCTTTCGATCTCTTTTGGTGCAGCCCAGATGACAACTCTGGCGCATCGACTCCAACAAGCATTGAACTGCATCTCTCGCTATGCCGAAGAGCACAGGTTTCAGTTTTCCTTGTCCAAGACTAAGGTGGTGCTCCACCCTGACCTGGACTTGTTCCTAACCAGGTTCTCCTGGAAGTGGTAGATTCGCACTTTTTTCCTTGGCCTTGATTTTGATTAACTTCTCACTTTGGAATCTCATATTCACAGCCATAGGGTATCCTGTACCCGCATCATAGACATTCTTGGTTCTGTGCAATTCATCACCTTGGGTGCTGATAGGGGTACTGCCTTGCTTTTCTATTGATCCTTTGTCCGTTTGAAGCTTGACTAATGATGCGAGTTTTATGTATCCACAACCAAGCGTGTATAGTGGAAGGTGACTTGATCCACTACTTCAGTCTCGGCTGGGCAACCGGTGCCTTCCACATGTCCCCCATGGAGATACAACTCGTTCTGTGTCGTGCATATTGCATTTTGCTACTGTACGCCTGAGCCCATCGCCTACCTCAGTCGTGAATTGTTCTCACTGCATCCACACCTGATCTTATCGGTGCCTATGCCGCCGAGAGACGCCAGTCATAAGCTCTTTTGGTTTAGAACTAGGATGCCATCCTGGAGGGTACCACCTTTGACTATTTGTCATCTTTTTTGCGCATATGTCCTATTACATTTGATCCATGCCAGTGTACAAGGAAGGTGGTCAGTTTGCATGCCGTATCTCTTCTGTTTGAAGTCATTGGGGCTCTACCAAGCACTGCCTTTGTCTTAATAGCCGAGCTGGTTGCAATACACCTCTTCATACTGGAGATAACACGTCATGCCCAGTTCTGATCTTTAGCAAATTACATAGCATCCTGAGTGTGTCAGGGGCATTGGAATCTCTACAATGCTTGGTTTGTGGTATCTATGATGCCACTGTTGCTGTGAGCCAGGTGGATGTTGAGATTATCTCCTGCTGGGTTCCTGGATCCATGGGAATTGCAGGGAATAAGAGTGCCAGACTCTGTGAGTACTGCATGGCCACACTAGTGCTTTGCTCTTCCACGCACCAATGGTATAGCACATATTTGGGCAACCCTTTGTGGTGGCTGGCAAAGAAGATGGGAGACGGCTGAGGAGAACTTAAAGTTGCATGCCATTGTTCCCATGGACTTACCCCAATGCTGCGACTGCATCAGTTCACTTTCTGTCATTTTCAAATTGGGCAACACTGCATCACTATTTAATGGAGTGCTCCCCTGCATCTTACTGCAATGACTGTGTTGTCCCACAGACTGTTTCCCACATTCTTGTTGAATGTCTTATCCTGGGTGATCTTTGCATATGTTACCTGTCCCAGTACTGCAATGAGCTATGTATACTTGCTCCTTGTACTCAGGATTGCTTTGTGAACTATGACTCTTTGGTGGAGGCTGGCCTTCTTCCTCCATTTTATTTGACTCTCTTTAGTGTTGGTTGCATGATCCTGTCCCTGGTAGAGTAGAGTTAGACCTCTACCTGATGCTGGAGCATCAGGTTGTTTTTGCTTCTTTTGTATTTTTGTTTTGTTTTTGTCTTTTGTTTTGTTTTTTAGTTTGGTGTTTCTGACTTATTTTTATTTTAATGTAGCTTATTATTAGGCTTGTAATTAAGTTTGGTGACTTATGCCCAGATGGGTGCTACAAAAAAAAGTTACCAGACTTTTATATAATAGTTCTGGCAGAAAGTGGGCCTTCTCCATACTCTTAATTTTTAAGTTGTAGTAGCTTGCCTAAGGTCCCTATGGTGGGTGGGCCTCTCCTGGAGCACCTAGGCATGTCTTGTTTCATTGTTGTTGCTTGCTTATAATGTTTTGTTTCTTTCCTGTTATTAGTTTTTATGTTCATTTTTATATTTTCCAAATAGCCTAAAGATGGGCCTAGCTTTGTAATTTTGTCAGTTGTGCTTTGGCGCCTCCTGCAGAAGGGATCATAAAATTTAGAAGAAAAAAAGATCTGACCTCAATGACTTGGTTCAAGTTCTTTTTATTCTTCATTAGGTCTAACCTAGCATGGGTGGCTTAGAGATCTCTTTGGTTTCTGCTTTTTTTACACTTTACCTCCTATTTGCCTTAGTTTTTCACATATTTCAATGCCATAGGATGAAAAAGGGCCATAAGAAATAGAATTTGAAGTAAAATCATCCTGTCTTATGTCAGGGTAGGGCTGGTGAGTCATAATTTCAGTGTATTTTCAGCTCTAAAGTTATTGAGATTGCTTCCACGCATGAAATGTTTATAAATGCCCTATTACAACTCTTTCATATCCTAATCCCATCAATGCAACCTAAATTATACTTATCCTTGTTGATGGCTGCCAAAAGCGCTCACTAAAATATATATATAGTTTTTTATATTTTTTCATCCTTTGGTGTTGCTATATACATTTTATAGTCTTTTGAGTATAAATTTATAATAAAGTAAGTTTTTAAGCAAAGGATTTTCCTTGAGCATCATTAATATATCTACGAGGTTCCTATGCCAGCAGCATTACAGACTTTTGAATCATCTTGGGCTTTCTACTGTAATTGCTGCCTCCATACAGTCTTGTAAATCTTGCAGGTCTGTAACTCTTGTTTGATATACTTCTGATTTGTAAAACCCCACGTGAAGAAATCAACACATTAATTCTGGAGATCGAGCTTTTCAGCACCTCTCACCAACAGATCCATTCTGCAGCCAATTGGGGAATCGTATATTAAGGTACTGTTAATGAAAACAGGGGAGATATTGATGTTGCTCTTGTGAAAATCCACCGTTTCAGGCATTAATTAGCATTTAGATTTTGTTTACCCCAAAGGGTTTTGTCAGATATATATTTTTATTGTTAAGGCTGGGCATAAATGTCCTAGTTAGAGGTTTCTAACAATGTTTATTATTTGGCAAAAATTGATGGTTATATAATCTTTTTCAAGTTTTATTATGTGGTAATAATACTATAAGATTTAGAGTTAGGTTTAAAAATATCTTGTAAATATACCCCCAGCTTTTTAAAAACTGTAGTTATTTCTGTATTGGTTTAAAAATTTTTAATATTAGTAGTCATATTTGCAAGACATAATCACAATAGTTGAAAATACCTTTCAGGTTCAGGTAGACTTTAAACCACATAAGGTTTCAGTTCTTCAATTATATGTGTAATCTATTTTTTTTAATTTGGTTAATATAATGGCAAGTCCCAGAGCTAACAAATCTTCCCCAGCTTTAATAAGGTTAACAGACACCATAGCCTCAAGAAAACACCCTCATCAAGCGCTTTTCTCACATAAGCCACTTAACCCATTAAGGACAAAATATATTCATAAATACCCATGTATTGTGTTCATGAAGTTTCTCTATGCTGCAAGAATTTTTATTGAAGGTGGTCAAACAATGGATGAAGTTTTTTCCTTGAATCATTATTTTTAATTGTTTTATTGCCAGCAAGATAAAGCTTATGTAGTATTGATAGGGACCTATTGTGATAAATGCTTTGAGCAAGGATTTTGAGGATGTGCTCACAATTATTCCGATACTTTTTGGGGGGGCTGAGGCAAAATTGCAGAGTAAAGGTCCCCTAAGCATAAAATAGTTCATTTTGTTCTAGATTTAAAATAATCTTTTATTGTGCATACTTATTTAACTCTTCAATTTTAGAGTATCATCCCAAAAGATCAGAATACCTGTATTTCTATCACAATATCTTGCCTAACTTTTGCCAGAGAAAATCCAAGGTTTCCAAAATTGGTATGCGATAACTTACAGGTATAAACTATGTATGGATAAAGGTTATGAAAATTTTCAATTTACAAGAAAAATTGAAGTGTCTAAAATGATCCAAACATTTAGATTTCTTGTAGAGAGAACCAGCATTGTTTGCATACAACTAACTTTAGTTCAATCTTGTGTACATTAGATCATTCTCTTCCCATCTGTTGTCCAGATAATATGCCTTAAGAAATCTGTCATATTTCTCTCTCTCTGCGAGCTGATCATAAAACTGTGCCACCAAGATTATCTTTCATTTGGAAACCTCTCTGAATGCTGAGCACCTCATTATGAACTGGCCTACACAGAGTCTGGACCTGAATCTCATTGAAAATGTTTGGAAGACATTAGGAGAGATGAATGGAGCAAGATTACTGTGCAAGTGTCAAAAGTGGGTTCATTTCTTTGGCCAGAGATGGCAAAGCATCTTTGAGAATAGAAGATTCCACAGTAAATACTAATTATATATAACTTGTACAATATTTTCCACTGATAACACTGGTAACACTAGTTTTGTTTCTTTAAATATTTTTAGTGTTTCTAAGGTGGTTTTACCTCTTGATTCCAAAAACACCATTGAAAATTGCATAGCATCAATATTTTTGGAGTAATTGGAATTTTGTATATAAAACTAACCATAAATACAGTAGGCACAACAGTTCACTTTATTTAGCATATTCACAGTGTTCATGAATAATAGCTGATAATACTTTGTCCTTGTATTCCTTTTTAAACTAATGAGCAAATGTGATTATAAGAGATAACCTACTAAAAGTACACTGAAGAATATGCTTTCTTACTATGAGCTCCTTGATCTTTACGCACCAGTGACCATATGTAGTCCTCCTTCATAGCAGTCTTCCATCTTCCTTGGTATCTTTTCTCCATTACACCAATGTCCTGATGGAACCGCTCACCATGCTCCTCACTTACTTCCCCGTAAGGGGCACGGCGATTTGCCATCCTGGCTGCCATACTGACAGGATCCAGCGCTCCATCCGGCCGCAGCTTAGCCTCTCTTTCCTTCAGATAGCCTGTATTTCTTCCTTACTTCCTCACTTCCCCTACAACCTCTCCCACAACTTTTTCTGGTCAGCCTCTAATTTCATAGGGTAGATGCTGACCTTCTCAAGCCAACCGTCCTGGATTGGGGCTGAGGGGGAAGGGGACAATGTTCCCTAACCCCTAAGCTCCGGTCTGGGGTGGTTAGTTTTTAACAACCTGCTTCATCCCCACCCATACCTCCCTCACATCCCCTTTCCTTCTCATTTCACAATCTATATTTTTACGCTGTGTCCAAGGTGGAGCCGCCAGGCCACCAGGCGGGAGGGGTGGTCCTGAATGGCGGCACCTGGCTCTGCCAGGCCTGTATGCACCCCTTGCAGAGCGGTCTACTGTGAGAGGTGATGAGCTATTGCTTCCTGTATAAAATACAGGGTCACCATGCCCAATGATGAACTAATAAAAAACCAACCCTCAACTTTCCCTGTTCCATCGACAGAGCCACCCTCGGGCAGCTCCACAGAAAAAAAATGGAGGTCTTTCCCCTAGGGGTTTGCGCAGGGGACCCTCCGTATTTCTCTAACAGGAGAGCAGGCTTACTCCTCTCCTTCGCCTACGGGTGTAGGGGACTCCCCCTCACTCCCTTTTTCCAGCGGCAGTCCCCGCTTTTCTTTCCAAGGAGACTGCCAAGAAAGCCAGCAGGCAGCTCATAGCCGACCGCTCCCCAGTGAAGTGGCTTGGTAGGGCAAACCCCCTTAGAGGGGAGAGGGAAGCCAGGCCCCTTCAGTCGCTTCCCTTAAAAGACCTGCTGCCAAGAATATTGAACCTTGCCTGGGTCAAGGCCTGTGACTCCCCACACATGACTAGTGACGCTGCCAACAGGACTTGTGATGTCCTGGGAGGGGATGGCCAACTGGAGGCCCCTCCTGAGATAGACTTGGTCCTTGAGGCAACCCAACCTCAGACGGTAGAGCCTTCCATGGGAGGGAATCTGGACTAGGCGCCAAGCACCAAACCTGAATACACCCCTATGCGAGGTCTTCCTCAAAGGGCCCGGGTTTCCAAGGCAGTACAAGGAGGAAAGGGATCTCCTCGAACCAGTGCCGCTGCGACTACCAGGACTTTCTCCATCTCGGAGAAGGACCTGGCTGAGGCCGGTCCATCTTGCCTAGGGGCTTCTGCCGGCGGAGGGAAGAAGCGGGTTCATTCTCCACCCTCCTCTCCTAAAAAGAAAAAGACTAAGAAGACTCGGGGCTCCTCTCCATCTGCAGGGATGGATGGATCTGCTGCCACTTTGGTAAGTGACCAAGCCAAGATCGGCACATCCGGCCCCTCTGCCCCCCGGGTGCGGAGCCCGTGACTATGACTAAGACCAAAAGTGCACAGTGCGGAGCCTCGATAACATCGGGGCCCCTCATTCAGAGGTTACCTTGCATTTTCGACCCCATTGGCTTCAAATGCTTCCTCATTATTCGCTCCACTGATGTTGGCCAAGGGCAACATGATCCATCAGAGGAGAGCATTAGCTAGTGTAATTGGTAGAGAGCCGAAGGTGACCCCTTTCTCGGACGGGAACCTTCTGGTGAATGCAGTGAATCCCTCTGAGGCGGCTAAGCTAAATGCTCCTCGGACATGATGGCACCCCAGTGAGTGTGACTCCGCACTCTACCCTGAACTTTGTGAAAGAAGTAGTTTATGTGAGGGAACTCATTGATTACTCCATAGAGGACATCACCTTTGAGCTGGCCGACCATGGGGCGGTCAAGGTGGAACGTGTGATGAGAAAACAGGGAGGGGCCTTGAGACCCACCTCTACACTCTTCGTCACATTCAATTGTGACAAGCTCCCTGAGTCGGTACCACTGCCGCATGAAGGCATTTGTGCCAATGCCGCGGCGGTGCTATTAGTGTCACCGCTTCGGCCATACGAATCATTCATATAGACTTGCAAAGTCAGGGTCACCCGAAGTCTGTATAAATTGGTCCAAGGCTGCACACGATAAGTCTAAATCCTGGCCGTTCAGGCCCAGGATCGACTCTCATTCCACGAGGCTAAGGACTTGGTCCTGGTGCGCCCAGCTCTGCCTGGGACGTCTTATACCTCAATGGTTAAAAAGACACCCTCTGCTCCTGGCCTCCACCAACTCGTTAGACTCACAGGAGGCAACAACCCTGAAGTTGGTTGCCAGGCCATCTTCCGGGGTTCCTAAAGCTGGCCCCCGAAAGGAGGACAGCAACTAAGCAGCTTCGGCTCGTTCGCCCACGCCTAGTAGTTGGCTGAATGGCTCGGAGACGGTGGTTCTTCGAAAAGAGAGTCCCCCCGCCTCCGAAGCCGCAACGCCCGCCTAAGGTTTCGAGGCGGAGGGAGGAAAAGACTTGCATGCCGAGCCCAACCTCCCCCAATAAGTCCTCGAAGGCGACAGAGCCTTCAGTGCTTTGTCCGCCCAACAGCGCCCGGGGTTTCACCTCCAGGAAGCGTACGGCGATTCCCGTGAGGGTCTTTTGTTCGAAGAGGGCACCCGCGTCTCCTCCGAGCTAGGCCTGGAGGGCATATTCCTTCAATGGAATTGTGGTGGACTCTGGGCCAACTGGGAAGAGCTGTGGAGGCTCGTCTCGTCCTGTTCCCCGTTAGCTATTTTTCTGCAGGAGACCATGCTAGGCGCGTGCTTCCTGCCCACCCTCCTGGGGTATAAGGGTCTTGCGACCCCACCACCACGAGATGGCCGGGCTGAGGGATGTGCGGTTTACACCCGGCACGATGTCTCCGTTCTTCCTTTCAATTTAGATACCTCCTTTCAGGCAGTGGCTGTGCAGCTTCACCTGCATAGGAGGTATACTATCATTTCTGCGTACATTCCACCGTCGGGTGACTTAGACGCGGAGTACTTCCGCCGCGTCGTGGCACGGTTGCCGAGGCCCTTTCTCTTACTTGAAGATCTGAACGCCACGCATCCTCTCATTTTCTTGTCTTGATCTATCTTTGTGCTCTTCGGATGCACAGCCTGATTTTGATTGGGGGTGGTAGATGACCTCCATGGTAGTGATCACTTTCCCATTCAAATATCATTTTCCGGGCGATTGCCGCCTGAGAGCCCACCCCGATGCGCTTAGCATTTCAGTAAATGACTGAATTCTCTATCTTAGGCGAGGAGTTTAAGTCTGTAGATGAGGCCGTTGAGTTCTCCGGCAATCTCATCGCCGCGGGCCTGACTACTATTCCCAGAACGTCTGGACGTTTTGCACGCCGACCACTTCCATGGTGCAACGGCCCTCAAACAGAAGCGTTATGCATACATACGCTATAACCGCTGCACGAACGATTTCACTGTTGCTGAATTTCGTCCAACTAGGGCTAGGTTCCGGTAAATTTCGAAGCACGCCCGATGCTCTTCTTGGCGGGCATACGTGTTTTCACTTAACGGGAAGACCCCTCTAGCAGAGGTGTGGAAGCGAGTCAAAAGGATTCGGGGCAAGTTCTCGCAGGACTTCCCTCCCATTCTCCAGGAGAATGGGACCGCAATCTCGGACCCTGCGACCGTGGCGGAATCCTTCGCAACCGCATTCTCTAGCCGGGATGCTGCTCCGCCAGCATTCCATGCACGTCGTGATGTCGCGGAAGGCCGCCGGCTGGACTTTACCTCCAGAGGCGGAGAATCCTTCAACGACAGGTTTACTGTGAGTGAGTTGCGCTCCGCTCTTGCTGCGTGCGCGGACACTGCCCATGGTCCGGACGATGTCCCGTACGCTATGCTTCGACACCTGGGTAAGCGAGGCATGGTCTTTCTGTTAGATTTGTTCAACAAGATCTGGATGGAGATCTCCCAGATTCCTGGCGAATCGCTACTGTGTTCGCCTTTCGCAAACTGGGGAGAGAGCACTCTACTCCCGCCGGTTTCCACCCTATCTCTCTAACCTCTTGCGTGTGCAAGTTGATGGAGAAATTGGTAAATGTTAGATTAGCCTATTTCCTGGACAGTGGATGCCATCTGTCTTCTGCACAGTGTGGCTTCCGCAAGTTCCACTCCACGTCGGATGCTCTGCTCCGACTGGAAAATGCCGTCTGCGAGGCCTTCCTTCGTAGATAGCACGACGTCACGGTGTTTTTCGATCTGGAGAAGGCCTATGATACCACATGGCGATATGGTATCATGGGGACTCTCCACACGATGGGGGCGAGGGGAGGCCTCCCAATCTTGATATCTGAATTTTTTTATGAAATCGTCTCAATTCCACGTACAGTTTGGGGGAGCCCTCTCCGGCTCAATGGAGCAAAAAGAGGGTGACCCGCAGGGAAGTTCATCATTGTCACACACTTTCCTCTGAGCATCAACGGCATCACCTCGACGCTACCGGAAGATGTTCTCGCTACGCTCTATGTGGATGATCTTTCGATCTCCTTTGGCGCGGCCCAGATGCCAACTCTGGAGCGTCGACTCCAACAGGCATTGAACCGCGTCTCTCGCTATGCCGAAGCGCACAGGTTTCAACTTTCTTTGGCCAAGACTAAGGTGGTGCACTTCTGCCGCCATTCACGGCTCCACCCCGATCCAGATTTGTTTCTTGGGGTGCGCCTGGAAGTGGTTGAATTGCACCGTTTCCTTGGTCTTGTATTTGGCCGACGCCTCACCTGGGAGGCTCTTATTCGCAGCTTTAGGGTCTCTTGTACCCGCGCCATGGATATTCTCCGCTCCGTGACGTTCAGCGCTTGGGGCGCTGATAGGGCTACTGCCTTACTTTTTTATCGATCCTTTGTTCGTTCGAAGCTCGACTACGGATGCGAATTTTATGCATCCGCAGCCGAGCGTTTATTGCGGAAGGTGGATTCGATCCACCACACCGACGTTCGCCTTGCGACCGGTGCCTTCCGCACTTCCCCCATTGAGAGCCTGTTGGTCGATGCTGGGGAGATGCCACTCGCTCTGCGCCGCGTGCAGTGCATCACTCGCCTGTACGCGCGAGCACGGCGCCTCCGTCAGTCGCCAACAGCTTTCACTGCATTCGCAGCTGATCTCGACGGTGCCTATGCCGCCGAGAGACGCCAGTCATACCCTAAGCCATTTGGGTTTAGGGCCAGGAAACTCCTTCGAGAGCTAGATATAGCTCTCGTGCCGGTGGCGCCCCTGGTTCTGCCCAGGACGCCATCCTGGAGGGTACCAAATTCGACTATTTGTCGCCACGCCTCTGCTCCCAAAGCTTGTACGGCGCCAGGTCTATTTTATTCGAACTTTTTGGAGCACACCTCGTGTCATGCTGGAACCGTGCCAGTGTATACGGATGGCTCCATGTCCCAAGAGGGGGTCGGCTTCCATGTCGTATCCCCTCTGTTTGAAGTCAGTGGGGCTCTGCCAGGCGCTGCGTCTGTCTTCACGGCCGAGCTGGTGGCAATACACCACTCGGTACGGGAGATTACGCGACGTGCCCGGTTCGGAGATCGGATTGTGATCTATAGCGACTCATAAAGCGCCCTGAGTGCTCTCGGGGCATTGGAATCTTTGCATCCCCTGGTTAGCGATATCCGTGACGCCACGGTTTTGGCGAGCCGGGCAGATGTCGAGATTATCTTCTGCTGGGTTCCTGGACATTTAGGAATTGCGGGGAATGAGCGCGCCGATGAGGGTGCCAAAGAGTCCGCGAGGACTCTGTGACCGGACCAGCGTTTCGCTTTTCCTCACACCGACTACATGGCAGGAATACGGGCAGCTCTTCGGACTGCTTGGCAAAGAAGATGGTAGACGGTCGAAGGGAACTTAAAGTTGCGGGCCATTGCGCTGCGACTGTTCCCATGGACCTATCCCCCAATGCTGCGGTGGCTTCAGGTTGCTTTCTGTCGTCTCCGAATCGGGCACACTCGTGTAACGCATCGCTATTTGATGGAGCGCTCGCCTGCGCTCTATTGCAACGACTGCGTCGTCCCCCAGACTGTTCGGCACATTCTTGTCGAATGTCACAATCTGGGTGATCTTTGCGCACGATACCTGTCGCACGCTCCTCGCCAGAGGGAGGTGGACCTCTCCCCGATGCCGGAGCTTGCTTCCTAATTGTCATCTTCCGTTTTTATCAGGTTTTTTCAAATTTTTATTTTAAAGTAGCCTAGAGCTAGGCTGTTTGTTTTCGGTGACTTATGCCCAAGTGGGCAGTCGCCAGATAGCCCTTTAAAATAAATAAATAAATAAATCTTACTCACTTCTCCCAAATTTTTATGAAAAAACTCCAAATGTGAATGCAAAAACTACACCTTTAGTGACATTCTTCATCCTAAATTCTATAACTTTCTAAAAGTTTTGCTACCAACTGCTTGTAGTTTGGGTCCTTATTTTTACCAAGGAATCCATTAACTATATTTCAAAATGCACACCACGCCTCACTTTCAACATCACTCATTGTATTCTCATGTTAACTGACTTCAACATTTTCTTTACTTGCGGCCCAGTAAATATACTACCCTTAACTTTGGCCTCTGATAGCTTTGGAAAGAGTAGACAAATCTCTTCAAATGCTTCTCCACCATGATCTAAGACTTTTACAAACTGTTTGACCAAACCAAGCTTTATATGAAGTGGAGGTAGCAAAACTTTGGCAGGCTCTACAAGAGACTGTCTAATAACTTTTAGTTTTCCTGGATGCAAGGCATCTCGAGGGGGCCACTCAACCTTTTGGTAATCTTCATGATCAGCCCTACTGTCCCATAGACATAGAATCACTCACATTCGCTCTACTCTCAGCAGATATACCAGAAACCCCTTCAACTGGTTCTCACCTGAAGCCAGAAAAGTCAGTCACCTCCTCATTCTCCACATCAAACACACTATCATTCATACTGTTCCCAAAACCAGAAAAATCAGCCACAGGCAGCTCACTCACTCATTTACTTACATCAGCCAAATCACCCACCTGCTTATACAAACACTTAATCTCTCTCTCTCTCAAGCTCCCCCATACCAGAAAGACTGTTCAGACTTACTTTCATTCATACTTGCATTCTTCCCTTTCACTCTTCTTTGTACCCTTTCTACTCCTCAAAACCAAGACAAGCTTTCCCAGACAGATCCACACTATCACACTCCATCTTATCATCATGCACCTTATCTCTCTGTCTGCACATTTCATACACCGGATGGCTCACCAGGTAGTCAGGAGGTTCTTTCCACCTCCTCAACTGGCTCTGATGAGCCCGCACTCTCAGTCACACCTTCATTCAAACTCTCCCAAACATACGTAACACCATTCTCCCAGACTCTCACAACTCTATACGGTCCTTCAAACTTTTCACTCATCTTTGACACATTCAACCTACGTTTTACTTCTTTTACCTTCAATACTTTTGCACCAATTTCAAATGAATGAAACCTTTCATGCGCCTCACACCATACACACTGCTCACTTTCACTCAAATGAAACCTATCTTTCACTTGCCTTTCAAAATTCATAACAAACTGACATGGGGAATTATACACCCATAAAACTCTACCCAACCATACATCCCAGTCATTTAAAGTTGTACTCATCATTCTTAACATCTCACACAAGGTCCTAATTGTAGGTTTAGCCAACCCATTCGAAGACAGTACATACGGGTTGTCCTTACATGCTCCACACCATTCTCTCTCAACATTCATTCAAACACTTCACCCACAAACTCGGGCCCATTATCACTCAGTAGTCTCCTAGGCTTCTACACACATAGGAAGAAACACCTGCTCAACCACACATGCAACAGTCACACTACTTTTATCTCTCACGAACTTGCTTTTATGATCAACCATACCAATATTCCCAGCACTCATACATGGTAGAGACGCACAATCAATCACAACCAATTCAAATGGATCAACTAAAAGTATAAATTATCCTTTTCTAGTTTTGGATGCATAGTTTCTTCATATTGACAACCTTCTAATCCATTGTTCTAGGAAATGAAATTTTGACACAATCAGAGGCAAATTTCAAAGAATAGTCTTGTGCAATTTTCATGGAAATTATTATGAAGAAAATATAGATTTTGATATTTTGTTCTCTAGTTTTGGACAGTACTGTTGTCCTTAAATATAACCTGAAAAAAAATGAATCCCAATAACATTGCAACCTTGAATTTAAGCTGAAATATTTCAAAATGTGTATTGACATATGTATAAGGAGGAAATGAATAGTTAATAATGTTAGATTGGTTTGATTTGGAATTATCATTCAATCTTACTATTTGCATCTCTTTTGTTAATGTAATATCATATTTCTGTCAAGCCATATATAGTTGGCCTTGCAACACTTAAATTTAAAAGGATTTTATCTGGTTTTCTAGCCAATTTTCAGATCTTTTAAAGATGAGGTATCTCAATGTTTTTTTTCAATCCTAATATAACTTAACCCAACCAAACCAACCTAATCTAAAATAGGTTAGGTTAGTTTATCCTAGGGTCGATAGAACATTGGAATGCCTCATCTTTACAAGATACAAATTTTCTTCAAAAACAGCTTGTACTGTGCATGTTTTCACAAAACAAAATATTTAAACATAGGGGTTGTCTGCCAACATGTACATTTTCACTGATGTGGTAAGCATTTTAAAGATGCACATGCAGAGTGATGTAAATTCTAACAATATGGTTAGAATCCAAGGTTTCCTTTTTGATACTTAGTGTGACCAAGACTTTCCCCGTATAGGCGTGATGTTGCTGATGTCGCTGGGTTGACTACCTATGTATTTGGCATGGAAGAAGAAGAAAGGTATGTTATGGTCTTCAAAAAAGAGTATCCACTGACAGAGGAAGAACTGAATGCTTACAGAAATGATCTTGAGTGGGATCCCATAAAAGCAAAGGAGGAAGCACTACAAGTAAGCGCAGTGGTTGTAAGACTGAAAGGGTTTGTGCCCTAAATACGTTTCCTCACACAGAAATGCTCTATGGATAGCAGGACACTCTTGTAACCTTTTATCTTTTTATTACTGTTGACCCCGCAAGAGGGTGCCCCATATAGGTGGCCACACCTGCAGGTATAGCAAACCCTTTCAGCCCCAGTACTCATGCTAGTCTCAAACTAGATTGATCCTACCAGGGCTTAATTCCAGGGATATCTCCCTTTACCCATTTTTTTCAATTTTCTCTACACTTTCTCACTGATTTCTCATCATAGCTAATTTTCATCCATTCATCCCTAATCAGGGAGGAGATGGGGCTAGTTCATACCCTCCCTTTTGGCTATGGTTGGGGTTATGTTTTCTTAATGCACTTGCTCTCTCTCTGCCAATCCTAAACCCCCTTTCTACCTCTCGCATCTTTCTTTCGGCCTTAGCCGAGGGGAAACAGCACTTAGGATTTCAAAGAAATTGAGCCACAGCATTGTGATTGGCCACCGGCTGGAGTCAAGATTTGGGTCGATTTTGCAGTGGCTACCCTATGCTGTAGATAGTCATGGTTCGGATCTCTCATTAATCAGTATGTCCCCACTGACAGATAAAAGGCATCGTAAATGAGCGCAGATTAAGGGGTAAACCCCCCCCCCCTACCAATTTCTTGTTTATAATCTTCATTTTTACTACTTTTACACCTAAGTCCCGGTGGCATGCCATATCATGGAATATTTGGCTGCTGGGCAGGAATGGTGGTCATGCTTGGTGCCCAGCAGGACCAGCCGGCACTCGATGCGCCCCCTCCGGATCAGCCTTATAGGGCGGGTGTTTAGTGATTGCAACCCAGAGAAAAATCCTCATAGCCGAAAATAAGAACATTTTTTAAAAAGCAAAATCAAACCCAACTCTTGATGGTGAAGTGGTTTCCATTTGATCTAGTTATCCAGTTAGATGTTTTCCCTTTACCCTCTCTCTGGAGGCCTGCCCTAAGCACGGATGTGCCTCAGCTTTGCTGTTTCAGGAGGTTTCTCTGCTACCACCGGGATGAGTGTGGTCGCTATCGAGTGTCCCTTGAATTTTGGGCAGAGACAAGAATCCACTGTATATATGTAGCTGCTTGGTATTGGTTGTATGCTCGGGCGGCGGGTATTTCTCCGACGCCGGAACATGCCTTTTCTTTTGGTTGCCCCTGCGGGGTCTACACTGTGTAACCTGTTATACAGTGCATATTAGGGAAGCCCTGTCACTGGGTTGACATGAACACTCTGATGGGCGCTTGGAAAGTTGTTGGTGCGTTTTCCCTTCATTCCTCTCAACGCTACTTTATTTTTTTAGTCTATCCCCCTCAACCTTTTGTCTACCTGCACTTTTCACCAGGGGGAGCTGTTCTCTCCTGGACAGAGTTCGGTTCGCTAAACATGATGCCTGGGTGGACAGCACGCCATCCGTGGATCGCCAAAAAACGGGGTATGATAATAATAGGTGATGACCCATCCTACTCGTTAGTGGACCCGCCTATCTCTACTTCTCTTCATTATATACCCACTTAACCCCTTCCAAACTTACTCTTTTATCCACAGAGGTTCTGGCTGCTCGGTGCACTTTAATCCTCTTATGGGCCTTTAGTCAAGTGGCAAAGTAAACTGCGAGGTGTCTACCTGCTACATGGGACGAAAGCTCGCCGGCTAAGACGAGTATTAGCCACGGGGTGTGTTCCGCCCTCGACTCTGCTCACCTTCCAGTACACATATCACGTGGCTACGTCAGCACCATCCTTTATGGTTAAAGATGGAGGACAATTTTGCCTGAATGGCGGGCCCTGCTGGCAAGTCCCATCTTAGGGGCCGAGTACATATGTGTAAATGATCACATTCTGGAATTTTATGATCTTATGGAGACTTCTTTTAACCTTCCCAGGAATTGAGAGATTGTATCTACTTTCCTTGCAATATTTCTCTCATACTATTCATGGCGACAATAGAAAGTAATAGTGGGCGACCGAATATACACGGAGAGCCGCCTGCAAGCGCGGCCTCACCCTCCCTAGGTATTAGAGAGGTTGAGGTAACAAGAGACTTGCCCTTCGATCGGTGGAGGTGCTTCCCTTTCACCATCCTCATGCGGCAAAGGGGCTTCCCCTTTGCCATCTTTAGAGCGGCCTGCCGGAGCTCCACCTCATTTAGGGAGGTGCCCCCACCCACCTCTATGCTTTTTCATGACCCATCCCCCAACTTTCTTCTAGTGGAGAGAACGTTTAATCATTTATGCCTACTCGTGATGTCGTTCCCCCCTTTGGAATCGCCCATGGACGACTCCTCTGCACTAACGTCCCCTCCCCCCCTCCTTTCATTTCACAAAGGACTGCCAAGAAAACACGCAGGTACCCCCCTACAGTCCTGCATCTCAAGTTCGCAGGGGTTTGGCGTTCCTGCCCCCTCCTCTTTCCCGTTTGAAGTCGGATGGCCGGACAAAAAGACAAATCACGACAAGACAGTCCTCGATTGGGATTCGTGTTACCTTATGGAGGGATTGCCACTTGGAGGCGCTGGTATGCGGCAGAAAAGAGTCCCTGAAGTAACCAAGCCTCAGATGGCTGGATCTTTCATGGGTGCGAACCTAAGCTTGGTGCCAAACACCGAACCTGAGTTTGCCCCTGTGTAAGCTTCTCAAGGGGCTCGGGCTCCCAAGGACCTAGAAGGAAAGGAGGGACCACCTTTCCTCCCCCAGACTGTTGACCTTTGGACAGCCAAGCCCTTCTCTATCTCGAAGGATCTTGCTAGGGCGGGTCCGTCCGATCTCGGGCCCCCTTGATGCGTGGAGAGAAACGAGTTCACTCACCACCCTCCTCTTCAAAGAAGAAGAAGGAGAAAGACAAAAAGACTAGTGATTTCTCTTCTGCGGAGGGTTGAGGCCAATGACAGGTCCGCTGACGATTAGGCAAGCGACCAGGCAAGATCGGCTCGTCCAGCACCGAGGCGCCCTCGAGCGGGCACGCACAGACAAAAATCGAAGTTGCAAGTCTCGATTACACATTCGGACCCCTCATTCAGACACTACTTGCGTTTTTGAGCCCGCTTGCTTCTCCTTTCTGACAACCTGCATTTTTACCCTACTTCCTCACTCTCCCTACAACCTCTCCTGCAACTTTCTCTGGTCGGCCTCTAATTTCCCAGGGTAGATGCCGACCAGCTTTCTCCCTGTTTTCTCATCACACGCTCGCCCTTGACCGCCCCATGGTCGTCCAGCTCTAAGGTGATGTCATATATGCAGTAGTCCACGAGTTCCCTAGCATAAACTACTCCATTCACCAAGTTCATGGTAGAGCGCGGCGTAACACTCACAGGGTGCCATCAAGTATCCGAAGGGCACTAATCATGGCCACCTCGGAGGGATTTGACGCATTCACGGTGCCGGCAGAACCAGTTGCCGCCATTTAAGACCACACCTTTCCGCCCAGTGGCCAGGCAGCCCTGGCCACTGGGCGGAATAGTTGGGTGAGATTCCTCTCACCCAACTATCCCGGATCGGGGGGGAGGGGGAAGGGACAGCGTCCCCTCACTCCTGAGCTCCCGTTTTGGGTGGTGAGTTTTTAACAACCTGCTTCATCCCCACCCACACCTTCCTCACATCCCCTTTCTTTCTCCTTTCAACCTCTATCGATTTTACGTTCAGCCCAAGATGGAGCCGCCATGCTGAAGTGCTGCCTGGCCACTGGGCGGAAAGGTGTGGTCTTAAATGGCGGCAACTGGTTCTGCCGGCACCGTGAATGCGTCAAATCCCTCCGAGGTGGCCATGATTAGTGCCCTTCGGATACTTGATGGCACCCTGTGAGTGTGACGCCGCGCTCTAACATGAACTTGGTGAATGGAGTAGTTTATGCTAGGGAACTCGTGGACTACTGAATATATGACATCACCTTAGAGCTGGACGACCATGGGGCGGTCAAGGGCGAGCGTGTGATGAGAAAACAGGGAGGGGCCTCGAGACCCACCCCTACACTCTTCGTCACGTTCGAATGTGACAAACTCCCCGAGTCGGTGCGTGCCGGTTGGTATCACTACCGCGTGAAGGATTTCGTGCCACTCCCGCGGAGGTGCTACTACTGTCACCGCTTCGGCCATACTAATCGCTCCTGTAGACGCACAAAGTCGGGGTTTCCCGAAGTCTGTGTAAGTTGCTCAAGGCCGCACACGATAAATCCAAATCGCGTGTCAATTGCGGAGAACCGCACCCCGCTTCTTCGAAGCAATGTGTTGCGTATCTACTTGAGAAGGAAATCTTGGCCGTTCAGGCCTCGGATCGGCTTTCATTTCGAGAGGCTAAGGACTTGGTCCTGGCGCGCCCGGCGCTGCCTGGGACGTCCTATGCCTCAATGATAAGAAAGACATCCTCTTCTCGTGTCCCTTCCTGGCCTACGAGCACGGTCGTTTCCGCGTCCATTCCGAACCCTTTTGCTGGTTCTACCCACCTCGAGCGCTCCCCTGGTAAAGCTGGCGGCACAAAGGGTTCGCACCCAGCCCCGGCTAAAACCAGGGCTCTCCTCCCTTTCCCCAGCGTGACCGTTCCCCGTAATGCGAAACGGCCGCGCGCCTCCACCGAGTCATTAGACTCACAGGAGGCAATAGCACTAAAAGAGCTTCACCTCCTTCGACCACACCCAGTAGTAGGTTGGGTGGCTCGGAGACGGTGGATCCTCCAAAAGAGGGACCCAAGCTCGCCTAAGGTTTCAAGGCGGAGGGAGGAAAAGACTCGCATTGCCAGCCCAACCTCACGCTATAATTCCTCGAAGGCGACAGCGCATTGTCCGCCAACAGCGCCCGGGGTTCTGCCTCCGGGAAGCGTACGGCCTATCCCGTGAGGGTCATTTCTTTGAAGAGCGCCTCCGCATCTCCTCCGAGCTAGGCATGGAGGGCATTTTCTTTCAATGGAATTGCGGCGGACTCCGGGCCAACTTGGAAGAACTGCGGAGGCTCGTCTGCTTTTGATCCCCATTAGCCATTTTTTGAAGGAAACGATACTGAGTGTGTGCCCCCTGCCCACCCTCCCTGAGTATAAGGGTTTTACGACCCCACCAACACTGGATGGGGGCCGGACAGGAGGAGGCGCGATTTACACCCGACATGATGTCTCCGTTCTTCTCTTCGCTTTAGATACCTACTTTTATGCAATAGCTGTGCAGCTGCACCTGGATAGGTATACTATTATTTCCGCCTACATTACACCGTCAGCCGACTTCGACGCGGGGGACTTCCGCCGCGTCGTGGCACGGTTGCCGAGGCCCTTTCTCTTTCTCGGAGATCTGAACGGTAGACACCCCATCTGGGGAGACTACTCGATTAATCCCAGGGGTCAAGTCCTTGCTGACCTGATCAACGAGCTGGAGATAGGCGTCCTAAATTGGGATGGGTTTACGCATCACTGCCCGAGAACCGCTTCATTTTCCTGTCTCGATCTATCTTTGTGCTCTCCGGATGCACAGCCTGATTTTGGGTGGGGAGTGGTCGATGACCTCCATGGTAGTGATTACTTTCCCATTCAAATATCATTTTCTGTGCCGCTGCCGCCCCAAAGCCCGCCCTGGTGGTGCTTGGCGGTTGTCTGCATTTCAGGAAATGACTGATTTCTCCGTCTCAGTCGAGGAGTTTATGTCGGTAGATGATGCCGTTGAGTTCTTCTCCAGCAACCTCATCGCCGTGGGCCTAACTACTATTCCTAGAAGGTCTAGTCGTTTCCCACGTCGACCACTCCCGTGGTGGGCAGCCGATTGTGAGACGGCCCTCTAACAGAAGCGTTATATCTACATGCGCTATAAGCGCCGCCCTAAAGATTTCACTGTCGGTGATTTTCTTCGGGCTTGGTTCCGGTATATTTCGAAGCACGCCCGCCGCTCTTCTTGGCGGGCATACGTGTCTTCACTTAACGGATAGACCCCTCTAGCACAGGTGTGGAAGAGAGTCAAAAGGATTGGTGGCAAGTTCTCGCAAGACCTCCCTCCTGTTCTTCAGGAGAATGGGACCGCAATCTCGGACCCTGCGTCCGTGGCGGAATCCTTCGCGATCGCTTCCTCCGCATTCTCTACCCGGGATGCTGCTCCGCCAGCATTCAAAGCGCGCCGTGATGTCGCGGAAGGCCGCCGATTGGACTTTACCTCCAGAGATGGAGAACCCTTCAACGACAGGTTTACTCTGAGTGAGTTGCCTTCTGCTCTCGCTTCATGCGCGGACGCCTCCCCCTGGTCCAGACGATGTCCCGTATGGCCTACCTTGCCACCTCTGTGAGCGAGGCATGGCCTTTCTGTTAGATTTGTTCAACAGTGTCTGGGTCAAGGGTATCCTCCCAGACTCCTGGCGAATTTCTACTGTGCTCGCTTTTCGACCCAATCTCTGTAATCTCCCGCGTGTGCAAGTTGATTGAGAAATTGGTAAATGTTAGACTAGCCTTTTCTTGGACAGCGAAGGCCAACTGTCGTCTGCGCGGGGCTGCTTCTCCAATTTCATTCCTTGTCGGATTCTCTGCTCATACTATAAAATGCTGTCTGCGTGGTCTTCCTTCCTAGATAACACTAAATACGGTGTCATTGGGCCTCTCCACACGACGGGGCCAGGGAAGGCCTCCTAATGTTGATTTCTTAATTTGTGCGAGATCATCGATTCCACGTACCGATCGGTGAGCCTTCTCTGTCCAATTTAGCAGGAAGAGGTCCTTCGCTGTTTAAAGTCAGCGAGTCTCTACCAGGCCCAGAACTAGTTGAAATACACCGCTCTGTACAAGAAAAAAAAACGCAGTTTGCCTGGTTCCATCACCCGATCGTGATCTATAGCAAAGCATAAATCGCCTTGAGTGTTCTCACAGCATTGTAATCTCTGCACCTTCTTGTTCGGTGTATACGTGACGCCACGGTTACCGTAAGCCGGGATCTTGTCGAAATATCTTCCGCTGAGTTGCTGGACATTTAAAGATTATGGTGAGTGAGTGCGCGAAGACTGGGCGACCTGACTATCTTTTCGCTCTTCCTCACAGACTACATAGCAGAAATCAGGTCAGCTCTCCTGGCTGCCTGGCAAAGAAGATGTTAACCTAAAGTTGCGTGTCATCGCCCCGCGACTGTTTCCGTGGACTTACATACCCCTCCAATGCCCCGAGGGCTTAAGGTTGTTTTCTGTTCTCTCCGAATTGGGCACAACTTGGGATATGCACTGCCATTTGATGAAGCGCTCCTCTGGACCTTATGTGACGATTGTGTGGACCCCCAGCCTGTCCTGCGCTACCTTTCACGGTACCAGGAGGAGTGGGGTCGCTATCGCTTGTCCCTTGTTCTCGGGCGGATTCGTACATTCCTGACTATAGCACTTTTGAATTTTTGGAAGTGGTCGGCCTCCTCCACTGTATATAGTATTTGTGGTGTTGGCTGCATGCTTTGGCGCCGGTCGTATGGTGGACGGAGCATGGCGTTTTTGTTTCGATTCGTTTTCTTTCTAGGTGTTTTCGGCTTTTATTTGCTACTTTGCCTTGTTTTTTTATTTTTATTTTTAATATAGGCTAATAATTTTATCGACGGACATCCCCTCGGTGGTTGCCAGTAGATTGCTTTTGTATATAAAAAAAAATTTCAGTGGAGATTTACTGTTTAACGTGGGATTCGAACCACGGGTATGAGAACCGCCGTGAAAAAAAATCAATTAGGGACTCCATCTGGCGACTAACCACCCCCGATTTTGGCTTAACTTCGCTATAATCGGAAACGGTGTTTTCACTCGGTTTAGGCATTTGCCCGACATTAATGTTATTAGAATAAACGCGTTAGTGCAATTAATATTATTATTCATCCTTGTACCCAAGCTATTCGAGGGTTAATAGCTCTCGAATTTCTCTCCCTCTTCCTTCTCTTCTCCCCAACTCTTCCTCCCATTCCTCCTCTTCTCCCCAACTCTTCCTCCCATTCCTCATCACCCTTCGTGAATCATTGCTCCAGTAAAAAGGAAACTGAATTTCTCTATTTTACATCAATGTCTTTCTGTCTTCAAGGTTGACCATCTCCTCCGTTCGGTTAAGGCTGAGGGACCCCCAGTTGAACATTCTATTTTCCAGTCACATTGACTCGTGTCTCTTTCTTCTTAGAAAGAACAACAGGTGAAGGACGACAAAGAAAGAGCGGAGAAACTTAGAAAAGAGCCCGGGTCGACCAAGTTTTTAGAGAAATATGAAAGATTAGTGGGAAAGGAAACTGGCGTTGAAGCTGCTAAGGTGTTGGAAGCGGACAATAAACAATTCGGATTTGGTAAGCATATTTCGAGACTTTGAACCTCATGATTTGTTAGTCAATTGAGCTACCCGTCCATTTTCAATCGTGAGCGACGTCCTCCGACCAAATAACGAAATTCACGTAAAGATAAGAATGACAATCGCTGGCGAACCCGAATACACCAGGAGCCGCTCCTCGGTAGGGAGAAGGTGTCCGGGTAGTATTGTTTTCACACCACCCTGCGATCATGAACCACTTAGTGACCCGGGAGGAAGGGATACCACCGTTTCCACGTCAGGGGTATTTGAATATGAGTACCCCATCCGGCCCCAGCTTAGCCTCTTCTTTCAGACAGCCTCCGTTTCTACGTTACTTCCTCACTTTCCCTACAACCTCTCCTTCAACTTTCTCTGGTCGGCCTCTAATTTCACAGGGTAGATGCCGACCAGCTTCCTCTCACGCAACTATCCCGGATCGAGGCTGAGAGGGGAGGGGACAACGTTCCCTCACCTCTGAGCTCCGGTCTGGGGTGGTGGGTTTATAACAACCTGCTTTATCCCCATCCACACCTTATTCACTTCCCTTTTCACTAGGCGGGAGGAGGGGCCTCAAATGGCGGCAGTTGGTTCTGCCGGCCCAGTACTCACCCCTCGCAGAGCGGGCTACTGCGTGGGGTGATTAGCGTTTGCGTCCCGCAAAAAGATCAGGGTCACCATGCCCATGAATGAAGAAAATACTATTGCCACCTTCGTGCAGCTCCGAGAAAATGGAGGCCTCCCCCTCCCACTGTGCTTTCGCAGGCGACCATCCAAAACTCTTCAACCGGAGAGGAGGCTTATTCCTCTCCTTTGCCTACGGGTGCCCCTCACCCCTTCTTTGGAGGTGCCTCCCTCTTTCTAGCGGCAGCCCCCCCCTTTACTTTCTAAGAGGACTGCCAAGAAAGGCAGGCGGCCCATAATTGACCGCTCTCGGTGGGAGCGGCACGATAGAGCCAACCTCCTTAGGGGGAGGAGGGAATACAGGCCCCGTCGGCATCTTCTCCCTAAAGACCTGAGAGCTCGCAAATTGATCTTAGCGGGGGGGGGGGGGGAGGGTCATCATACGTGCCCCAATCTCTTCCCCGACAAAAGACTGTGGGACCTGTGATGTCATAAGGGGCTGGGGAAGGCCACATGGAGGCCCCCTTGAGATGGACATGGTCTCTGAGGCAACCCAGCCCCAAACGGTAGAACCTTCCATGGGGACGAACATGGGCTCGCTACCAAGCACCGAACCAGAGTCCGCCCCAGTGCAAGGTCCTTTTCAGACGGCTCGGGTATTCAAGGCTTTACAAGGAGAGGAAGGAACTCCTCCTCCGGCTGATGCCCATGTGACAGCCAAGACCTTCTCCATCTCGGAGAAGGATCTTGCTGAGGTCGGTCCATCTGGCCTGGGGGCTCCTTCCCGTGGAGGGGAGAAGCGGGTTCATTCCCCCCTCTTCTAAAAGGACGAAGACTCGGGGCTCCTCTCCTTCCGCGGGGACGGACGGGGCCGCTGCCGTCAATGGTGTGCGCCTGGAAGTGGTGGCCTTAGGGTCTTGGTTTCGTGACGTTCACCGCCTAGGGCGCTGAAAGAGACACTGCCTTACATTTTATAGATCCTTTGCTCGTTCGAAGCTCGACTATGAATGAGTTTTATGCATCTGCAGCCGAGCGAGTATTGCCTTCCGCACTTTCCCCATTGAGAGCCTACTTGTCGATGGTGATGAGATGACACTCGCTCTGCGCCGTGCAGTGCTTTATTCGCCTGTAAGCGCGAGCCCGGTACCTCCCTCAGTCGCTAACAGCTCTCACTGCATTCGGAGCCGATTTTGACGGTACTTATGCCGCCGAGAGACACGAGTCTCACCCTAACCCTTTTTGGGTTTAGGGCTAGAAAACTCTTTCGAGAGCTAGGTATGGCTCTTGGGCCGATGGCGCCACTAGTTCTGCCAGAACGCCACCCTGGAGGGTACCACTTTGAATATTTGTCGCCACGCCTCTGCTCCCAAAGCGTCTACAACCCCGGAGTATTGCATTCGGCCTTTTTGAAGCACATTTCGTGTCACGCTGGAACCGTGGCAGTGTATACGGATGGCTCCAAATCCCAAGAGCGGGTGCGGTTTCCACGCTGTATCCCCTCTGTTTGAAGTCAGCGGGGCTCTACCAGGCGCTGCGTTGTCTTGACAGCCGAACTGGTTGCAATACCCCACTTGGTCCGGGGGATAAGGCGACGTGGCCGGTTCGGAGACCGGATTGCGATGCATAACGAGTAACAAAGCGCCCTGATTGCTATCGGGGCGCGATATCCGTGACACCACGACTTTGGCCAGCCGGGCGGATGTCGAGATTATCTTCTGCTGGATTCCTGGGCAAGTGGGAATTGCGGAAAGTGAGTACACCGATCGGGGTGCCAAAGAATCCGCGAGGACTGGGCGACCAGACCAGCGTTTCGCTCTTCCTCAAATCTACTACATAATAGGAATACGTGCTGCCCTCCGGGCGGCTTGGCAAAGGAGATGGTTGATTGGAATTTAAAGTTACATCCCATTGCGCCGCGTCTGTTCCCATAGACCTACCCCCTAATGCCGCGACGGCTTCAGGTTGCTTTCTGTCGTTTCTGAATTCGACGCTCCGCCAGCTGATGGAGCGTTCGCCTGCGACGTCCCCAAGGCTGTTGAGCACATTCTTGTTGAATATCCCAGTCTGGTTGATCAGCGCATATGTTACCTGTCCCGGTACCGGAACGAGCGGGGTCGCTACAGCTTCTCCCTTGTACTCGGGACTGGTTCGTGCACACTTACGGACTATACGACCTCCTCAATTTTATTTGACTTTGTTTGTAGGTTGCATGCTCCCGCGCCGGGGCGTGGAGGCTGGCCTTCCCCCGACGCTGGAGCGCTCTTCCTTCTTGTTAGCTTTTTCCTTTTTTTATCTTAGTCTATGATCTTTTTATCCCGGCAAGAGCGTACACAAACGTCAGCGCACGTAGAGAGTTGGCTACCAATAGGTTGTCCCTCTGCCCCAGGTCAACCAAAGCTCCTACCCGTACGGTAGTTGGTCTTAAAAACATAATATTTTCTGGCACCAGCGATTGTCATACTCACCTTTAGTCTTTTTTTTTCATTATCAGGATGGTTGGTGAACTACTACAACTCGCGGCACTACAAGAATTTTAATTCACAAAAATTGTTCCTTTCTTCCAACAGTTCGAAGTGAGTTGAAGAAAGACAAGCGAACCATAGAAGAAACTTTAGCAGATATTAGAGCCAAAAAGGTAAAGAAGGTGAATCCAGATTCCGGCGATTCGAATTAATAAGTCCGTTGCCATGGAAGTTATTTCTTTGAGATATATCGGTTCTTTTTTTTTTCTTTGCAAATATTGTTAAAGTTAGAGTGAGTAGTTTTTTTCCGCAGTATTCTCAGCTTCTAAAGACTTGCCAATTTTATTAATTTCTGTTGAATCTAATTATTATACAAAGAATTTGGAATATATGTACATATATGGTAACTTTAGATATCAATACATTTAAAAGGCCGAAATATTTAGTTATGTTACAAATTGGTTCATGTGATCAACAAAAATGGATTGGAAATTTCGAACTTTCTAGTGATAATATACTAAGAGTTGATAAATACTCATTTCTTATTTTATAACCAGCGGTGCGCAATTCGATGGATAATTGCAGTTTGTCATTTAACGCTCCACACCCTGAAAACAAACGGAATATTTGCTTCGATCGAATTTTTAACTACTTTTAAGAGGTTCAAATTCATCAGATAATTTGGTAGATGTTTTTACTACTCATCATACTACTTGCTTTGAGGCCTTTTATTTCTCAGTGGGGACGTGGGATCCGAACTGCAGGTGTCAAACATTACTGTCAAGTCTTTAATAACCACTTTTTACTTTCTCACCCTTCGGGAATAACGTAGTCATTGTAGTCATCATCATGAAAAAGTGTTTTCAGTTTGTTCGCCTCACTCATGATAGTCAAACATTATTCATTATTTTGAAGTTCAAAGTTTCATCCTTAGTACATCATCAATCACCGTGGCGTGTTTTTGTTTGTTTTTTAGGAAAGAAAAAGAATGTGGTCAAAATAAATTGAATTTTTCTCACGATTGAAGTTTTAATTTTCCTTATCAAACCTTACTCTGGATAGTGAACTAAGCGTTCGTTCCTAAATAAAAAGGAAATACGAGGAGTAAACAATGAAGGACTAGGAAGTGTTCAGGCTCAATTTAAAAATTAAAAAAGTCTAGCTGGCGACTGCCTACATGGGCAAAATTCGCGTTTAAAAATAATATATACAAGACCAGAAGCAAAAATAAGAAGCACACTTAGGCTTCGGGTCGCCCCCCCAGACACAGGAACACACGGCATAGTCAAATACATTGGGAGGCAAAAAGTCAGTCCACAAGTCAGTGTACACGATCCCGTCCCTAGTACAAGCACGGGAGGTAGCGACCCCACTAGTCTCTGTATTCTGGGAATATCGCCCAAACTAGGACATTCTACAAGAATGTGCCGAACAGTGTGGGACAACGCAGGAGCGCACTCCCGTTAATGGCGGTACGTCTCGCAAGTGTGTCGAATTCGAGGAGGAGAGAAAGCGACCTGAAGCTGTCCAAGGCATTGGAGAGTGGGTCCATAGGAACAGTCGTGGCGCAATGGCACGAAATTTTAAGTTCTGGGTCGTCGACATGCGAGATCGGTGTTTAAATAGAGTCCACCTTCCCCAATACATGCTTTTATCCGTAGTCAAGCTTCGAACGAACAAAGGATCGGTAGAAATGTAGAGCAGTAGCACCTGAAGTGCTGAACGTCACAGAAAGAATAGGTCCGTAGCGCGGATACAAGAGACCCTAAGGGTGCGAATATGGGCCTCCAAGGTGAGGTGTCGATCTAAAACAAGATCAAGGAAACGGTGAGAGTCCCGTTTAGGAACAAGTCCGGGTGGATGGCGGAGGACATGCACCACCTGGATTGCGTAAGCAAAACCGAAACATGTGCGCTTCAGTATAGCGAGAGATGCCGTCGGATCAATGCCTATTGGAGTCGACAGACCTGAGAGCAACTGGGATCTACCAAAAGATAGATGGGTCATCCATGTAGAGGGTAGGGGGGACATCTTCCGAAGGCACAGAGATGATACCATTAATGTTCAGGGAAAAAGTGTGACACTGAGGAAACCTCTTGTGATACCCTCTTCCTACATGGCGCCGAAAAGGGCCTTCCTCACCCTAACGCGGAATCGACGCTATAAAAAACTCAGCAATAAAGATTGGGAGGCGTCCCCTTGCCATCATCGTGTGGACAACAGGATACCCAATAGGTATTCTCCAGATAGAAAAACACCGTAGCGTAGTGCTGTATACGAAGGAAGGCTTCGCAGACGACATTTGCTAGTTGAAGCAGAGCGTCCGACATGGAGTGGAACTTGTGGAAGCCGCACTGTGCAGAAGACAGAGATTGCCTCCGCTGTCCAGGAAAAAGGCTAATCTAACATTTACCAATTTCTGCATCAACTTGCACACGCAAGAGGTTAGAGAGATTGGGCGGAAACCGGCCAGAGTAGAGTGATCTCTCCCAGGTTTGCAAAAAGCGAGCACAGTAGCGATTCACCAGGAATCCGGGAGTAGACTCTCCACACAGATCCTGTTGAATAAATCTATCAGAAAGGCCATGCCTCGCTCACCTAGGTGTCGAAGCATGGTGTCCGAGACATCGTCCAGAGCATGGGCGGTGTCCGCGCACGAAGCAAGAGCGGAACGCAACTCACTCACAGTAAACCTGTCGTTGAAGGGTTCTCCGACTCTGGAGGTAAAGTCCAGTCGGCGGACTTCCGCGACATGACGACGTTCATTGAATGCTGGCGGAGCAGCATCCCGGCTAGAGAATGCGGAGAAAGCGGTCGCGAAGGATTGCGCCACGGACGCAGGGTCCGAGATTGCGGTCCCATTCTCCTGGAGAAAGGGAGGGGGCTCCTGCGAGAACTTGCCCCGAATCCTTTTGACTCGCTTTCACACCTCTGCTAGAGCGGTCTTCCCGTTAAGTGAAGACACGTATGCCCGCCAAGAAGAGCGGCGGGCGTGCTTCTAAATATACCGGAACCTAGCCCTAGCCCGACAAAATTTACCGACAGTGAAATCGTTCGGGCGGCGCTTATAGTGCATGCAGGTAGGCATAACGCTTCTGTTTTAGGGCCGTCCAAACTCGGCAGACCACCACGACTTTCTGGGAATAGTAGTCAGGCCCGCGGCGATGAGGTTGCAGAAGAACTAAACAGCCTCATCTACCGACCTAAACTCCTCGACTGAAATAGAGAATTCAGTGATTTCCTAAAATGCACACGCCCGCGCCAAGCACCACCGGGGCGTGCTCTCGAGCGGCAGCGCCAAGAAAATTATATTTGAATGGGAAAGTGATCACTACCATGTAGGTCATCGACCACTCCCCAATCAAAATCGGGCTGTGCATCCGGAGAGCAAAAAAATAAATCGAGGCAGGAAAATGAAACGGTTCTCGGGCAGTGATGCGTAAACTCATACACATTTAGGACACCCATCTCAAGCTTGTCGATCAGGTCTGCAAGGACTTGACACCGGGGATAGAAAGAGTAGTCTCCCCCAAGGGGATGTCTACCGTTTAGATCTCCGAGCAAGAGATAGAGCCTCAGCAACCGTGCCACGACGCGGCGGAAGTCGCCCGCGTCTAAGATGGCTGACGGTGGAATGTACGCGGAAATAACAGTATACTAGACGCCCGCGCCAAGCGGCCCAGAAAATATTTGAATGGGAAAGTGATCACTACCATGGAGGTCATCGACCACTCCCCAATCAAAATCGGGCTGTGCATCCGGAGAGCAAAAAGATAAATTGAGGCAGGAAAATGAAAAGGTTCTCGGGCAGTGATGCGTAAACTCATACACATTTAGGACACCCATCTCAAGCTTGTCGATCAGGTCTGCAAGGACTTGACACCGGGGATTGAAAGAGTAGTCTCCCCCAAGGGGGTGTCTACCGTTTAGATCTCCGAGCAAGAGATAGAGCCTCGGCAACCGTGCCACGACGGGGCGAAAGTTCCCCGCGTCGAAGATGGCTGACGGTGGAATGTACGCGGAAATAACAGTATACCTACTATCAAGGTGCAGCTGCAAGCTACTGACTGAAAGGAGGTATCTAAAGCGAAGAGAAGAACGGATACATCCTCCCGCCCGGCCCCCATCCCGTGGTGGTGGGGTCGCAAAACCCTTATACCCCTGGAGGGTGGCCAGGGGGCACGCGCCCAGCATGGTCTCCTGCAAAAAGATAACTAACGAGGAACGGTACGAGAAGAGACGAGCCTCCGCAGCACCTCCGAGCTGGCCTGGGGTCCACGGCAATTCCATTGAAGGAATATGCCCTTCAGGCCTAGCTCGGAGGAGACGCGGGGGCCTTCTTCGAAGAGAAGACACTCACGGGAATGGCTGTACGCTTCCCGGAGACAGAACCCCGGGAGCTGTTGGGCGGACAATGCGCTGAAGGCGCTGTCACCTTCGAGGACTTATTGGGGGAGGTTGGGCTCGCCATGAGAGTCTTTTCCTCCCTCCGCCTCGAAACCTTAGCCGGGCATTGCGGCTTCGGAGGCAGGGGGCCCTCTTTTCGAGGATCTACCGTCTCTGAGCCACCCAGCCCACCACTAGGCGTGGGTGAAGGAGCCGAAACTCCTTTGTTGCTGTCCTCCTTTCGGGGGGCAGCTTTAGTAACCCCGGAGGATGGCTTGGCGACCAACTTCAGGGGTGTTGCCTCCTGTGAGTCTAACGACAAGGTGGAGGCGCGTGGCCGTTTCGCCTTACGGGAAACGGTCATGCTAGGGGAAGGGGGGAGCCTTGGTTTTAGCCGGGGCTGGGTGTGAACCCTTTGTGCCGCCAGCTTTACCAGGAAAGCGTCCGGGTTGGTAGAACCTGCAGAAGGGCTCTGAATGAGCGCGGAAACAACCGTGCTCGTTGGCCTGGATGGGCCAGGAGCAGACTGTGTCTTTCTTAGCATTGAGGCGTAAGACGTCCCAGGCAGAGCCGGGCGCGCCAGGACCAAGTCCTTAGCCTCGCGGAATGAGAGACGAACCTGGGCCTGAACAGCCAGGATTTCTTTCTCAAGGGGATATGCACCACATTGCTTCGAAGAAGCGGGGTGCGGCTCTCCGCAATTGACACACTTGGCAACACATGATTTGGACTTATCGTGCGCGTCCTTGGAGCAATTTACCCAGTCTTCAGGGGACCCCGACTTTGCACGTCTACATGAGCGATTTTTTTTTTTATTTTATAGAGCCCATCTGGTAACTACTCACTTGGGCATAAGTCGCCGAAAAACACGACAGCCTAGAACTAGGTGGAGGAGAGTGCAACCTACAAACAAAACAATAACAAAAAAAAAGAACCTTAAATAAAGGGAAGAAGGCCGGCCTCCCCCCAAACGTCCACAAGTCCACAAGGCAATGTGCACGAATCTGTCCCCGAGTACAAGGGACAGGCGGTTGCGACCCCGCCCATCCCGGTACCGGGACAGGTATCGTGCGCGAAGATCACCCAGACTAGGACATTCGACAAGAATGTGCCGAACAGTCTGAGGGACGACGCAGTCGTTGCAATAGGGCGCAGGCGAGCGCTCCATCAAGTAGCGATGCGTCACACGAGTGTGTCCGATTCGGAGACGACAGAAAGCAACCTGAAGCCGTCGAGGCATTGGGGGATAGGTCCATGGGAACAGTCGCAGCGCAATGGCACGCAACTTTAAGTTCCCTTCGACCGTCTCCCATCTTCTTTGCCAAGCATCTACATGAGCGATTCGTATGGCCGAAGCGGTGACAGTAATAGCACCTCCGCGGCAGTGGCACGAATGCCTTCACGCGGTAGCGGTACCAACCGGCACGCACCGACTCAGGGAGCTTGTCACAGTCGAATATGACGAAGAGTTTAGGGGTGGGTCTCGAGGCCCCTCCCTGTTTTCTCATCACACGCTCGACCTTTGCCACCCCGTGGTCGGCTAGCATATGAGTGATATCTTCTATGGAGTAGTCCACGAGTTCCCTAGCATAAACTACTCCTTTCACAAAGTTCATGGTAGAATCCGGTGTCACTCACCGGGTTGCCATCAAGTGTCCGAAGAGCACTTATCTTGGCCGCCTAGGAAGGATCCGCCGCATTCGCCAGAAGGCTCCTGCCCGAGAAACGGACAGTAGCCCGCTTTTCAAAGGGTGCGTACGGACCTGGCAGAGCTTGGTGCTGCCATTCAAGGCCACCCCTCTTGCCTGGTGACCTGGCAGCCCTTCAGCATGGCGGCTCCACCTTGGGCATGACGTAAAAAAAAAAATAGATAGTGAAGTGAGAAGGAAAGGGGATGTGAGGACGGTATGGGTGGGAATGAAGCAGGTTGTTAAAAACCCACCATCCCAAACCGGAGCTCAGGGGTTAGGGAACATTGTCAACCCCTCAGCCCCGATCTGGGATAGTTGGCTGACAAGGTCAGCATCTACCTTGAGAAACCCACACAGGAGCCCCTAGGCCAGATGGACCCGTCTCAGCAAGATCCTTCTCTCAAATGGGGAAGATGTTGGCTGTCACATGGGCACCAGCCACGGAAGAAGATCCCTCCTCTCCTAGCGAGCCCTGGGGGCCCGAACCGCCGTTTGAGGAGAAGCTGGCACAGGGGCGGACTCGGGTTCTGCGGGTCACCTCAAGGACCATGTTGATCTCAGTTGGGAGCCTCCATTTGGAAGACATCACGGATCCCATTTGATGTACCTTTTGTCTAAATTTGGGCTGGCGAACAAGCATCCGGCGTGATAAGCATGCCAGCAGGAATTTTGAGGTCAAGGTACGAGGAGAAGAGGTTAAGCTGTGGCCGGATGGGGCGCTGAGTCCCGTCCGCACGGCGGCCAGGAAAACAGATCTCCGTGCCCCTTACGGCGGTTTGAACGCCGTCTGAAATTCGGCTGACACGGCCTTCAATGTAATTGGAAGGAGCCTGGACATTTTGCTGGACAGAAATATTTTCCGGCGACCTGACTTTCCCACCTTTATTAGAGGAAGAAGTGAAACGAAACCAGACATATGTCTGTCAATCGTCAGCTGGAAGAAAATAGAAATATTAAGAGAAGATGGAACAATACAAACATAAGAAAGAAACATCAAATTAATATTCCGACGTTATTGGAAAATATCTTTAGTATAACTGAAGAAGAAGACGAGGATTATGATATAGAGTTCGAAAGCGACATCATAGACGACCTTAATACCCTAGTTCATAGGACGCACCCTCACCACTAGGTGGATAGACAGCGCGACAGAGACGCCGAGATTACCCAAGAGGAACTACTCGGCACGCACTGCTCTCCGTTAAAAAAACCCCAGGACAATCGGGGTTTACGAAGTTAAACTTCGAAAAGGCACCAGCCAACGTCATGGAAGGGATGAAAAGAAATTTTTTTAACGCGTGTCTAAACACGGGATACTTTCAAGATGCATATAAAATGGCAAAGATTTTTTATTTTTATAACCAAAGTATGGAAAGGACCCAACGTTGAGAGAGAGCTACCGGCCAATTTCACTACTGGAATTTGCCGGGAAGCTCTTCGAGAAGATCCTCAACCAAAGACTGGTGTCTCACCTGGAAGAAAACTCCCTCTACAACCCGTACCAGTTCTGGTTTAGAAAAAAGCGAAGTACGGAGATGGCGATAAATGTCATCACGGAAAAGCTTGCCCAAGCCAAACGGAAAAGAAGTTATGTGGACATTGTTTGTCGGGATGTATCAAAGGTGTTTGATAAGGTGCGGCAGCGAGGAATGCAGTACAAGATCCTATGGCTGGGCTTAAGTGAAAACTTAGAAAAAACTTTTCAGCTAGATAAAAACATGTCCATGGAGGAACGCGCCTATGCAAGATCGCTTGACAGCGGCATAAATCGAAAGATTAAACATCTACGAGGCACAATGGAAGATTCGAACAAATCAAGAAAAATTCAATTATTTCCCATTGGCAGGAGACTGCTTTCTGATAGACGCTATCCCTACACTCTGGAGTGCAGTGTACTCGGAATGAAGATCACTTCATCTAGGTACAGGAAGCACGTCACTGATAGAATTTCTAAGGCCTCGGCCGTAGTCAGGAATCTATATATGTTTAGAAATCTCTGTGAGAGCAACAAGAAAAAGATTCATAATGCAATTGTAAGATCTACGCTGCTATACCCCGCTTCCATCCTCTCTTGTCTTTCGAGGGCACAAAAGGGGAGACAATAAGTTGTGCAGAACAAATGTGTGTACCCATGAAGGCGAAAAAGAAGATGCCAAGAAGAGCTGCACAGGGAAGCGGGGATAACTCCCATTAACATTGTCATCAAAGAACAGACAAGGAAAATGCAAGAACTGGTTAATCGAGAACTGAATGAGGAAATCATTCAAATGATTAACCAGAACAGAAGAGCTGTATGTCGTGCCAGAATTCCAAGCTCTATTAGCCTAGTGGAAGGCGGAGACAAAGTGCCGCTCTACACATGAAAAGAATGCTAATTTACCAAAGACAACGACGAAAAACCGATTAAGACTAAATACACCAATTCACAAAATATCACCAATTTTTTACAAAGTCTCACCGTTCAAGACTTTTTAAAACCGAACGAGACATCAAGAAGGAAGAAAGAAGAAACAAACAACTCAAATTACACACATTACAAAATAAAAAAAACAAGTAATACTAAGTATAAAATCAAAGTAATTTATTACAAAAACAACAGCAAATGCACATTGCACACCCAAGAACATTAACATTTTTAAGACAAATAGCTTAAATACCATAAAAATGCAAACTAAGAAAACAACAAAGACACAACAAGGAAATAATGAAAATGATAGGCCTGACCACCAGGCGCCAAGTATCTCTTTGCACTCTCCCACACTACTTTCTCTGAACACCACTTTTATTTCTGTCTATCTACCCCCACACCCTTTTGTCCCCTACATACTTACATTAATTCATAACTATGTAAGAGGTTGGATTTCAAAACGGCGAGACGTTCTAGGAATAATAGTTAGGCCCACAGCATTAATGTTGAAAAACTCAACGGCCTCATCCAACTACCTAAGCTCCTTGACTGGAACAAAAATAAATCACTCGCGCCAAGCACCACTGAGGAAGAAGGATGGGGGAGGTCTTTCAGGTGACAGCGACCAAGAAAATGATATTTGAATGGGAAAGTGATCACGACCATGGAAGTTCTCTACTATCTCTCAACCAAAATCAGGCTGTGCATCCGGAGAGCACAGGGATAGATCAAGACATGATCACGGCTCAAATATATCATTTGTTTACCCAAGGGTTTCATTGGTCAGCGTAACCATGCATTAGATGTTTCGTCATGTCGAGGAGTCATCATTTCTTATTATTACAAGCTCTATCATATATGTCTTATTAAATTTACTGAATTATCTAAATATATTAAAATGCCATATACCACTCATCTCAAATCTCGCCCTCATGTCACCCTGGAGTGGTCAAATCCTTATGATCAGGTCACCTCCCGATCATCGCAATAAACAAAGGAATCATCCAAGTTGGCCACACAGCTACAATTATAAAAGAGCCAACTGAGCAGCATTTAGAAATGACAGAACATAAAATAGTACAACTATATACATTAACGCTATCTTACACATTTTCAAAATTGAGACAATAACTCTGGAGGTAACAGAAAACACAACTAACTTTATACCAGAAATTCATGGCCTCATCTGACAACTAGACAAATTAAAACACCACCCAGAAAACCATCACACAAAACATATATTAACAAATACAAACATACAAATAAACAAAATATTGAATAAGACACATAGAATAATGGCTCCGGCCACCTAGAAGGTGGCTCATGGAAGATTGAATGATGTATAATACTTAGTCCTCTTCTTCCAGCAGAGAATTCATTTACAGTCACGAGTATACTACCAACAATAGAGATGGTCCAGGAAGGTATCTTTGGGAGCTCACCTTAAAAAGTAAAAAAATATGAAGAGTAGTCTGTGATTATTTCAAAACTTCTTCAAGACCATCACATTCACCATTACGCAAACTTCAATCATAGCTGGTAACACAGAACAGAGGACAAATACCAGCCAATAAATTTGCGAATCCCAGCCGTCTATGACCAAACTAATCAAACAGATTGAAGCACTGCTATGGCAAAGAGTAGCTGAGAAGATGTTAAGGAGAAAAACTTGTTCTTAAAGTTAATTTAATGCAATATATTAATATCTTTTCTATATATGATACCATGTCAATGAACTTAAGACGATTGCTTACACAACGGTGGCGAGAAAGCAATCTATTGAATATGATTTCTAATTATATTTTTACATAGAACCATCAAAATTAGCATCACAAAGTAATCAGACAACCAATCACATTTTACTATAATATTGTCAGCACTGTTAAAAGTGAGATTTATTGAAAAAAAAAAAGAATGAGTGCATCTTCACTAGACACTTTTTGAAGAGCAGCTGTAAGGAAAAGGAAAGTGAGAAAGTTACAAAGACCAAGTGGCCAAATCACTTCGGGCCCTCGAGATCAGGCAGGTATAATACTTCAGACAAATGCACCCCCCTCACATTTCCGATAATCACTCTTCCCTGGAGGCCTCCTCACAAGCAATCCAATACGCGCAGCCTTAACTCTCACTACCTCTATACTACGGGGGCAGTGACGGAACTGTGTTCATCCCACCCCCAAAACCCTGCTAAGATAAGTCTTTAAAACCAAGAAAACTTTGAATAGGCTCTAAGACATACCCTTTTCCTGATCATTTTACTACACTACCGCCGCAACACCTTCGGTCAATATCTCAGTATTCACTCTTTAGTGTTGTCTACCACTCATCAGGATCGAACCATATTCTCTGTACTGCATACATCAATTTTGTCTGGCTCCTTTCTCTAAACAACTCAAGCTTTGCACTTGCAGTCTAATCTACATTCGTGCTTCCCTGCCTTCAATACTAGGCTATCCAAAGCACCCTGGTCCCTCACATCATCCATCGAGTAGCTTATCCATACCTTTGTGACTAAACTATAATCTCTCCACTTCAGTATCAGCACTTCTTTCGCTTTTCCTACAAAAGTCCACTGGAAGTACCTTAGTCTACTCATTAACTGTAGGGGTTCTTGCTAGCCGAGTGGATGCCGCATTGGTCCGCTAACGTCGCAGTACCGGGTTCGATCCCAGCATGAGCGAACACAAATGTTAGCACATGTAGAGATCTGGCTACCAATTGATGGATGCTCTGTGCTCAGCCCTGTACTAGGATTGGTAGATCTTAGACTTCTCATCACACAAATAGCCAATTACAACACTGCTTTCTTTCCTCTGCCATCTTCGCAGCACAACACACACTCGGTTCCAAGGAATCCTGCTGGTGGATATCTATATCCACATACGTCTGATGCGGAACAGGTCCCTATACACCAGGGCGACAAAAGTTCCAACTGAATGCTGTTTGGTGTAAAAAAAAACAAACTTCCTGGCATCTCTCCCCAAAGAGAACCGGCCCTTGGTGCCCTCAGGCTCACCAGCAATTGTCATACTGGCCTTTAAGTCTATTTCATTATCCGGTCCAGATCCGCCTGGATAAGGAGCAGGTTGGAGAACCACCACTACTACTGCTACTCGTTAACTGTGATAAATTTACTTCCCTTCATGCCCATATATCTTCATGGCTGTTTTCATGAACTGATCTTGGGTTTCTCTGATTTGTAGAATCTTGAGTTAACTTTCTTTACTTTCCTTCGCCGTGGACCATCACTTGCAATGGAGCAGCCATTCTTGTCACTCACTTCTTGGCAGCACTGAGCTTCATGTGGTAATGATCAGACACTTCCATGGTGTCAGAAGAAGGTAAGCTCTATATCCCTCTCCATGAATGTTCATCTTCTACGAGGTTATATTATTTAGCTCCCATGCCCTTTTCTCAACCATAAAAACTTCAACACCGGGGAGCCCACTTACAACTTTATATCCATTGCACCCACTCCCAACTATTCATAAATAAACTGTCGTTCTCATACTTGAACTCTGGCTATCCACCATATCTTCACAATTCCACTGGTACTTTCCCCTCTGAAGAGTCGTTGTCGGATTACTTGATGGTCGCCCGTGTTGAGTGACCACCATTAAGCACATACTAGCACGATCTTCCTGTCCCAGTGCCTCAGTGCCTACAGATGTGACCCTGTCCTGCACCACCGTTTACAGGACCTGAGGCTTTATATATCCGACTATTTTCAATTTTTTCTACATTCAACACTTTACTTTCAGATTTCTCTTTACTGAATTGCAGCCAGTGAAAAAATGGGGATAGTCTGTGCAGAATGATACACCTGGTATCTGGAACAACGGCACATCTGCACAGCCCGGAGGCCCGTAAGTAAGACCTAGTTCACTGAGTTTACTTCAACTCCTTGACAGGCCTGGCAAAGTTGGTGCATTACCCCAGTCTCTCAATACACTCCTATTTGCTATAAGGATCTTCTTATTTCTCTTATCTAGGTTTAAGGATCTACATAGGTACATCGTTCCACGTCAGAAGAAAGGTTTTGGAACTTCTATAAACAACATTAGCAGGTTGCAAATGACCAGGTCTGAGGGCTCCTGGGCATTGAGAGGCAAAAGATATAAGAAGTTTTAACCAAATGGCTTTCCCGGAGCCAAATATACTGACAACATCCCGCGGGAGTTCTTGGGTGCATAAGGATATCCAGCCTATGTGCGGCGGGATTTATTGCCTTTTGGCTGCAAGCCAACTGGAAGGATCGGACCTGGTCTGAGTCTGTCACACGACTGATCTTCATTATTTAATTATTATTTATAACACGCATCTAGCAACTGAATACAAATGCATAAATTGTTGAAATTACATTCCAGCATAATACTAGGCTACCATAAAAAAACAACAAATAAATAACACTACCTCCCCCCAAAAAAAACTCAAAACAAACAAAAGCAACACCTCCTGAAAAAAACAACAATACAAAACAAAAGAAGGAGACAGGGGCCGACGACGGGATTAATCTAAGAGCCCATCTGGCGACTGCATACCTGGGCGAAAGTCATCATAATTAGATTACAGCCAAATATTAGGTTAGATAAAACAAAGGCAAACAAACAAGCAATAATAAAAAAAAAGCAAAAAGGAAGCATGCTCCTGGCATCTCGGGGAGAGGTCCGTTCCCCCTGGTGCAGGAACATGCTACCTAGAACAAAGAGTCAAATAAAATGCATGAGGCCAGCCTCCCCCCAAAAGTAGTATAGTCCCGAGTAAAAGGGACAAGCTGTAGCAACCCTACCCGGACAAGAAGCGTTCACAATCCCCCAGAAAGGGACATTCAATAAGAATGTGCTGAATAGTTTGGGTGGACAACGCAGTCGTTACAATAAGGCACAGGCGAGCGTTCCATAAAATAGATGTTCATCACGCGAGTCTGTCCAATTCGGAGACGACATAAAGTAACCTAAATCCATTGCGGCATCGGGTGATAGTTCCATGGGAACAGTGGCGACGCAATGGCGGGCAACCTAAGGTTCCTCTCACCAACCTCCCATCATCTTCTTTGCTAAGCAGCCTGGAGGGCTACCCTGATTATTGCCATGTAGTTGGTGTGAGGAAGAGCGAAACGCTGGTCTGGTCGCCCAGTCCTCACAGCCCCATTGACACCCTCATTCCCGCAATTCCCACATGTCCAGGAAACCCAGCCAGCACAAGATAATCTCAACATCCACCCGGCTCACGGCAACAATGGCGTCATGGATAATGTGAACCAGGAGATGTGGGAGATTCCAATGCACCGAGAGCACTCAGGGCACTTTGTGAGCCCCTAGAGATCACAAACCGGTCTCCAAGCAAGGAAGATAGACAGGAAGATAGGAAGGTAGAGCCTGGCGACTTCGAACGGAGGAGATATGGTGTCGAAACCGAGACTTACCCCTGGTACTTCGAACCAGCCGTATACACTGTCACAGATCAAGCGCGACATGAATCGTGCTCCAAAAAAGCCTGAACGCAATACTCCCAGCGCTGGGTAAGCTTTGGGAGCTATGGCGTGGCGACAAATGGTCAAAGATGGTACCCTCCAGGGTGGTGTCCTTGCAGAACCAGGGATCTGCATCCGTAGTCGAGCTTCAAATGAACAAAGGATCAATAGAAATGTAAGGCAGTAGCTGGAACAAAGAATATCCATGGCACAGGTACAAGAGACCATAAGTATGTGAATATGAGCCTCACAGGTGAGGCATTGGTCAAATACAAGACCAAGGAAATGGTGTGAGTCCACCACTTGCAGGCGAAATCCATTTAGAAAAAAGTCTGGGTCAGAGTGGATCCATGGATGGTGGCAGAAGTGCACCACCTTAGCCTTGGCCAAGGAAAACCGAAGCCTGTGTGCTTCAGCATAGCGAGAAACGAGGTTCAATGCGCGGCCAGAGTTGGCATCTGGGGCCATTGATGATCAGGGCAAAAAGTGTGACACTGAGGACACTTCCCTGCGGGACACCCTCTTCCTGCTCCATGGGCCGGAGAGGGCTTCCCCCTACCCATACAAGAAACCTACGATCTCACAAAAAATCAGAAAAAAAGATTGGGAGGTGTCCCCTCGCCCCCATTGTGTTGAGTCTCCATGATATCGTATCGCCATGCTGTATCATTGGCCTTCTCCAGATTGAAAAAACCGTGGCGTAGTACTGTTTATGAAAGAAGGCCTCGCAGAACGCATTTTCCAGGCGGAGCAGACCATCCGACATGGAGTGAAACTTGCGAAAGCGCACTGTGTGGAAGACAAATGGCCTCAGCTGTCTAGAAAAAAGGCTAATCTAACATTTACGAATTTCCCCATCAACTTGCCCACGCAGGAGTTTAAGAGATTGGGCGGAAACCGGCTGGGGTAGAGTGATCATTTTTTTTATCTTTAGGACCCTGTGGCGGCTGCCTAATTGGGCACAAGTTGCCATACTCACTACAGCCTATAACTAGGCTAAATTAGAAAACAAATAACAATAAGTAAATAACATATAACAAGAATAAAAAGATGATAGGTTAAAAACAAAACAAAAAAGAAAAAGCAAAAATGCAAGGAAGCGCGCCCTAGCGTCGGTGGCAGGCCCGCCTCCCCCCCGGAGCAGGAGTATGCGACCCACTTCAGTGAGGCCAGCCTCCTCCAAAAAGTTATAGTCCACAAGTCTGTGTGCACGAACCAGTCCGAGTACAAGGGGCAGGCGTAACGTGTGCCAAGATCGCCCAGACTGGAACATTCAACAAGAATGTGCCAAACAGTCTGGGGTACAACGCAGTCGTCGCAATAAGGCACAGGCGAGCGCTCCATCAAATAGCGGTGCGTCCAATTCTGAGACGACAGAAAGCAACCTGAAGCCATCTCGGCATTGGGGGGGTAGTCGCGGCACAATAGCACGCAACTCTAAGTTCCTTTCGACCGTCTCCCATTTTCTTTGCTAAGCCGCCTGGAGGGCAACCCATATTCCTGCCATGTAATCTGTGTGAGGAAGAGCAAATCGGTATTCTGGTCGTCCAGTCCGTGGTAGAATGCTCTCTCCTCAGTTCTGAAAAGCGAGCACAGTAACGATTCACCAGCAGTCTGGGGGAATACCCTCTACCCAGATCCTGTTGAACAAATCTAACAGAAAGGCCATGCCTCCATCACCCAGGTGTTGAAGCATGGCATATGGGGCATCGTCAGAACCAGAGGCAGTGTCCGCGCACGAAGCGAAAGCGGAGAGCAACTCACTCAATGTAAATCTGGGAGTAAATTCCAGTTGGCGAACTTCTGTGACATCACAATGTGCATTGAACGCTTGCGAGCAGCCTTTCGGCTAGAGAATGCGGAGAAAGCAGTCGCGAAGGACTGTCACGAATGTAGGGTCCCAGATTGCAGTCTCATTCTTAACGTAGCCAAGTTGACTGACTGCCGAATGAACTTAGAAATAACAGTATACCTCATATTCAGGTGCAACTGCTCTGCCACTGCTCAAGAGGACGTATTATAACGAGTAGAAGAATAGACACATACTGGGTGTAAATCGCTCATCTTCCTGTCCAGCACTCATCCGTGCTTGTGGTATAGCAAAATCTTTATACCCCGAGGGTGTGCAGGGGGCACACACTCAGCATGGCCTCCTAGGATAGCTAATGGAGAATAGGAGGAAAAGATCCTCGGCAACTCTTCCCAGTTGGACCGGAGTTCATGCCAACTTCAATGAAGAAATAGGCCATCCAGACTGAGATGCGGGTAGCCTTCTTCGAGGAGAAGACCCTCCAGGAAAAGACATATAATTCCTGAAGGCAGAACTCGGTTAGCTGATGGCTGTCAAAGGCGCTCTCACCTCCACCGAATTACAGGGGAAGGTTGGGCCCGCCTCACTCTTCCTCTGAGCCTTTGGCGGTCAGGGCAGCTCTCCTTCTTTTACAAGGTTCTGGACCTACAACTTGTCCTCTCAGCCTTGGGTGTGAGAGCAGAGGATCCCTTGGGGACAACCTTTCGACCCTCCCAAGTCTGATTGACAGGTGAGCCATCAGGTATCCAAAGAGCACTCACCATGGAGGCCTGGGCAGGGTCCGCCGCATTCATCAGAAGGGTTCCATCAGAGAAACGGATAACCTTCAGTTATCTACCTAGAACCCTAGCTCATACCGGGTGTCGATGGAGCATGTGTCATTTGGACAAAATGCCTCCATCAAGAAATGCTTGAAGCCTGCAGGTAACCTCTCACTGAGGGGCTTCAACATCAATGAGGTTTCAATCACCCTACCTGCAACTTAACTCTCTTACTGTGTGCTTTCACACTGATGTGTATTTCTAGGTGGGATGTGCCAGTTGTGTTCTGATCACTTGCTGAAACAGCACGGGAGTCGTCCATCCCCGGAAAGAGAGGAAACCTTCGATTCTTTGGTCTTTTTCTCCCTCCTTTTCTTCTTTTTAGGAGACGAGTGAGAGTGAGCCCTCTTCTCTCTACCCACAGAAGTGTCCCCAAGGCTGGATGAGACAGCCTCAGCCATTCTCTAAAAAGATGAAGGCCATGGTTGACAAGGGAACAGCAACATGGGGAAGAGGCAGGCCCCTCCTCTCCTCCAGAGTGGGGGGAGGGGCTCTGTTCTTCCTCAGGAGGATCTTGCAAAGGGGTAGACTTTGGCTAAGGAGTGACTCCTACCGAGTCTTTGTCTGTCCCATTGGGAAACTCTGCTATGTGGTTCATTTTGGGGTTCACTTCAACCTCAGGAGCCTCAAGTGCCCCCACCACAAAGGTATCATGGAATCTGGCAGGAGAATCTCCAGCCCTATAAACCTTTAACGTCATTAAGGGGTGGCAAGCAAATCACCATTGGTAAAGAGGGGGAGGCACACTGGCCACCCAGCAAGCTTAACACAAGGGGTACAGCCCGACAGGCCCACCCAACTCTTGCCCCTCTAAGGGAGTTGGTGGAGGATGTGCAGCCCAAGCAGGTACCAATTGTAGCAAGGTACACAGGATACACCCAGTAATGAGATTCAGCCGGTTGGCAAGAACCTGTTCATGGAATTTCATTAATGCCGAGAACTGGTTGTTAGCTTAAATGAGGAGGTTCTCAATCTTTTTTTTAGTTGGGAAAATAACTAAAATTAATAATTCCACTTGGTAGACTATAGCATGTAACAAACTAAAGATCATCCTTTGCACGTATATCGGGCCAGCCAGCATGGTTTGCTGCTAGACACCGATAGTGAGAGAACCTGTTCTTAAAATTTTTTAATCTCACCACTGGATCCCCCCCACTCTCTTGTGGGGTCATGTTGGAGGATTGAGTTAGCCTATTGCGTCATACATCTTTCTTGGCTCAACAAAAGTCTGTTGTTGCCCTATCACCGAGCTGGACATGGAATCATTGGGTGTCCCGCCATAAAGTCAACTTTTCTTTCACATCAATTATAACTTCCTGCTTTGCGAATGCCAAGCTAGCTTTAACCAATTTCAGTGACTCATATCTCCCCCCTCATTTTGGACACGACATACAGGAGGTTGCCTTGAGACTTGCAAAGCTTATGACACTGTAGCCTGCCAAAAAGTGCAAGCAAGTGGTTTAAAAGCTTCACTTGAATGTCGATTTTTGGACTCATTATGGAGCACTTGATACGCCACTCACCAACAGTGTTCTGGTGATGTAGGAAACTTCACAAGGTCCTAATAAACCCCTCCCCATGAACCACAGAATTTGCCTATGTTTTTATCACACATAAGGAGGTGGCGTTGTGATGTAGCAGATGTAATGCCCTGGCTACAACTGAAACCTGGAGGAACGGCATGCCCTCCTGACTAAAGTATTCGCAGTTGTGTATTTTTCCACCCCCAATGCCTGTGAAAATACCAGCAGCTTTATATTGTTCCCTATTTTTGCTTGCATCTACTTTCACTTCTTCCATTACTAACTTTCTGTGCGAGGAAAGGAAAGTATTTTAAAGTTAAGGGAAATGTAAGTATGTGTAAGTTACATAGTTGGAATAGTAAAAAGGGCAAACTACTTGGGGTCATAAATGGTAAAGCTAGAATAATAAACCAAAGTCTATTAGAGATAAAATGTCACAGTCAAAATATGGCATTTACCCATAAATAACCAGTTATTATTTGAAGTATTTATAGTTATGAAACGGTGCTATTTTGATGGTGGTTTAGCATACTTCATCATCCCTGGTTCAGGAATGTTCATAGCATATCCGGTAAAATTACAGAACAGAAAAACAATAATTTATTTCATGATGATAACCTTTCATCATTGGAGACATGTGCAACAGTACTCATGACGAAAGCTGTTTCATCATTGTAGGAAAGGGGTTAATAAGTTAATAGCCACCTTCTGAGTGAATAAGAAATATTAAATAATGATATATCAGAAATAATGAGGAAAACAAAGAATGAGAAGAATATATCCCCACCCACCCATAATGAAATGTAAAAAAAAGTGTGTGAGTGCATTTTAAAATCCTGTGATACTTTGCTAGATCTTATATTGTTGCTCCCAGAATTGGTAATAACAAAGAAGACCTTTATGTGAATGTCCAAAAGGATACATATAACCGATGGAAGGGAAGCAAACATTGAGACTCCTGTGATGAAGCCAATCAATTCAAAAGCTGTCAAAATAATTCCAGCAATCAAACCGCCTAAATATCTGAAATTATACAATGATCAATGGATTGCAAATAAGAAACTAAACCAGGCTTACATGCAAAAAAGTGTGCTCAGCACACAACCCACTTCCTTTCAATCATCCCAGAATTAAGGATGGTATGCTCCTTAACCCTTTCACTCCCAATGATTCCATATGGAATCAAAATATTTTCATGGGTTGCCAACTGGGACATTTGGCATGTTTTGATTTGTTTGCTCATATGAGGTGTCAGTCAGCTAGGGATATGAAATAGTTGTGACTGTCAATGCCATTGGGATCTGTGAGTTATACGCAGATATTTGACTGGTGAATACGATAAGGTAAGCATAGTTTTTCATTTCTATTTCTATTTTATTACATAGAAGAAAGGTTATAGATGAGATTAGAATGTTAGTTATTCCTTTAGCATATAATTTGTATGTGCAATATTTTTTCCATCCTTTCAAGGCGTTTAACTATGCACCTGTAAAGTGAAGGGCTTAAAAATTATATGGAGAACGTGCATAGCATCAACTTAACTAGAGATATTCTAGTTGAAAACACCACAATTAAAAGAAAAGAAGGAAATAAAGCGAGCCTCAACATCTTAGAAGCCATCTTAATAAACAAAGAGAAGCCAGCCATCAGCACTCAGGCCACGATCTGGAATAGAACATTAAAATTGTTCTAAAATGAGGAAAGAATACATAAAGATGCTCTGAAGATGATCGAATAGATCGAAAGCTTAGCAATTTAAGTTTGGATTTTACCAAGTGCATTTATTAGAAAGAGTGATGAATATAGGACAAGCGATCTACCATCTACAAGATGGACTAAAAAAGACAGCAAGAAGAATAGAAAGTTACCAATATATATATATATATATATATATATATATATATATATATATATATATATATATATATATATCAAAGTAGCGTGAGAGAATGATGAAAATGAATCCATTAAACCACATTGAAAGAGAAAACGGAATAATTTTTCCTTGCAATAATATTTTTATTACCTTTTTCGAAAAAATCTGCGCAGGGAAAGCAATTCCAACCAGGCACACTGAGGCAGCGAGCACCGCTCTGATCACAGTTAAAAGTATGCGTAGCATAGTGTACTAATGGCATACTTTTAACTGTGATCAAAGCAGTGCTTGCTGCCTCAGTGTGCCTGGTTCAAATTGCTTCCCTGCATGGAATTTTTAGAAAAAGGTAATAAAAATATTACTGCAAGGAAAAATTATTCCATTTTCTCTTTCAATGTGGTTTAATGGATTCATATATATATATATATATATATATATATATATATATATATATATATATATATATATATATATATATATATATATATATATATATATATATATATATTCTAGTATTTCTGCTACCTATAATTTGTTTTTAGTTCTATAGGGCGTATTTAGCTAGAAGGCTAGGTCTACATTATCTATAACTGCACAAACTTTGTTATTTGATATAAGTATTGCTTACACTATATATATATATATATATATATATATATATATATATATATATATATATATATATATATATATATATATATATATATATATATATATATATATGTGTTATGCTGCTAGCCTCGCTCCATAACTGAATGAATGTACATGTGTATATAAGAGCTTTCATTTTTATGTATAAGATATTTCATCTTTATACGTAGGGGAGTCAAAAAGTTCTCAGACAAATGGCATAAAATTTTTATTTGTAATAATACTGTAATCATTTTTCTACATAAGCTCCATTAACATCTATACACTTTCTTAATCTATGAATCCAACGGTAAAGACCATCTTTGTAGAATTCACGGGGTTGTCTCTGGCACCAAGTAATGACCTGCTTTTTTGCTTCATCTAATGATTGAAACCGGGTTCCTTTTAGGTGTCCCTTTAAATTTGGTTAGGTTAGGTAACCTAACCTAACCTAACCTAACCTAACCTAACCTAACCTAACCTAACCTAACCTAACCTAACCAAATTTAAAGGGACACCTAAAAGGAACCCGGTTTCAATCATTAGATGAAGCAAAAAAGCAGGTCATTACTTGGTGCCAGAGACAACCCCGTGAATTCTACAAAGATGGTCTTTACCGTTGGATTCATAGATTAAGAAAGTGTATAGATGTTAATGGAGCTTATGTAGAAAAATGATTACAGTATTATTACAAATAAAAATTTTATGCCATTTATCTGAGAACTTTTTGACTCCCCCTCGTATATAAGACATTATATTTTTTTTATTGTATTTGCCTAAGCTAGGAATAGATTGTGTTGAATTGATATAAGGGAGTTTCGTATTTGTAACTAACCCATAAACTGCCCTGGCGGTAAAGTGTTGTATATATATGAACATAATTTCTCAGGAACAGAGTTTTGAAGGAGTGATGCAAAGGCGCCATCAATTTCTGCCAAGTAGTTGATTCAGCATTTCCCCCTTATAATCCATTCAAACCATGACTTTTTCTCACGGGCAGCTGGGCAGCTTCACTGCCAGATTCTCAAGATTCCTTTAGTTCTGCCAGAAATCATGTAATACCAGGTATAAAAGACAAGCCTAACCAAAGGAGGGCAGGTAGCTGTGCATGAGTCTCTCGAATGGCCACCTGTTCGCTCAAAATCCTTAAGATAAATTCCTGATTAAATCCCGGTCAGATTTTAGTCGAGTAACACTGATTTTAGTGTGAGTTACCCTAAGTTTCGAGGGTGACTAAAACTCCCTGCTGAGAAGACCCTGTCTTTTCACACCTCACCTTTCCCGCATTCGTACTATTAAAACTCTGTTCCTCGTACCATTGAACCTCCCCAGCTTGTGCCAGTATTATAAGATTGAATCTCATTTAAGCAAGTAAATTCAAGTAGAAACCAGCCTCTCTATATCCTCCCTCAAGCATCGAAATGGAAACTGGAGTAACGAGTATCAAAGAAAAGGTAACATCAAGTAGGTGACAGTGAAAGAAGCTGTAATCAGGTACGTCCTACACAGGCAGGACAAAGGTGACCTAATCAACGAGCTACAAGTCTGCAGCTAAACAAACCCAGGTTCATAGTAACCTAGTGATGCAACTACAAGGAGTTGCGCCGTAATAAATATTAACATAGGGGCACAACTACAATGAGGGTAGTGTGCCGTAACATTTGTATGTGGTGTAGTATATGTTGGCATCCTTCTGGCTCAGAAGACAATATAGATTGCACCATGGAAGTGTATGGAGATCCAGGGTTGCCCAGACATCAAGATCCCCCTCTCGGCATCGCCGGTGTCATCCAAAGGAATGCAGAGCAGTACATTTGGCACCAGGTTGGCTACAGGAGCTGCCAGAGTCAGTGAGCACCGCACACTGGTCTGCCTTCGGGGCTCCGCTCCTGATTTGGAAAGTTTACTCACCTACACTTGGCCGTTGGATCAATTGAGGACATCCGCCCAGCTAGCTGTTGGCTGCTAGAGACAGCTCAGCTCCTCCGCCTAGCTTGAGGAGGCAGTGTATGTATGTATATATATTCTAGTACTCCTGCTACCTATAATTTGTTTTCGTTCTATAGGGCCCAGTTAGCTAGAAGTGCTGCCATACTGAGGTCGGTAATGGTCTGACGGGGCAGTCACACCCAAATATTTCACCCCCCAATCAACCACTGCTCCAACTTGCTTCGCTCTCTCAACTATATTTTCATCTACCAACATGAGGTCAATTTCAGGGAAGAGAATGTCCACAGCCATAAACACAATCTCACTCAACCAAGGCACAGCTGTAGGATCAAAGCTTTCTCCCTTAATCTCTCAAGCAGCTAGAGGGATTAAAGGTCATCTGCTCCTAGGGAACTATTAACAAAAACAACAACAACCAAGGCATGAGTGCACAGAACACTGTATGGTCGTCATTGCATCTCCAGCTATTTGAAAAAGTACAAGCAATCAAATGACTTCTTGGCAAATTGGAGTTGCTCACTGCTTGTCCATTGCTTGCTTAAAGTTTACTCCTAAGTAACTTTTATGTTTCTAAAGGGGTACTGAGGGATTTCAGTGATATGGGGGTGTTAAGTGAATTGAGGGCAGCATTCATTATTGACTGCGGCAGTTCAGATAGGGATAAGGTACAGGAGCACCTATCCACCTAAGTTATCAGGATCAGGGATAGGCACCCATCACATTTTGGGGTCAGCTGAATGAGTTGGCTCAGCACAAAGGTACTCAGTATAAGCTATATAAAACATGCCTGAAGGAAATCTCCATATTCATCCCAAATTGATAATAGGTAGGCCATGTACCTTTAAGGAAATTACTGTGATAACTAACAATTTATTTGACACCCACTGGGAAGGACCATGTAGTCATTCTAGAGGGGCTATCTACCATTCAGAGAGAGACACTCAGGATACAACATGACAGAACTCATCCTCATCTAAGCCGGCTGACAGTGAAAGATATTAGGGAAACAAGATTAACATCCTATCTAGGTAAAGCTTAAAAGGATGTATTGACAGGCAAAGGAAAGACAGAGGTTATAATGAGTGTGAATTTCCACACAGAGAGCCTCCACTCATTCCATTATGTCTTTCCATTAAGTGAAGATGCATATATCCGCAAAAAAGAACAGCGGGTGTGCTTCATATCGAAATGAAAATTGACTGACCTAATGAAATTCAGTGAGTAAGAATGTGCATAGACAGCACATATAGGCCTAGCACTTCTTTTTGGCTGCCAATCTCACTCTCGACCAACCACCATGGAAGTAGTCAGCATGCAAAAGAGGCCCTTGTGCAATGGAAGCTAAGCCTGCAGCAATGAGAGTATTGGCGAAGAATTCTGCAGCTTAATCTACTGTCCTTAACTCCTTGACTGAGATAGAGGTCAGTAATTTGCTCGAATGTGGACCACTGCACTTGGTCAGCGGCAAACCCAAAGATATTTGAAGTGGTCACTCCTATGAATCCTTAATCACCCATCCAAAGTGCACTTGTGAATCTGGAAAGCACAGGGACAGGTCAAGGGAAGAAAATTAAGCAGTTCTAAGACATTTTTTATTTTATTTTTTTTTAAGAGCTCATCTGGCAACTGCCTACTTGGGCATTAGTCGCTGTATTAAAACTGGCCTAGTTCTAGGCTACTTTAAAATAAAATGAAAGAGAGAAAAAAAAAAACACCCCAAAAGGGGGAAAGGAAGCAAGCTGGTGCGTCGGGGAGAGGTCCCCCCGGCGCAGGAGCGTGCAACTAAAGGAAAAAAACAAACAAAAAAAAAACAAATGCAAAAAAACAACAAAACAAAAACAAAAAAACAAACAAACCTTGCTTAAATAATAGGGAGAAGGCCGGCCTCCCCCAAGAAGTCAACAAGTCCACAAGTCAATGTGCACGAATCTGTCCCGAGCACAAGGGACAGGCGGTAGCGACCCCGCCCATCCCGGTACTGGGACAGGTATCGTGCGAGAAGATCACCCAGACTGGGACATTCGACAAGAATGTGCCGAACAGTCTGGGGGACGACGCAGTCGTTGCAATAGGGCGCAGGCGAGCGCTCCATCAGATAGCGATGCGTCACACGAGTGTGTCCGATTCGGAGACGACAGAAAGCAACCTAAAGCCGCCGCGGCATTGGGGGATAGGTCCATGGGAACAGTCGCGGCGCAATGGCACGCAACTTTAAGTCCCCTTCGACCGTCTCCCATCTTCTTTGCCAAGCAGTCCGAAGAGCTGCCCGTATTCCTGCCATGTAGTCGGTGTGAGGAAGAGCGAAACGCTGGTCCGGTCGCAGAGTCCTCGCGGACTCTTTGGCGCGCTCATTCCCCGCAATTCCTACATGTCCAGGAACCCAGCAGAAGTTAATCTCGACATCTGCCCGGCTCGCCAAAACCGTGGCGTCACGGATATCGCGAACCAGGGGATGCGGAGATTCCAATGCCCCGAGAGCACTCAGGGCGCTTTGTGAGTCGCTATAGATCACAATCCGGTCTCCGAACCGGGCACGTCGCGTAATCTCCCGTACCGAGTGGTGTATTGCCACCAGCTCGGCCGTGAAGACAGACGCAGCGCCTGGTAGAGCCCCGCTGACTTCAAACAGAGGGGATACGGCGTGGAAGCCGACCCCCTCTTGGGACTTGGAGCCATCCGTATACACTGGCACGGTACCAGCGTGACACGATGTGTGCTCCAAAAAGGTCGAACGCAATACTCCCGGCGCAGTACAAGCTTTGGGAGCAGAGGCGTGGCGACAAATAGCCAAATGTGGTACCCTCCAGGGTGGCGTCCTGGGCAGAACCAGGGGCGCCACCGGCCCGAGAGCTATATCTACCTCTCGAAGGAGTTTCCTGGCCCTAAACCCAAAGGGCTTAGGGTATGACTGGCGTCTCTCGGCGGCATAGGCACCATCGAGATCAGCTGTGGATGCAGTGAGAGCTGTTGGCGACTGAGGGAGGCGCCGGGCTCGCGCGTACAGGCGAGTGATGCACTGCACGCGGCGCAGAGCGAGTGGCATCTCCCCAGCATCGACCAACAGGCTCTCAATGGGGGAAGTGCGGAAGGCACCCGTCGCAAGGCGAAGGCCGGTGTGGTGGATTGAATCCACCTTCCGCAATAAACGCTCGGCTGCGGATGCATAAAACTCGCATCCGTAGTCGAGCTTCGAGCGAACAAAGGATCGATAAAAAAGTAAGGCGGTAGCCCTATCAGCGCCCCAAGCGCTGAACGTCACGGAACGGACAATGTCCATGGCGCGGGTACAAGAGACCCTAAGGTTGCGAATATGAGCCTCCCAGGTGAGGCGTCGGTCGAATACAAGACCAAGGAAACGGTGCGACTCAACCACATCCAGGCGCACCCCATTAAGAAACAAATCTGGGTCGGGGTGAAGCCGTGGATGGCGGCAGAAGTGCACCACCTTAGTCTTGGCCAAAGAAAACCGAAACCTGTGCGCTTCGGCATAGCGAGAGACGCGGTTCAATGCCTGTTGGAGTCGACGATCCAGAGTTGGCATCTGGGCCGCGCCAAAAGAGATCGAAAGGTCGTCCACGTAGAGCGTAGCGAGAACATCTTCTGGCAGCACCGAGGTGATGCCGTTGATGCTCAGGGCAAAGAGTGTGACACTGAGGACACTTCCCTGCGGGACACCCTCTTCCTGCTCCTTTGGGGCAGAGAGGGCTCCCCCCACCCGTACGCGGAATCGACGATCTCGCAAAAATTCAGATATAAACATTGGTAGGCGTCCCCTCGCCCCCATCGTGTGGAGAGTCTCCATGATACCGTATCGCCATGCGGTATCATAGGCCTTCTCCAGATCAAAAAACACCATGGCGTAGTGCTGTCTACGAAGGAAAGCCTCGCAGACGGCATTTTCCAGTCGGAGCAGAGCATCCGACGTGGAGTGAAACTTACGGAAGCCGCACTGTGCAGAAGACAGATGGCCTCCGCTGTCCAGGAAATAGGCTAATCTAACATTTACCAATTTCTCCATCAACTTGCACACGCAAGAGGTTAGAGAGATTGGGCGGAAACTGGTCGTAGTAGAGTGATCTCTCCCCGGCTTGCGAAAGGCGAGCACAGTAGCGATTCGCCAGGAGTCTGGGAGAAGACCTTCCACCCAGACCCTGTTGAACAGATCTAACAGAAAGGCCATGCCTCGCTCAGTTCTAAGACAATAATGTTTGAAGGAAAACTTTAAGGACACTGATCTTCAGCCCTTTGATAAGGTCTGCTAGGACCCAACCTCTGGGACTGATCATATAGTAACCCAAGTGGGGGGTGCCTACTATTTAATTACCTGAGGAGGAAAAGTGCCTAAGCAGAATTCTGCCTCATCAAAATAGGATGATGGTGGAATATAGAGAAAAACAAGGGAAAATTCCTGTCAAAGTGCAGTTGCACTGTAGGAGTCTGTAGGAAGATATTCATATACAGAGGCAGAACAGAGACTCCATCAGGTATAAATTGCACACCCATGTGCCCTGCCTCCATTTGGGGATGAGTATTTTTTGCAACAAACATACCCCTGGAGAGTGGGATGGGGGATGAACCCGACATAGTATCCTGAAGACAGATAGCTATTGAAGAACTGGAGGAGATTAACCTAAACAGCTCCTCCCAATTAGTCCAGATTCCACAGCAATTTCATTAGAGGAAAATGCCTTACAGATCTATATTGAGGGAGCTGTTGGATTTGCCTAAAGGTGAAGCCCCTTACCAGAATGGCACTGACTTTAGCTTTTTTTTTTGCCACAGACCAAAACAGTACAATGAAATACGTTACACAAAAAGCACAAAACATGATGGAAAAAGCAATAGTCATACGCCAGAGCTGTTTGCACGGCAAGGTAATCACGTGAACTGAATGAGGCTGGGCAAATGTGGTAGCATGCTCGCTGCACTACCTAGTGATGGTGTATGTGAAGTTTGGTTGCTCACTTGTAACTCGTACCTCAGATCTTTGGTCGTTCCACAAAGCAGAAAATTAACTGAGCAACAGCTCATACTTTGGAAAACTTGTAAGTTAGTTCATCTGTAAATCAAGGTACTACTGTATTAGGAAGCAACATCTTCAAAAAGCAAAAGATTCCTAAAGCACAAAGGAAATTGATTAATATTTATTTAAAACTGATATATATTTGGTATGTATTTCAAACTGTTTATTTCCAATTCCAAAGTAGCTCTGTAGTTAACTAATTATAATGAATTATTTTTGTTAATGTAATAGCTGTCAATTTAACCCTAAACCTTGTTTTCTTATCTAATATTCTGGTGGTTCTACATGTCATATCAGTGATCAATAATACTTAATTCTTGTAATCTCTTGTTCAATATAATACATTTATTTTTGTAAAGTGTTGTTAATTTTTCCTGAGAGAAGTTAAGCCACATTCCACATGGTTAACTCTTGGATAGGACATAGGCTACTGTTCAGATATATAACCACATTTAAAATCATCACCCTTTTATTATTTTTATAGAGAGGCTTTTATCATAGCTATCTAGTCCAGTTGGGCTATAAATGATGATATCACATCTTCCTGCACCATTCAACCAGAGAGCTGATCTGACCAATACATGGAAGTGATGATCTTGTAGTAGCTCACACAAAAATATTGGGAGGCATACCCTTCCTCCCATAGTAACAGGGGTTTCTAAAGGTAATGTATCACCATGTGCTACCATAGGCCTCAAGATTGAAAATTCCACAGTGAAGTGCTGACTACGAGAGGCCCCTTGCAGCAGCATTCACCAAGAATCTAGGAAGATACCTTCTTACCTGATCCTGTTAAACAAAGCTAACGGGAGGGCCATATCTCGGTCCCCTAGGTGTCAAAGCCTGGCACATGGGGTATCATCTGGACCAGGGACAGTATCTACACATGAAGCAAGAATGAAATACAGTTCGTTTAGCAAAAATAAATTTAAGGATTCTCTCAGTTTGAAGCTGAAGTCCAGCCAGCACCCATCAGCATATTTGGAATGATGGTGGAGCAGTATCCTGGCTCGAGAATAGAAATAAAGCAGTTGCTAAGGACTCTACTATAGATAAAGGACCAAGATGATGTTTGAACTTGCTCTGAATCCTTTTGACATGTTTTTCCAAACCTTTGCAAGAAGATTCCTCCCATTAAGTGAAGCTTCATATGCTGAACAAGAAAAGCAATGAGTGTGCTTCAAAATAAAACAAAATCTTGCCTTGACCCAATGAAATTTATATACAGTCAACTCACACAGGTGGTGCTTGTATCACTTATAGGTATAGTGCTTTTCTCTTAAATTATCTGACATGCAGATGACCACTACATAAGTAGATGCCATGCAAAACAACCAAATATTCAGATGAGTGGAAGCCAGACCCACAGCAATAAAGATGCTGGTGAAAACTCAATGGCATCATCTACCGCCCTAAACTAGACTGAATGCTGACTTAGTGCACCTGATCTAGAGTAAGGCTAAGAATATATGTATATGCATACAAGTAAAGTGAATACCTAGTGTATTAAATGAGACACCTCCTTCGAGGAAGCAACTATTTAAATATTGACTATAGAATAACTACCAACCCAAAAGTAAATGACATTGAGGAGAGGTCCATCTCTTCTGAAGGGTCAATTACTCAGAAACCTGTCCCAGTACCAGGGATAGATGGTAGCAATCTCTGTCATCTCAGTACTAAGAAATATACTATGCATTTACCTCTTTTAATTGGGAAATACAACCAAAAAGAGATGTACAATCCATGGGATTAAACAATCTTGACAGAAGGTTTCTGAGGGTTCTTTCAATCCATTAGATGTGTACAATTATGGAGTTGCAAAACAAGACTTGCAAATATTAAAGCATTGTGGGATAAAATGGGTAAATCATCTCCATCTTCCTTAAAATGGGGCCTGAAGAGATGCCTGATGTCATATAGTTAGAATTAAGCAAATAAAACATTGGTCTGTTATTCAGCATTTGCCAGACAGCTTGGCTCCCTCATTAGGCAGCTTCATCTCTTCCCACCCATATATAGCCAAGGATTCACACAAAAAAAACTCCCCACAGCTCTTTGGACAGAAAAAGAAATTGATAAGATTATGGATGAGGTGGGTTTGAAGGTTTCAATGTCTCAGTTCCACAACTAACCACACACAATGTGGCCTAACTTCATTAAAATTGGAACACAAAGTTTATAAGGAGAGATCTGTATATAAAGCGATGAAGCTAGAGAGTGAAAATGTGTGTAAGATATAGCTGCATATGCTCCTGTTATTAAAACAAAGCGCCATATTCTGGAAAGATAGTAGCTAGTTTTGATATATCACTATAATTAAAACAAAATAGTACTTTGTTTAAAATAATCTTTTATCAAAAGATTATATTTTGAGGATTGTGTGGATATACATTTAGAGAGAGTGGAAGCTTGGACGGACAGCAAGAAGGGTTCTACAGACGAGTGCTCCGCCCAGCCCTGAGACCGAGGGCTTTCATACCTCGCTAGACACCTGGACCACCATACCCGCATTGGTTGACAATCCTGCCTCCTTTTATGTTAGCCTACTACCACCCACCTCCAGCACACAAGTGATAGCGCGTGCCCCTTTTTGTTCGGTTGTTGCTGTGTTTTTTTTTTATGTTTTGTGTAGATATAAGTAAATTTGTTGTATTTGCCTGTTAGAAAATTCTCTTTTGGTATCCCATTTGGATTGGGGAATTTGGCCTCATTTTGAAGTGTGCACACTTCCCTTGTAAATATAAATTGCTGTAAATATAACTGTATTCTTTTGTAAGTAAAGGGACTGTATATACAATCCGTTTCATTCTCCCTCGATTTCTCATGTCCGGACAGTGTAGGAAGCGGGTTGGATCGATTGGGATTAGAGATATATTTTCGGCCGGCTACACTGTAATCATTGTAGCTGGGAGGGCAAACTGTAGATGTTGGAGCTGGGAGGGCAAACTGTGGATGTTGGGGGGCTAGGAGGGACACAATCATCCATTTATAAGGTATAGGAAAGTTACCCATGCTACACAACATCCCCTGTGGGTGTATGGGTCAGTATGAATGACAAAATAGCCTCTACATCAAACATGGTGTATAATCTACCATAATGAACAGTATATCACAACTAGATAAGGAATGAAAATGCAGTGCCTGGAAGATTCCTGTCAACTTTATATCGAAAGGAGATGATGGAGAAGCCAACTTTCCTTTCCAGTTTGGAGTCATTTCTATATTAGTTTTACCTCAAGAAATAAATACAATACTAAGGCTACATCAAAAACCTCAAGATTGTAGGCATGGTGACAACATATCCAATGGTGGCATATTGGACAGATTCAACAGCACCAATGACCCAAAGTCTTGATCCTTAAGATGATCAGTTTAGGGTGCAAGTGATAAAATAAGCATATGGTGGGAAAACTGGAGAAAAAAATTCACTAGTAATATGTGAATAATTAGTGCAGAACTTAAGGAACTATGCAGTGATCAGACTGGCAGTGTTAAGAGAAGTTAAGACCTATGTTAAAAAAAGTACAAGAAAGAAGTTCGGTGTGGATGAAATGAGAATGCTAAAATGCAGTTCTAATAAAGATGATAGAAAAGACAGCAATAATAAAGAGACCAGTAGGAAATTTTAAAAGGGAGTTATAATACTAAAACAAAATAAGTATGAGATTTTTTTTAGTTCAGGAATGAGCACAAACAAGATTACTATATGCATAAACATTTGGTGCAGCTAAACTTTGAGCAGATTTAACTAACAAATCAACCATCTGGAACCTTACTGAGAATCTCGTTTACTGTACTCTTCATTACCATGATCCAATGGAAGGCCTGCCTTTACATTTTCAACCTGAAATTATGCAATCAAAATATGATATAAATGGCAACACTATGAACTTGTACAATTGAATTTGTACTATGAACAAATACAATTAACGCTACCAATAAAATTATAAAAAGCTAAGATTTCGTAATTAGTCACCCTTCATAATGCATTAAAAAAAATGCTTTAAAACTTTTAGCACCCCCAATATTTGTCTCTATCATTATCTTGATACCTGAAAGACTAGGCATAGCCATGCATAGGGTGAGGGGAAAGGGTAGTTAGGACAAAAAATAGAATAGGCTATCTAGGCATAGGATGAGGGGGAAAGGGTAGATAGGACAAAGATAGAATAAGCTATCTAGACATAGCAATGTATATAAAGAGATGAAAAGGGTAGATAGGACAAAGATAGGAATGGGCTAATGAGTCCCTTGATCCAATCTCGTTATATAAAAGTCATTTATGAGAATATGAGTGGATTCCCAACCCAGCATCTTTAGCTACTTCATACATGGCACCCAGTTAACACTAGAACCACAAGTTGGGCCATATATGGTACACTGGTGGTCTCAAATAATTTATCCTTACCAGTTTTTATTATATCATGCTTTAAGCATTAACACATAATGGCACTTTTCATAACATATGTATAATACCTGTATAAATTCCCTCTTAGCTCTTTGGAACTCTTTGCAGTCAACTTGTTAAGGCCCATCCCTTAGGCTGGCAGCCTCAATGAACACCAAGCAGACAGGGTTCTCTCTGAGATGCAGCACTCTGTATATTTTTAGCTTTTGTCTTAGTTGTACTTGTATTGAGCATGTTAATATGTGTTGAACTGTATCAAGTTCCTGGTAACAAGGGCAGATGTCTATGTCAGTCAGCCCAGTGTGGTATTTGTGTTTAGTTTTGGGTGATGACCATAAGGAACCTTGCTAATCTGGGACTAACAACTAGGGCATAAGTCACTGTAATCATCTCCCAGCCTAATGCTAGGCTGTGGACAAGACACCAAAACACAAAACAAATCCAAAACAAACAAAAACCAGACAAAAATCAAGAAGGAAGCACACTTGGGTGTTGTTTCAGATGGAGAAGAATCCACCACTTCCAGGCAAACCCTATTTAAAAAAAATGTGTCAGGGTGGAGCCTTGGATAGCAGAAGCGCACCACCTTAATTTTGGCCAAGGAAAACCAAAAGCTGCGCATTTCTACATAGCGTGAGATGCACTTCAATGCCTGTTCAAGTCAACCTACAGAGTTGGCATCTGGGGTGCACCAAAAGTTACCAAAAGGTAATCCTCAAAAAGCGTAAAAAGAATATCTTCCAACAACACAGGTGATACCATTGATACTCAGGGCCAAGAGTATGACTTTGAGCAGACTTTTCTGTGGGAGATACTCCTACTGCTCCATTGGGCCAGAAAGGGCTCCCCCTCACATGCACACAGAATCGACGATCTCAGAAAATCATAAATAAAGATTGGCAGGCATCACTTTGTCCCCATTGTGTGGAGAGTCTCCATGATAGTGTATTGCCATGTGGTTTCATAGGGTTCTCCAGATAAAAAAACACTGTGGCATAGTGTTGTCTATGAAGGAATGCCTCACGGACAGCTTTTTTTCAAGTTGGGGGGGGAGGGGGGAAAGAGCATCCAACATGGAGTTGAATTTGCAGAATCTGAACTGTGCAGAATAAAGGTGGCCTCCTTTGTCAAGGAAAAAGGCTAGTCTAACATTTACCATTTTTTCCATCAAATTGCACATGCAGGAGGTTAGAGATTGGGCAGAAACAAGCTGGGATAGAATGCTCTCTCTCCCTAGATTGTAGAAGGCAAGTACAATAGCCATTCATCATGAGTTTGGGAAGGTACCCTCTGTCCAGAGCATGTTGAATAAATCTAGGAGAAATGCCATGCCTTACTCACCTAGAATGGCATATGGGACATCATCCAGACCAGGGACAGTCTCCACTTATGGCTTGAGAACAGAATGCAACTCACTCAAAGTAAACCTGGCTACAGAATGGGGAGAAGCAGTTGTGAAAGACTTGACCACAGATGTGAGATATGAGATTGCAGTCCAATCCTCCTGGAGAACAGTCCTTGAGAACTTGTCCCAAATCTTTTGACTCACTTATACACCTCTGATAGAGGGGTCTTCCCAGTAAGTGAAGACCAGTATGCCCCATAAGAAGAGGAGCGTGCGTGCTTTGAAACATACAGGAATCTAGCCCTAGCTCAATGAAATTCACTGACAGTGAAGTCATTCGGGTGGGGTTTATAGCGCATGTAAGCATATTCCTTCTGTCTGATGGCCATTTCACACTCAACCACCACCAAGGAAAAGGATGGGGTGAAAAAACAATCAGATATTCTCAGAAAGTAATTAGGTTAACAGTGATGAGGTTGTTGGAGACAAACTCTACATCATCATCCACCGACATTAACTTCTTAATTGAGACAGAAATCAGTCATGTCCTGAAATGCAGACCACTGTACCCATTCCAAGTACCACTGGGGGGGTTTTCAGGTGGCAGCAGCACAGGAAATAGTAAAAGAATGGGAAAGTGATCACTACCATGGAGGTCATCAACTACTTCCCACCTAAAATCAGGCTGTGCATCCAGAGAGCACAGTGATAGCTCAAGACAGGTAACAAGGAGTAACAAGGAAAGGAAGTACCCTAGGAGACCTTATGGTCCATTCATCGAGGGTACCTTTGGACTAGCAATCGAGCAGGCACATGGCTGCTCAATTGTTTTGCGTCCCTAAACGGCCACTTTTCAAGACTTTGTCTAGTCTTGACTCAAACTGGTCTACAGATTCACTGTTGACAACTTCCACTGGAAGTGTGTTCCACTTACCACAGATACTGTAAGTGAAAAAATTTCCAAACAGATTGCGGTTGTAACGCTTCAGTTCAAGTTTGAAGCCGTGATTGCGCATTCTGGTCTCACTCAGTGTGAAAATATCCCGGTAGTCAACATTGTCGAACCCTCAAAGTATTTTGAAAACTTTGATGAGCTGACCACGCAGTCTACGGGTTTCCAGCGAGAACAGATCTAATTCCCTTAGTCAATCCTCATAACTTTTATGTCGGATAGAGGAAGTCAGCTTGGTTGCCCTGGCTTGTACGTGTTCCAACCTTGCGCTATCCTTTTGAAACGAAGGACTCCAAAATTGTACGGCATACTCCAGGTGTGGCCGAACAAGGGAGTTGTACAGACAAAGTACTATCTCCTTGTTACGGTATCCAAACTGGCGCTTTATGTAGCCTAACATCCTTTGGGCTTTCTTCTCTGCCTCGATGCACTGTTTCGAGAACTTGAGGTCGCTAGTAATAGTTACACCCAAGTCCTTCTCAGTGTCACTCGATTCAAGAGCAGTGCCCATAAGGATATACTGAGATTGGGGGTTTCTGTGGCTGATATGCATTACTTTGCATTTGTTCACGTTAAAAGGCATTTGCTACGTGTCCGACCACTCCCTAATCTTCCCAAGATCTTCCTGCAGGCGGGCAGTGTTTCCATCCTTTGCAACGTTCATACCAAGCTTGGTATCGTCGGCAAATTTGGAAATCTTGGCAACCATGTCACCGTCCATGTCGTTGACGTAGATGATGAATAGTAGTGGTCCCAGGACAGAACCTTGAGGCACCCCGCTAGTAACGGGCACCCACTCAGAAGCCTGTCCATTCACCACCACCGGTTGCCGTCTGCCACTTAGCCAGTTCTCGATCCAGCCCGCTACTTTTCCATCATGCCCAGCGCTCGCACTTTCCGGAGAAGGGGGCGGTGTGGTACCTTATCAAAGGCTTTCTGAAAGTCTAAGTAGACCACATCCACCGCCTTGTCCCGATCGTGCTCACTGAACACGAAGTGGAAGAATTCCACAAGGTTTGTCAGGCATGACCGTTGCCTTTGGAAGCCATGCTGGGAACTCCTCAGTAGCAGGTTTGACTCTAAATACAACGTCATTTTGTCCACCATCATGCTTTCCATGAGTTTACCGACTATCGAAGTCAGACTGATAGGTCGGTAGTTTGACGGTTGGCTATGGTCTCCTTTCTTGAAGATAGGAGTCACCTCTGCTTCACGCCAGTCTCGAGGAACACATTCGGTCCGGATTGACGTGTTGAAGATTGCGCTCAGGTGTTGTGACACTTGGTCGCGCACTTCTTTCAACACTTTAGGTAGAAACCCATCCGGGCCAGGTGACTTATTCATCATTAGGTCACTGATCTTCTTTTTTATTTTCCCTTCGGTGAAGTCCATATCCTCCAGCTTTTTCCCCCGAGTAGGAATCCATTGGCTGGGGAATGGGAAGCGGTTCTCAGGCAGTGATGCATAAATTCATCCACATTTAGGACACCTATCTCTAGTTCATTCATCAGGTCAGGAAGGACCTGACCCCTGGGATTGATCATGTAGACCCCTGAAGAGGGGCTGACTACAATTCAAATCCCCGGGCAATAGAAAGGGCCTTGGCAACCTTGCCATGACATGGCCATAGTCCCCCGCATTTTAGTTGGCTAATGGCAGAATGTACACAAAAATAACAGTAGACCTATCCAGGAGCAGCTGCACAGCTACTGCCTGACAGGAGGCAATTAGAGCAAAGATGAGAATGGAGACATCATGCCAGGAGTAAATGACGCATCTTCCTGCCTGACCCTCATCCCATAGTAGTGAGGTCACAAAACCCTTATATCCCAGGAGGGTGGGCTGGGGGCAAGCACCCAGCATGATCTGCAGAAAAATAGCTAAGGGGGGACTGGAGGTCACCTTCCCTCACCAATATAGATGCTGATCCCCTTTCTTCTTTTTCAGGGGCCTGGGATGACCAAAGGGATGGAGAGACAGTGATCTGGATGGGGGTCACAATGTATTTTCATCGTGCCCCACATTCATTCCAGCTTTCCCAAGGAGAATTTTGCAGATTACTTATTTATAAGACTTTTTAAGTGAATGCTTTCTAGTATTTAGTGAATGATTGTGTGTGAATGGTGGGAATGGCTGAGTGTAGTTTGATTGCCTGTGAGTGTCAGCACAAGAATCAATCATTGGCAAAGATGGCAATTTCTTAATGAGAGTGCCCCCCCCCCCCTCCTCCTCCAACAGATGATAAAGCCCAGGACTAGAACAGCCAAGAACTTTCCCTATATAAAAATTAAGGGACAGGAATGCTGTAAAACTTTCTAGAAAAGTAATCTACTTCGTCCACGTTAAACATTGGACCTCATCATTCAACACTAATTCTAATATGGAAAACCCTAAAGAATTGCCAAAAATGAGCAGAGAACTAATTGTTGTTACATAAAAGTGGTTTGCGCGGTAGAAAATTTTTATTTATGCTAAAAATACCAATCTCAACCATTGGTGACACGATTCGCCGGTTCACGTCATATCAGTCCACTGCAAGTCTACCACGTTCAGGGTGTCCATCTAAAATTTCAAACGGTGAGGCTAAATATAGTGTCCATAAAGTAAAGAAGAATCCTCGAAAGACTTGATCTGAACTTCAGAAAGATTTGGAAGCAGATGTGACAAATGTATGCAAAAATACAATTAGAGCAGTTCTTAGGAACAAGGGATTCAATTCTCGCACACCAAAAAAGAAACCTTTGTTGAAACCAATTCATGTCAGAAATCGTTTGAATTTCGCCAAGGAACATTTAGAGAAGCCTGCAAGTTTGGGGGACGCTGTACTATGGTGTGACAAGACGAAGATTGAGTTATTTGGGCGGAATAGTGTTAGTCACATTTGGAGGCAGAAAAACTCAGTGCATGATCCTAAAAATCCAATCCCAACAGTGAAGTTTGGAGGAGGCAGCATAATGGTATGAGGCTGTTCTCCTCTGCAGACGACTTGAAGTTGCCAAGAGGATGGACATTCCAGCAGGACAATGATCCAAAAGATACAGCCAAGGGCACTGCAGCATGGTTTCAGCAGAAGAAAATAAAGGTTATGGGATGACCAAGTCACTCCCCAGACCTAAATCCTATTGAGAACCTATGGCGAGAATTAAAACTAAAGATTAGGAAAAGGGACCCAAAAAATCAAACATTTAAAAAGAGTATACTAAGAAGAATGAGCCAAGATACCTACAAATATTTGTAAGAACCTCATAAGAAAATATCCCAAACAGTTGGAAGCTGTACTAGCAACAAAAGGTCATATCCCCAAATACTAACTGGTTTTCATAGATGTATCAGATACTTTATGAAACGTTACTTTGATATTTTTGCCGTAATCATAGTAATGTTTTACTATTTTTGCAATGATACCAATTTGTATTCAACATACAAAATACATAAGATGTTCAATTTTCAAATACTTTGCTGTTGTGTAACTATCGTAAATAAACTTTTGACCATGTATCAGATATTTATTGCACCCACTGTATATATATATATATATATATATATATATATAAATAAATAATTTACATTTGATTGTTTGGGGGATTTTCAAATTTTTTTCCTCAAACAACCAGGGGGCTCTACTTGACGCAGCAGGCAATGTGTCTGCAGGAATTCCCGGAGCCTGCCGCTACATAGCCACCTTATATGTGTACTGGATGAAGGTGAGCAGAATCAATAGCCCAATACACCCCATACCTAACACTTGCCCTAGCCATTATAAATAATTAACAAATAATACTGCTAAATAATAATAAAAACAAATACTACTAAATAATAATATAATGAGAATAACAATAATAAGGTAAAGTAGCACTGAGAGGGGATGAGGGGAAAGTCAACCAACAACTTTCCCAGGCCCTATCTGAGAGTTTAGGTCTACCTAGTACCAGGGGTTCACTAAGCTTCACTCAGGCCAGGAGGACATTCATCTCTTCCGGATACCAAGTGTAACAATGCTACACAAAGGAGGGATATTGAAATGTCAGGCTTATTTCTCGTTTGAGGGCTATGTGTGTTGTATTTGTGTAAGGAGCCAAGTAATTCAGAATACATGTTGAAGATTGAATGCATGTTTAGTTGTAGGATGTTTAGAGTGTGGTGTTCCAAAGAGAAGATGACTTGAGGTGTGTGAGTGTGTCATGCATATCCAGTTTCTGGTATAATGTTCATGACTAGGGAGGTTGGAACATTGTATATGTATCCAGTGTTTACAGTGCATTGCATTTTATGGATACCTGGCTCTTTTAGTGCACAATGGTATGTGTAGCAAGCGTACGTAGAGGGTGCAAGGTTTTCCTTTTAATCCAATACAAATCTCATCCATCCTAGAAGCTACTAACAGAGTACTTATATCCATATACAACTGATATGGAATGCCCACCACCCCTTGGTCCATGGATAGTTCTCCAATTGCTTGTTAGTATCAAAATACAATACTATACTCCCCCCTCCCTGCCCCCCCAATGAAGCCCAGCCCCTACTATTCTAGGGCTTGTCAGTGGTTATTCTGATTTTTATTATCTGCTTGGAATCTTGTCCACAGATAGCAAAACTTGCTGTATCCAATACAAATCTTTCAAATTAAAGATAAATTAACTGTTCCTTCTAGCAAAATATTTTTTCAGTATTTTGTAGTAGTGTATTGCTGTCTGCCTCCCCTCCCCCATCTCTAATCCCTTTCTTCTTTTTCAAGGTGTGTGGCTCATGAGTTGAGATGTCGTTCCGGGTGGGGCCCTCTATAGATTTCTATCTACCCCCATTCATCTTTGTCTCTTCCTATAGGCAGATTTTTCAGCTATTGATAGCTTTGAATGACTAGATGTTAATTAAAGATCTAGGGAGGATTGTTCTATGATACATAAAGAAATAGTGAAGAGACAAGTGGAAGGAGAATAGGTGAGTGTAGCTTGTATGAAAGTAAGTGTGGTTGAGTGTATTAAGTGCAAGGATGTTTGAGTATGGCAGTGAATGAGTGACTGAAAATGCCTTCTATTTTCCAGCTCTGTGGTGCTGAATACCAGTTGAATTGACATCTAGCTTTTAAGAGGTGGCAGCAAAAGCCAGACTAACCCTTGCTGATCCCACTCTCCAACACAGTTGTTGGAAAGAGCATCTGCCAGTCCCCAAGGCAATAGATGGAACCAGTGACTTTAATTCTCCAGTAGTCACTGGAGCTCAAATCCTAGTCTCTTAGGACAGGACAAAATTGGGAAACCACCTTTCCTGAACAAGTGCGGGCCTGCCTCCCTTTCCCTTTTCTCCTGATACTGGCTGTAGCGTGCTTGGATCCAATTTTTTTTTGCTGACTTAATTACTGCATGTATTCATTTTCTGCATCAGCCTATAGATTTGTAAGGCCCTATATTTAATCTGATATTTGTAGTTTCTGATTGTTGTTGGCCAAGATATATATGCGAGGCAATAGACTAATATATATATATATATATATATATATATATATATATATATATATATATATATATATATATATATATATATATATGAGAAACTTACAAAGTAGCACGTGAGCAGAGCAATAAATGCAAAAAATCCCACAGGAAAGTGAATAGCGGATTCCAAATACTTTGAAACTTGTTCAGTTCATTATCAAGAAATAACAAAAAAAATTACAAAAGTAATATATATATGTGAATCAGAAGAGCAATTCATCCCCGCCCATGTACAACAAAAGGACCCAAAGTAGAGAAATATATATATATATATGGTGGTATATATGTTTCACACATATATACCACCCCCCTTTATATATATATATATATATATATGATGAAAATTAACGCAATATCGCAAGAAAAGATGAGGAATTAAACCCCATTCCCCGAAGACAATTTAATTCAGAACAGTTTCGGTGTATCTCACACCCTTTTTCAACTGACACTGGGTAGAAAATATAAGAGAAGTGCATATAAGCATAACACAAGATCCCCTCTTTTTTCCCCCCAATCCCTTACTTGTGGCTAATCTGGGGGGGTCAGCCCTTCCATATGTTTAGGCCTAACTACCCCCCCCAGATTAGCCACAAGTAGGGACTTGGGGGAAAAAGAGGGGATCTTGTGTTATGCTTATATGCACTTCTCTTATATTTTCTACCCAGTGTCAGTTGAAAAAGGGTGTGAGATACACCGAAACTGTTCTGAATTAAATTGTCTTCGGGGAATGTGGTTTAATTCCTCATATATATATATACACAACAGGCGGTCAATAAGTTTTGCGAAACGGTAGGGCATAACAGAGAAGGGGGATGGCTGTTTGTGGGGGGGTTAGGGCAAGTTATGACAAGTCAGGACCTACAGCCGCACGCTCCTGCCTCATCTATTTAAGAAGCAGTAGCTGATCGCAGATCGTCAGTCACAAATTTTTCAACAATGGAGAAAGTTGAGCACCGAGCAGTGATCAAATTTTTGACTAAGGAAAGCAAGAATGCAAGAGAGATCCATGAACGCATGGTTGCAGTGTACACTGAGACCACCCTTTCCTATGTAACCATTGCTCGCTGGAATAGGGAGTCCCTTAAAGATGACCCCCATCCAGGATGCCTGTCAGATGTGACCAATGAGGACAATGTGGCCCGTGTGGAGAGGATGATCCTCAAAAATCGACGGGTGAAGATTGAAGAAATCGAGCGAGAACTTGGAATATCACATGGAAGGGTTATCAACATCATCCATGATAATTTGGCCATGACCAAGGTCTCTGCCCGTTGGGTCCCTCCCTAGAAACCTCACTCCACATGATTGACTTCAACATCTTCAAGGTTTGGAGGAGCTGCTGCTCCTGTACAACCAAGACCCGGTGGGATTCGAGTCACGCATAGTGACAGGTGATGAAATGTGGGTCCATCACTGGGATCCCGAGACCAAGCTCGAAAGCATGGCCTGGAAGCAAAGGGGGTCTCCGACCTCCATCAAGTTCCGGACCCAACCCTCAGCCGGGAAGATCATGGCCACCATCTTCTGGGATTCTGAGGAAGTGTTGATGGTGGACTATGCACCTGGTGGAAGGATGATCACAGGCCAATATTACACCGAGAAACTGGCTGGGTTGAACAAGTGCATCCATCAGAAGCAGCGCGGCAAGTTAACATGCAGTGTCCTGCTCCTCCACGACAATGCCCCTGTCCACAAGGACAGAGTTGCACAAGCTGCCCTACGCGAGTGCAGATTCGAGGAGCTCAACCATCCCCCCCTACAGTCCAGATCTGGCCCCTAGCGACTACTTTTTATTCCACCAGCTTAATGCTGCACTGCGTGATGCCGGTTTGGGGACAATGATGATGTCCAGCTCGCCGTCCAGGAATGGATTGAACAACAGTCGGCCGATTTCTGGTTGTCACGAATTCAAAGCATCAGGGACAAGTGGCGCAAGAGCATTGAAGTCGAGGGTAGTTATATTGAAAAATAATAAAACACTTTTCCTCTCCACACGGGCCACATTGTCCTCGTTGGTCACATCTGACAGGCGTCCTGGACGGGGGTCATCTTCAAGGGACTCCTGACCATGGCGGAACTCCCTATTCCAGCGAGCAATGGTTGCAAGGGAAGGAGCGGTGTAGGTGTACACTGCAACCATGCATTCATGGATCTCTTTTGCATTCTTGCCTTCCTTGGTCAAAAATTTGATCATTGCTCGGTGCTCAACCTTCTTAATTGTTGAAAAATTTGTGACTGATGATCTGCTACTGCTTCTTAAATAGACGAGGCAGGATCATTGTGGTGGAGCGAATGTGAGTGTGTGTAAAAGGGCCATTTTCCCACCCCTTTTCTCTGTACCCTCTCCCTACCTCTGTAAGAATGTGTGTGTGAGTGGAAATGAGTTTTTTTTTTATATTTTCTCTTTGTATATATATGTATTTGATTTCATGTATTAAAACCGTTTTTCTTCTCAGGTTGTACTTTGCTTAAAATAATCTTTTATCAGATTGTACTTTGTTTAAAATAATCTTTTATCAAAAGATTATATTTTGAGGATTGTTTGGATATACATTTAGAGGTAAGCTAGTCGATAAATTTACTCGGGTAATGCCCACTTATTAGTTTCCCTTCCATGTATAAGTAAATGGGTCATAAATGGAGGATATATCTCTTCTACAGAGAGTGGAAGCTTGGACGGATGGCAAGAAGGGTTCTCTAGACGAGTGCTCCGCCCAGCCCTGAGATGGAGGGCTTTCATACCTCGCTAGACACCTGGACCACCATACCCGCATTGGCTGACAATCCTGCCTCCTTTTATGTTAGCCTACTACCACCCACCTCCAGCACACAAGTGATAGCGCGTGCCCCTTTACGTTCGGTTGTTGTTTTTCATTTCATTGTGTAGGTACATTTAAGTAAATTTGTTCTATTTGCCTGTTATCCAATTCTTTTGCCATCTTGTTGGGATTGGGGAATTTGGCCTCATTTTGAAGTGTGCACACTTCCCTTGTAAATATAAATTATTGTGTGAATATTTACCCCATATTTTTGTAAATATAAGCTGTAAATATAAAATGTATCAATTCTTCCTCAGGGTTCTCAAGGTCCATAAATCCTAGGATAAGGTTGGAATGCGGGTTAGTCTAGATTTTCGGCCCGCTACATTTGGTGCCCGAATAGGGACCTTGAGATCTCGAAACTGGAGGAATTTGATTTGATTGCAGTTCATCTGTATATTGGTAGAAGTAGTTTGATTGATTTTTCCCTCCTCCTATCTTTTTACTAACTTGGGAACAATGGCTGTAGCGGAAACATTGAATGAAGAAGTAGTGCGATTGAGACTGGAGTTGAGAAAGAAAGAAGAGGAGTGTGAAATGTTGCGGGGAATGATGGAGGTAATGGAGAATAAAATAAAAGGGATGAATGAAAAGACTGATAGGATGAAGAAGGAAATGGGAGACCGACAGGATCAGACGGACCGACGGATGCAGGACCTGTATAACATGATGACAGGGGCTGGATCAGCCCCAGGACCTACAACCCTGACCCCTGCTCCGACTGAAGGGACTCCGCTAAATGGAATGGATGGCAGTATGATTGAGACTAAAGAAGATACTGTGAGTGGTAGGAAAGGGGGTGAATGGAAGAGAGTTGAAAGTAAGAGAGGAAGTAAGCATGGTTCTAAGTTAAGGATAGGAAGGCGAGAGGGAAGAGTGTGGATTCGCTATACTCAGATGAGGGAGAGAGTGACGATATGATTGGAATGAATGACACCGACAGTAGCTCTTTGGAGAGTGAAGTGAATGTGGGGAAAGGAATTTTGATTAGGGAAGTGCCAAGGATTGATAAGTTTAGATTGCATGGGGGAAAGAGTATGGATGAGTTCTTCGGGGATTTTGAGCGGTACTGCAAGCTCAAGTACCCGCAGAACAAGGGTCACTGGGTGAGTGTTCTGGGAGATTGTTTGGATGGGAAAGTGTTGGAGTTCTTGCTAGTGATAACGAGTGTGGGAGAGCCAAAGTACGATGTAGTGAAGAAGAGATTGATTGGGCAGGTGAAACAAATGAAAGAGAGTGTGAAGTATAAAAGGGTGAATGAATTTGAGAAGGCTCAAATGGGGAAGAGTGAAAGTGTGAATATATATGCACATAGGCTTGAGTATGGCAAGAACGAGGTATGGTGATGATGATGTAAATGAATGTAAACCACTCATGAGGAAGTTTTTGGACACAATCCCGCGAAAGGTGAGTGAATGGCTGAGTGGAAAGAGAAAGGAGAGAGTGAGACTGACAGGTGAACGGTTGATGTGGGAGGATGTGTTGGAACTGTTAGAAGATGGACGATTTGATGATGAAAGCGATCTAGAAGAGGATGGATGGTACAGTGTGAATGTTGGGGGTAAGAAGCCCAGGAACTTTCATCCACCCCAGCAGTTTGTCAGCTACAGGGAGGCCCTGAAAGCTGCACCAGCTGGAGTGATGTCGAACTTCCTGGGCCGGCAGAATGGATGGGCAAATGGAGGGTGGTCGAATGGAAGGGGGCAGATGAATTTTAAGCGTGTGAACGGATATATGAGAGAGAAACTGAGGTATGTCCCAGCAAACGAGAGACCGAATGGTGGGAGAAAGATTGTGGAATGTCGTCAGTGTGGAAGGAAAGGTCATATGTTGGCAGAATGTAGGTGGATGTCTGGTGCATGTTTTGAGTGTGGTAAGAAAGGGCATATGATAAAGGATTGCCAGAAAAGTGTGAAAGAGTGCTTTGAGTGTAAAGAAAAAGGCCATTTGAAGAAAGATTGTCCGAGGTTGAATGGTGGAGCAACTGGTGGGGAAAGCATGAAATATGCATGTGGTAATTGTGGAAAGGCTGATCATTATGCAAGGATGTGTCATGACCAGAGGAATGTATGTAGCTATTGTGCAATGGAAGGACATTCGAGTGAAAAGTGTTGGATTAGACTGAGAGCGCAAGGTGTGAATGCAAAGTCTAAAGCCAGAAACTGAATGGTAAGAGGGTACCTGCTGAAGTATCCTCTGGGTGCATGAGTGTGAGTAATGTGTTGGTAAGTCTGTCTAGTGTGAAAGTGCTGTCTGGTAGGAAGTATGAGTGTCTGAGTGTGAAGGTGGAATTGAATGGAATTGAGTGTTTGGCTTTAATAGATTCTGGATGCAAGGCGAGCTTGGTGTATAAAGATGTGTATGACAAGGTTAGCGAGAAAGCCCTCCTGTCTGAGTGCAAGGGTAGTTTGGTAGGTATTGGTAATAGGAGAGTGCCTGTGATTGGAATGATAAGGTCAGCTGTTCGAATGCATGGTATGATGATGAATGAATGTGAATTTTCTGTGATTGATAAGGTGAGTAGTGAGTATGGTGTGATTTTGGGCTATGATTTTATGAAAATGAATCGTATGGTTGTGCATCCTGCGAGTGATCAGATTGAGAGAAAGATTGGTAAAAATGGGGTGTATAAGTTGTATGTAGGGAAAGATGGTAGCGTTTTGAGGAGTGTGTTTACTGGTATTGAGGTGACTGCTATGGAGACTGTAAGGCTTGTGAAGGGTGAAAGGGTGTCTGTTAGAGTGAGTTGAAGTAAGGATGTTAGTTTGAATGTGGGTCAGAACACTGTGATATTGGATGGAAAGGATGCGTGTTATAAGGTAAGGCGTGTTGCTTGTGTGCTTGATGGCTTGATGAGAATGAATGATCCTTTTGTATGTGTGCAGGCGGACCCCAGTGTGAAAGGGCAGGTGAGGGGAATCCAAGTCAGAGATGTACTGGGCCACCTCTCCACTGTCAATGAGGTAGGTATGGATGATAGTACGGATGTCAGGGTGAATGTTGCAGGTGAAGAGACGTGTGAATGGACGTATAATGATGAGAAGAGCATGGTGGAATTGGATGGATGTTTAACTGAGTATGAAAGGGAGGATGTGTATCGAATGATATTTGAACGAAAGGGAGCCCTCAGTAAGGGTGATCTGGATTTCGGGGTTGCAAAGCTCCCGGAATTCAAGATTGTCCTGAAGGAGGACTCCCCAATCTTTTCACGGCCAAGGCATTTCCCACGTCCAGTTGCTGATGAGATTGAGGAGCAGTGCTTGGAATTGGAGCAATTGGGGGTGATTGAGAGAGCGAGAGTGCATGGAATAGTCCAATTGTACCTGTACATAAGCCGGATGGAAGATTGCGTCTGTGTGTGGATTATAGAAAGGTGAATGAAAGGACTGTGAAAGAAATGTTTCCGATGTGTGTGGTATCTGAGTGTGTGTATAGTATGCATGGGATGGAGTGGTTTACGAAGCTGGATCTGGTACGGGGGTATTACCAGATGCCCATTGCTGAGGAGAGCCGGCTGGTAACTGCCTTCTCTTCCTCAAAGAGGCATTACCAGTTCCGGAACCTGAGCTTTGGGTTAGCTAATGCTCCCGGAGCCTTCCAGCGGGCAATGAATGTTGTGTTGAGTAAGTTTGCGAGTAAGAATGTGATTGCGTTTATAGATGATATTTTGATTATGACTGAGACTTTTGAGGAGCATATGAGATTGGTGAATGATGTGTTGAGAATGTTGGAGAGTGTTGGTATCAAGGTGAAAGTGGCGAAGTGTGAATGCTTTGCGAAAGAAGTGGAATTCCTTGGGCATATGGTGAGTGAGAATGGGTTGCGAAAATCACCAAAGTATGTTGAGAAGGTGCAACTGTTTCCTAAACCGGTGACTGTGAAGCAGCTGAAGTCATTTTGGGGTTTGATTGAGTTCCAGCGAAAGTTTATTCGTGATTGTTCTGGTGTGAGTAAGCCTCTGACTGAGTGGATGGGCAAGAAAGGTAGTACAGGTGTCAAGTGGAATGATAAGATGAATGAGGCATATGAGAGACTGAAAGAGGCAGCGGCTGAAGATGTTGAATTGGCTTACCCAGATTATAGTGTAAATGCTAAAATGCTTGAATTGTATAGAGATGCGAGTGGGTATTGTATGGGAGGTTTTCTGATGCAAGAGCAGCGTTTGAATGGAGAGAATGTCAGGCGAATAATTGGGTATGTATCCAAGGCTATGAATGTTGCAGAACGAAAGTATTCGACTGTGGAACGAGAGCTGGCTGCGATAAGATATTGTTTGAAAGTGTTGCGTCCATTTTTGTATGGTGTGAGCTTTGTGATAAAAACCGATCATCAACCTCTTGTGTATCTGCAGCGTATGAAGTGGGCTAATAGTAGGATTGCAAGGACTTTGGAAGATTTGAGTGACTTTGACTATGTGATTGAGTATGTGCCTGGTGAACGGAATGGAGTGGCTGATTTGATGTCAAGGTATCCTGGTACGAATGATGAAAATGTGTGTGGAGTGAGTGATCCTGAGTATTTGCCGAAAGGGATTATGAATGGAAAAGAGAGTAAGGGTGGTGGTGATTCCTTGTTTGAGAGTGTATGGAATGGTTTGCAAAATTTGAAGAGTGATGGAGTAGACGTGAGAGTGCCCGATAGTGTGGATGATTTAAGGAAGGAGGTAATGAATGAAGTGTGTAGGAAGCCTGAAAGCATTGGTATGGCAAAGGTGCGGAACTTCTCAAGAATTGAGAGCGATGTGTATGCAAGGGGTCCCACCATTTCAGGAAGTGTTGATTGTAGTGAGTCGTTTGTATGGAGTGATTGTTTATGTGCACTTTGGTGGTGAGAGGCCGATTGTGTAGAAGGATGAGAAGATGAAGGGTTTGAATCCTAATGTGGTACATCTGCAATGTTTGAGCGGTGTGCACTACAATTGGGTGATTGAAAAGTGTTCATATATAAGAGAGAAAAATGATTGTCTGGATGAAGATGAGCGTGTGGTGAGTGATGATATGGGAGTTAATGACAGTGTGGATATCAGTGCTGATGTTGGTGTGCTTGTTCCTTCTGTGTATTGCGAACATGGTGGACCTGATATGATGTAAGCGAGAGTGAAAGTTGGTCAAAGGTTGTTCTGTGGTTTGATTGATACTGGAGCGCAAGTGTCTTTAGTGAATGAGAGGATTCTGAGTAAGTATGATGAGTTTAAATGTTGCAAGCATAAACCTGTGAAGTTACGGATAAGTGGATTAGGGAATGGCATGATAGTGGCATTGGAACAGGGTGGTCTGAAAGTAAGTTTGGGTAATGGTGTGAATGTAAAGCATGACTTTGTGATTCTGAAAGATGAGCAGATGCCGTGTTGTTTCTTGATTGGTGTAGACTTTATGAGATTGAATGATTTGTCTTTGGATGCTGATAAGGATTGTCTTATGAAAGGCAAGTGTGAGGTGATGAGGTTGAATGAGTGTGCAAAGAATGTCGTCAAGTTTTGCGGTATGATTGAGTTGGTCATGGATGATGAGAATGAGATTTTAAGTGATGATGATATTCTAGAGATACAAGAGATGTGTCCTTTTGTTAGTAAGTTGAAGAGGTGTGTAATGACGCGTGTTGATTTGAATGAATGGCCAGAGTGTTTAAGTGATTTTAAAAGGTATGCTAAGGATTTTGTTGTTTGTATGGATGTTGTATATTTTGTAAGGCATGTGAAGGGTGGTGATGATATGTATGTACCTGTGATGTCCTTAGTTGGTATGATTGGTCTGGTGAAGGTTGTGCATGATAATTATGGGCATATGGGTAAGTTTAAGCTGTGGGAGTGTATGAAGGAGCGTGTGTTCCATCCGTTTCTGAGAACTGTTGTGAATGATGTTGCAACTACGTGTGAAAGGTGTCAGAAGCGAAAGGTGCAAGGTGTGCAAGTGAAACCACCGATGTTGAAAGTTGATGCGAAAGAACTGTTTGAATTGGTAGTGATTGATTGTGTGTCTTTGCCGCGTACGAGTGCTGGGAATGTTGGTATGGTTGTTATGGTTGATCATAAAAGTAAGTTTGTGTATGCAGCGCCTGTGAGAGATAAAAGGAGTGTGACTGCGGCACGTGTGGTTGATCAGTTGTTTTTTCCTATGTGTGTATGGAAGCCTAGAAGATGACTGAGTGATAATGGGCCTGAATTTGTAGGGGAAGTGTTTGAGCAAATGTTGAGAGAGAATGGTGTGGAGCATGTGAGAACAACTCTGTATGTACCGTCTTCAAATGGATTGGCTGAACGTACTATAAGAACCTTGTGTGAGATGTTGAGAATGATGAGTACGACAGTGAATGACTGGGATGTATGTCTGGGGAGAGTGTTGTGGGCGTATAATTCAACTGTGCATAGTGCAACTGGAATGTCCCCATGTCAGTTTGTGATGAATTTTGAAAGGCGAGTGAAAGTGAGCAGAGTGTATGGCGTGAGGCAAATGAAAGGTTCCGTTCATTTGAATTAGGTGCAAAAGTATTGAAGGTGAAAGAAGTGAAGGGTAGGTTGAATGTGTCAAAGATGAGTGAGAAGTTTGATGGACCTTATAGAGTTGTAAGAGTTTGGGAAAATGGGGTGACGTATGTTTTGGAGAGTTTGAATGATGGTATGACTGAGAGAGTGCAGGCTCATCAGAGTCAGTTAAGGAGATGGAGAGAACCTCCTGACTACCTGGTGAGCCATCCGGTGTATGAATTGTGCAAAGAGAAGGCTAAAGTGCATGATGATGAGAAGTCTTGAGGAGTAGAAAGCGTACAAAGAAGAGTGTAAGGAAGAATGCAAGTATGAATGAAAGTAAGTCTGAGCAGTGTTTCTGGTATGGGGGATCTTGAAAGGGAGATTGAGTTTTTGCGTAAACAGGTGATTGATTTGGCTGGTATAAGTAGACGAGTGAGTGAGCTGCCTGTGCCTAATTTTTCTGGTTTTGGGAACAGTATGAATGATAGTGTGTTTGGGCAGAATGAACCTAGTGTGGCTGATTTTTCGAGTTTTATGAATGGTAATAGTAGGGGTGAGTTTGATGTAGTGAATGATGAAGTGGCTGATTTTTCAGGTTTCTGGTATGCCTGTTGAGAATACAGGGGATGTGAGTGACCTGTCTGTTTCGCAAGAATGTACCTTGAGTTGGATGAGAGCTGTGAGTGAGGAGCTGATGAATGGGGGTATGAAGAGTGAGGGTTCTGAACGGAAGAGTATGAAAGAATTCTGTTGTGAGATGGGAGAACTGGTAATGAGGGCTAAGGGTATGGTTGATGAGATGATCAATAGTGACGATGAGACTGGCGAACAACCCAGACTAATTGCTACGCGTAGCCAGGGACCAGTAGAAGAGTGTGAATGGGTGCAGAAGGGTGCGATTGAGCACAAGTGGTACCGTGAAGAGTGATTAAAAGGGTTTTGTGAGTGACTGGTCGAATGGCTTAAGGAAGGAGGGGTGTGGTGGAGCGAATGTGAGTGTGTGTAAAAGGGCCATTCTCCCACCCCTTTTCTCTGTACCCTTTCCCTCCCTCTGTAAGAATGTGTATGTGAGTGGAAATGAGTTTTTTTTATATTTTCTCTTTGTATATATATGTATTTGATTTCATGTATTAAAACCGGTTTTTTTCTCAGGTTGTACTTTGCTTAAAATAATCTTTTATCAGATTGTACTTTGTTTAAAATAATCTTTTATCAAAAGATTATATTTTGAGGATTGTTTGGATATACATTTAGAGGTAAGCTAGTCGATAAATTTACTCGGGTAATGCCCACTTATTAGTTTCCCTTCCATGTATAAGTAAATGGGTCATAAACGGAGGATATATCTCTTCTACAGAGAGTGGAAGCTAGGACAGATGGCAAGAAGGGTTCTCTAGACGAGGGCTCCGCCCAGCCCTGAGATGGAGGGCTTTCATACCTCGCTAGACACCTGGACCACCATACCCACATTGGCTGACAATCTTGCCTCCTTTTATGTTAGCCTACTACCACCCACCTCCAGCATACAAGTGATAGCGCGTGCCCCTTTACGTTCGGTTGTTGTTGTTTTTCATTTCGTTGTGTAGGTACATTTAAGTAAATTTGTTCTATTTGCCCATTATTAAATTCTTTTGGCATCTTGTTTGGATTGGGAAATTTGGCCTCGTTTTGAAGTGTGCACACTTCCCTTGTAAATATAAATTATTGTGTGAATATTGTGTAAATATAACTGTATTCTTTTGTAAAGTAAAGGACTGTATATCAAATTGTATCAATTCTTCCTCAGGGTTCTCAAGGTCCATAAATCCTAGGATAAGGTTGGAACGCGGGTTAGTCTAGATTTTCGGCCCGCTACAGCGTGCAGCTGCAGGTCCTGACTTGTCATAACTTGTCCTAACACCCCCACAAACAACCATCCCCCTTCCTATGTTTTTCCCTACCGATTCGCAAAACTTATTGACCGCTCCTCGTAATGGTTAAGATTTGGCAACAACCTTGTCAAGGAACCACCATCAGTCCTGCATCAATTAGGTTTACAACAACCTTTTCAAGGAACGACCATCAGTCCTGCACCAATTACTGTTACTTGGTGAGGGTCCATTGTACAGTTTTGGAGGCAATGGTGTGAAGTATTTGCCATAGGTTAATAAATGTAATTAACCTCCAATTATTTTTATATTTGTGGGTGATGCATTGAGAGATTATTATAGTTAGAAACTTACTCGAGATTGCATAACTGTGATGAGAAGAATCACATGAGATATCATGAAGAGAAATCTTGCTGGTATGAGAGCAGTCAACTTCATTGGTCTATTTGTTTGACTTGTTAAACTGAATTGCAACTTCTTGAAAATACTGGAGAATGAAAAGCAGGTATTTGGGTCAAATCATCTTATTAACAAAAAAATAACAGCTTAACTTATAGATTCAACAATAAAAATCAATACTTCAAACACCAAATCCCCCCTCCCAAAAAAAACTTTTAAATATATGAGATAAAAGGACAAATAGAGTGAAATTGATGGTTTAAACCATTTTGATTTCGAAAGGGTTTGTTTTTGCTCAAATCCAAGAAAATTTATTTAACATTTATATTGGTTTGGGGAAATACTTGTAAAGCTTAATTAAATGCATTAGAAAAATATTTGGAATAAATACCCTGATACTTAAGTAATTATTAATATAGGGAAATTCAGTTTGTTCAAACAGAAGTGATATAGGCATATAATTATTTAGACCCTCTCTTATCATAAAATTATATATTGAAAAAAGATGATTAATACTACTTCAATGGATTTTCTATTATGGAAGTAAAAAGGACCAATTGAAAAATTAGTCTAGAATATAAACCCTATGTATTTATATATCCAAACAATTTTATAAATCTATTAAAATTCTGCAATTTATATGAATCAATCTCCACAATCATTGGTAAGAACTGCTAAATCGTTAGCCAGATTTATTTTTCTATTACTGTTTAGATCTACCCTAACTCTCTTCAAATAGCATCTCAACAATATGTGGCTTTGAGCATTGTCCTTCTTCTAATCGCTGAGGTGATCCAAGCTTTATAAGTGTTGGTACACTATTCAGTCGAGTTTGAGGATCTGTCCGGAAAGGGTTCTTCTGGTCTTTCCAAAATTCTCGAGGTCCTACACCAACATAGAGAAAATTACTATCTGGTGAAGCAGTCTTCTCAAGAGCAGCTTGAATAATTGGAGAAGCTACAATGCAGTCTGGACACCAGCTCTCTCCAGAAATTGGATCTAGAGACCCGGAGAAAAGCACAAAGGTTGGTTTACCAGACTTCTTCAAGCTTTCAATTTTACTAACAAATGCTTCATATCCTTCAACTTCAAATTTATTAACCATCTTTAAAGCTCAATTACTTACAAGTATAGTTTTAAATGTAGTTAGTACCCAAAATAAGAAATGGGTATAATATAAAATTAAATTATATTTAACCAATTAAGATTGAAAATATAACTAAGCATAACCTGTGGGAGAAAAAGAAAAATTAGTTTGAAATGCTATAGTATTAAAAATTAAAATAATGTGATGATCCATTAATGACTACCTGCCACAAGCAACACAGCCTTAGGCACCCAAGAATGTTCAGCCAGTTACACATTAAGGATGGGGTTACAGGGCACAAACCTCTCATACCATTAATCATGCTCCAATGCCCAGGATGCATCAAACCTGGTCTCTTGCAACCTATGAGCATTAGAAGTCTTTTATATTTTCCAGAGCCTCTCTTCTGACCTGGCATGAGGTACGTGGTTAAGTACTTAAAGCATTTTACCACCAAATTATGAGCCAGTGGTGGACCAGCCCCCAACACATCAAGACAACACCCTTGTATGCGACTTCAATGCACACAAGCCTACCTGGCAAGAATCCCAACACAGAACACAAGAGCCACAGTATGGCAGAATACCTAAATCACCTATTCATCCTGAAAAACCCATCCACCCGCACATAGAAACCCTTCACCTAGGCCCAAGACACCTCTGTATACATCACCTTTTGTTCATCAAATTTAGCAACCACAACAACCTGGCACCTCACATTGCACTATACTCCGACCATCTCTCAATCATCATACAAATTGCCCTTGAGAAGCCTGTAACCACACCAACAAACAGGTCTGTTCAAAGATCAAATTTTGTCTTATTTTCATAGGCTTCTTTCTGTACATTTTCCCCATGATTTTGACTTGAGAAAGGTAAAAACCACAATTAATTTGACCTAGGATGTTGGGAAGCATTGTTACATGGAGCTTTAAATTTTCTGCTTTAAAACCAGCCAAAAGCTGATTTTATATAAATAAGACCAGGCAATGACTTTGCCACTCTTCCCTTATGGGGGCAGCTTGCGCTAAAATATAGTTAAAAAAGAAGATTTATAAAAATAAATTTTCTGAACTTCACCATTTATAATTCTTTGGGTTTAAAAAATTCACAAAAATTTGATACTTAAATTTATTTCTGAACTTCATCATTTTGTTTTTTGATATTATAAAAGAATTATTAGAAATAACTGATAAAAAAAACATAAGTCAAAATCAAACTAAGATGAAATTATTATTCAAATACTCAAAAAAATCCCCTTCTTAAATTATAGAGTTAGTGAAGGGATGATGGTAGAGCAACAAAATAGGCACTAAATTAAAGTGTTCTTAATCCTCTTTCTAACTTATACAAATGTGATAGCTTTAGAACAAGAAATGGTATATTGGTGCCTACAAAAATTTTAGAAATATCAAAAAATGTTTTCTCATACTCAAAGCAGACAAGGCACCATATTCATGAGACAAATTTGAGATTAGAAGTGAAAGCATTACATGATTAAATTCATAATTTTTTTTTAAATTTTAGAAGCCCATCTAGCAACTGCCTACTTGGGCATAAGTCACTGTAATCAGGACAGCCTAGGACTAGGCTATTTTAAAACAACAATATGCAAAGCAAAAAAAACAAAAATAATTTTTTTTTAAAGGAAAAGGGCAACAAGCAGGAAGCAAGCTCCGGCGCAGGAACCTGCAACCTACATAGAAAACTACCCCCTTGTAGGCCTGGAGCAAAGGGTGTCTTTCTCAACATTGATGCATAGGATGTACCGGGCAGTGCTGGGCACATCAGGACCAAGTCCTTAGCCTCTTGAAATGAGAGATGATACCGAGACTGAAAGGCCAGGATTTCTTTCTCAAGAAGATACGCACCACATTGCTTTGAAGAAGTGGGGTGCGGCTCTCCACAATTGACACATGATTTTGACTTATCGCATGCAGCCTTGGAGCAACTTACAGAGATTTGAAGTAACCCGAATTTGCATGTCGAAAGGAGCGATTAGTATGGTTGAAGCAGTGACAGTAATAACACCTCCGCGGCAGTGACACGAATGCCTTCATGAGGTAGCGATACCAACTGGCATGCACCGAATCAGGGAGCTTGTCACAGTCAAATGTGATGAATGTAGGGGTGGGTTTCAAGGCCCCTCCCTGATTTCTCATCACACGCTCAACCTTGACCGCCCCATTATCTGCCAGGTCTAAGGTGATGTCATCTATGGAGTAGTCCACAAGTTCCTTCACATAAACTACTCCTTTCACAAAGTTCATGGTAGAGTGGGGCATCACACTCACAGGCATGCCATCAAGTATCCGAAGGGCACTAATCATGGCTGCCTCAGAGGGATTCAACGCATTTGCCAAAAGGCTCCCATCTGAGAAACGGGTCACACTAGCTAAAGCTCTCCTCTGATGGAGCATGTTGCCCTTAGCCAAGATGCTGCCATCAGTGGAGCAAATAACCAGAAAGCGTTTGAAGCCAGCGCGCTCAAAAATGCTGGGGCCCTGATGTAATCGAGGCTCTTAGTCAAGGACTCTGCACCCAGGAAGGCAGGGGGGCTGGACATGCCGGTTTTGGCTTGGTCACTTACCAGAAGTGGCAGTAGACCCATCCATCCCCGCAGACCCATGGATGGAGAGGAGCACTGAGTCTTTTTCTTGTTTTTTTTCTTTTTTGGAGAGGAGGGCAGGGAATGAAACTGCTTCTCCCCTCCACCAGCAGGAGCCTCCAGGTCTGATGGACTGGCCTCAGCAAGGTCCTTATCCGAGATCGAGAAGGTACTGGTGGTCACAGGGGCACCAATGGGAGGAGGAGATCCCTCCCCTCTTAGTAATGCCTTGGAGACCAGAGCTGTCTGAGGAGGACCTTGCACAGGAGCGGACTCGGGTTCAGTGTTTGGTGCTGAATCCAGATTCATGCCCCCCATGGAAGGTTCTACTGTCTGGGGTTGGGTTGCCTCAAGGACCATGTCTATCGGGGGAAGCTCCATTTGGCTATCCCCCTCCTTCCAGGACATTACAGGTCCCATTGGCAGCAGTGTCGCTAGTCAGGTTATTTAGGGGGGCACGTGCCTTGACCCCCACTAACAGCAGGTCTTTTGAGGGAAGGGGCCGATGGGCCTGCCTCGTCTTCCCTCTCCCCCTTAAGGTTGTTTGCCCTACCGAGCCGCTTCAACGGGAAGCAGTCTGTTATAGGCTGCCTGCTTGCTTTCTTGGCAGTCTCCTTGTGAAGTAAAGGGGAAACTGCCACTGGAAAGAGGGAGGTGCCCTCTTTCCATTTTCTTGTACTTCAACATCTCCTGCATTTGACAACATTCACACAAGTATCTATAGCAGACATTAACATCATCCAGACAGGAGTGAACAGTGCAAGGAAGGTATCAAGTTTTTCCAGGTCTGAAACAGTATCTTCGTCATACTCAAGTTGATCTGCAAACATCATCATTTTCTTGGAATAAAGTTTTCTGACCTGATAAATAAATGCCTGGTTGACTCCAGTAAATACCTCAATGAGGTATCCTTTCAAGAACAATGCTCGAAGGTTCAGCCATTTCCCTATAGTTGGCTCTTGGAAGGTTTTCTGCTGTTAAAATGCCTTGGGATATTTCTTCACTGTTCTTCTTTTCCTTTAATCCAGGGAAGTGCCATCTAGGTAGGTAGTACGGCAGTACCTACCCTAACTAAAATAAATCAGTAGCTACATTTTCCTTCAGTAGCAAAATATGCACTTAATTCAACAATATTATGAAGGTTTCTCTGATTATAATTATGCATAAAATACAAAATAGTTTTTTGGGGGGCAAATTAGGTAGGCAATACATTATTTGGCCCTGCCTTTCAATCTCAGTATGTAAGCTATACATAGTAGTGGTGTAGTCCACATGCTGCATACAGCCCTTTCAACACCATTTTCTTTATGTGCTATAAAGGCAGAAGTAAATCTACCTTCATCTTAGTTGTTTGGCATCTTCCATGTAATAAGGTACACACCTGTATTTTGCTGATTTTCTTGTGTTTTTTCTTCAGTTTTAGCTCATTTCCATCTATTTACATTTTTTCCCCTTTTTAGCAATGGAAAAAGTAAACTTTTTTATATTTCTATCCTTTTCTATACTAACAAATCTTTTGATAATAGTTTACTACATAAAGGTCACCAAGTGCCGACCTTGAGTAATTATTGATTGCACGTACCTGCTTTAATTATATGCTGTTGATAGATTTGTTATTTTACCTGGTACAAGTCCATCCAAATAGCCTTCTGATGCTCACACCATGGATTATCTGACCCCTTCACCATCCCAAACAGCTCTTACTAGGATTTCCAGGATGTGATGTTGAGAGGCCAGATTAGACACCTTTTCGTTTAGCATTTTCTCTAGCAGTTTGGCAGCTCTTCTGTGAACTGTAACATTATCCATAATCTCCCATATCTCCAGTAAATCCATTGATGCCTCAGTCTGAGCTGTGCCATAAGAATTGTCTATGACAGATAGTCACAATAACTTTCCTTCAGTTGTGGTGGAGCAGTTGTTTTTTCCTATGTGTGTATGGAAGCCTAGAAGATGTCTGAGTGATAATGGGCCTGAATTTGTAGGGGAAGTGTTTGAGCAAATGTTGAGAGAATGGTGTGGAGCATGTGAGAACAACTCCGTATGTACCGTCTTCAAATGGATTGGCTGAACGGACTATAAGAACCTTGTGTGAGATGTTGAGAATGATGAGTACGACAGTGAATGACTGGGATGTGTGTCTGGGAAGAGTGTTGTGGGCGTATAATTCAATTGTGCATAGTGCAACTGGAATGTCCCCATGTCAGTTTGTGATGAATTTTGAAAGGCGAGTGAAAGATAGGTTTCGTTTGAGTGAAAGTGAGCAGAGTGTATGGCGTGAGGCGCATGAAAGGTTCCGTTCATTTGAATTAGGTACAAAAGTATTGAAAGTGAAAGAAGTGAAGGGTAGGTTGAATGTGTCAGAGATGAGTGAGAAGTTTGATGGACCTTATAGAGTTGTGAGGGTTTGGGAAAATGGGGTGACGTATGTTTTGGAGAGTTTGAATGACGGTATGACTGAGAGAGTGCGGGCTCATCAGAGTCAGTTAAGGAGATGGAGAGAACCTCCTGACTACCTGGTGAGCCATCCGGTGTATGGACTGTGTAGAGAGGGAGGTAAAGTGCATGATGATGAGATTGAATGTGAGAGTATGGATCTGTCTGGGAAAGAGCTAGTCTTAGTCTCGAGGAGTAGAAAGCGTACAAAGAAGAGTGAAAGGAAGAATGCAAGTACGAATGAAAGTAAGTCTGAGCAGAGTGTTTCTGGTATGGGGGATCTTGAAAGGGAGATTGAGTTTTTGCATAAACAGGTGAGTGATTTGGCTGGCATAAGTAGACGAGTGAGTGAGCTGCCTGTGCCTAATTTTTCTGGTTTTGGGAACAGTATGAATGATAGTGTGTTTGGGCAGAATGAACCTAGTGTGGCTGATTTTTCGGGTTTTACGAATGGTAATAGTGGGGATGAGTTTGATGTAGTGAATGATGAAGTGGCTGATTTTTCAGGTTTCTGGTGGGAACCAGTCGAAGGGGTTTCTGGTATGCCTGTTGAGAATACAGGGGATGTGAGTGACCTGTCTGTTTCGCAAGAATGTACCTTGAGTTGGATGAGAGCTGTGAGTGAGGAGCTGATGAATGGGGGTATGAAGAGTGAAGGTTCTGAATGGAAGAGTATGAAAGAATTCTGTCGTGAGATGGGAGAACTGGTAATGAGGGTTAAGAGTATGGTTGATGAGATGATAAATAGTGACGATGAGACTGACAGGACGACTGACGAACAACCCCGACTAATTGCTACGCGTAGCCAGGGACCAGTAGAAGAGTGTGAATGGGTGCAGAAGGGTGCGATTGAGCACAAGTGGTACCGTGAAGAGTGATTGAAAGGGTTTAGTGAGTGGCTGGTCGAATGGCTTAAGGAAGGAGGGGTGTGGTGGAGCGAATGTGAGTGTGTGAAAAAGGGCCATTCTCCCACCCCTTTCCAGGCGTCATATTCTGGAAAGATAGTAGCCTGTTTTGAGATATCACTATAATTAAAAGAATATTGTACTTTGCTTAAAATAAACTTTTATCAAAGCGTCATATTCTGGAAAGAGGTAAGCTAGTCGATAAATTTACTCGGGTAATGCCCACTTATTAGTTTCGCCATCCATGTATAAATAAATGGGTCATAAAAGGAGGATATATCTCTTCTACAGAGAGTGGAAGTGTGGACTGACAGCAAGAGGGGTTCTCTAGATGAGTGCTCCGCCCAGCCCTGAGACAGAGGGCTTTCGTGCCTCGCTAACCACCTGAACCGCCATACCCGCCTTCGTTGACAATCCTGCCTCCTTCTAAGTTAGCCTACTACCACCCACCTCCAGCACACAAGTGATAGCGCGTGTCCCTTTTCTTTTCATTCGGTTGTTGTTGTGTTTTTTTATGTTTTGTGTAGATATATAAGTAAATTTGTTGTATTCGCCTGTTATAAAATTCTCTTTTGGTATCGTATTTGGATTGGGGAATTTGGCCTCATTTTGAAGTGTGCACACTTCCCTTGTAAATATAAGCTGTAATTATCATTGTACTTTTTTTCTGTTAGTAAAGAACTGTACATACAATCCGTTTCATTCTCCTTCGATTTCTTACGTCCAGATTAGTATAGGAAGCGGGTTGGATCGATTAGGGTTAGTCTAAATTTTTCACCCCGCTACACAGTGTATGAAGATATCCGGACCAGACACTACACTAGCACAGCTAAAGTCTTTGAGGTACTTCAAGTTCATTGTCAAAGACATTTTTGAGCATTTTTCTATTGCAGTGTAAGGAAGCATACAGTAGGAGAGATTTTTCACAAATGTTAGACATGTGAATGGCTGAAATTACATCTGAACAGCATTCTGTTGTGATGTGTTGTTGAGGTTGAGATGAAGTTATCTAGATCAGCCACTCCAGCTTTCAAGTTGGCAGAAACCATGGCAGTAACTAGATTGTCTGATAAACCAAGACAATCAGCTGTTTTGCATGATGACATCACATTCCATGACTTTCCTTGGAAACATCAAAGTTACACATCATAATGTTCTAATGATGAGAACATCCAGGATGAGGCTGATGGTAATCCATGTCCTCTGTGTTAGTGTCATTGTCAGTTGAGTCACTTGAGGTAATATCATTCACATGAACAACAGCATCTTGTTCTCTGGAGCTGTAGTTATTATTTTTTAAGAGCCCATCTGATGACTGCCTACTAGGACAAAAGCCGCTGTAATCATGCTATAACCTAATTCTAGGTTAGATTTAAAAAAGAAAAAGGAATGCAAATGCCAAATAAATAGATAAAAACAAAGGCAAACAAACAAGCAAAAAAACAAAAAGCAAGAAGGAAGGAAGGACGCTCCAGTGTCAGAGGGGGGTGCCTCCTTCCAGTGCAAGAACTCACATCTAAGGTATTTATTGGTCAGAGGATAAAAGAAATACATTCAGAAAGTGGAGAACTAATATCTGGTAAAAGTTTAAGTAAAGCTGGTAAGGCTACTGGAAAATACAAACACTGATCTACAACTTACAGAGACTCTGATGGCAGTATTAGTTCAATAGATATACAGTTATATTTCAGTGAGAGGAAGGTAATCTCCCGTATCGAGTGGTGTATTGCCACCAACTCAGCCGTGAAAACAGATGCAGTGCCTGGCAGAGCCACGCTGACTTCAAACAGAGGGGATAAGGTGTGGAAACCGAACTCCCCTTCGGACTTGGAGCCATCCATATACAGTGGCACAGTTTCAGTGTGATACGAGATGTGCTCCGAAAAGGCTGAACACAATACTCCCAGCACTGTACAAGCTTTGGGAGCAGATGCATGGCGACAAATAGCCAACAGTGGTACCCTTCAGGGTGGCATTCTGGGCAGAACCAGGGGTGCCACCAGCCCAAGAGCTATATCTAGATCTCGAAGGAGTTTCCTAGCCCTAAACCCAAAGGGCTTAGGGTATGACTTGCGTCTCTCAGCAGCATAGGCACTGTTGAGATCAGCTGTGAATGCTTTGAGAGCCGTTGGTGACAAAGTGCGATGCTGCACTTGTGCATACAAGCAAGTAATGCACTGTGCATGGCGCATAGATAATGGCATCTCTCCAGCATCGATAAACAGGCTCTCAATAGAGGAAGTGCGGAAGGCACCGGTCGCCAAGCAATCCCAGGTGTGGTGGATCGAGTCCACCTTCCCCAATAGATGTTGAACTGTGGATGCATACAATTCACATCCATAGTTGAGCTTTGAATGGACAAAGGATCAATAAAAAACTATCCAAGCCCTGAACGTCATGGAATGAAGACTATCTATGGCGCGGGTACAAGAGACCCTAAGGCTGTGAATATGAGCCTCCCAGGTGAGGCATCGGTCAAATACAAGACCAAGGAAACGGTGCGATTCCACCACATCCAGGCGCACCCCATTAAGAAAAAAAATCTGGATCAGGGTGAAGCCGTGGATGGCGGCAGAAGTGCACCACCTTAGTCTTGGCCAAAGAAAACTGAAACCTGTGCACTTTGGCATAGCGAGTGACGCAGTTCAATGCAAGTTCAGAAAGATAGTTAACTTTAAGTATTAGACAAAATACTGAAGGAATTTTTAATTATATTTTAAATTAAATCTTGAAATAGCTCCCATTTTTTTACGTTTCAGAGGCCTAATTTTTTCCCCCTTTTTATTTACACTTTTCTTGATTGCTTAATTAATGAGTTTTGAAAAGTTTTCTCAGTATGGCTGTTGCTTTAGATAAAGTAAGTATGCCCTTTGATGTAAGCAGTGTATATATAGTTTATGATTTTTGTGATCGTGAAAGAAGAGCAAATGTATTTGAATGCCCTGTGTGTGTTATGTGACTCATGCAAATGTGGCTTTGGTAGAGGAGGTGAGTCAGTTGTATGATGAATGCAAGAGATTAAGTCAGTTGGTGCATGAAGAGAGAAGGGATGCGAGTGTACACCTAGAGTAGGGACTGGAGAAAGAAGTGAATGATGTAAGTGAAGATGAATGGTGGGTGAATATGGATAGAATAGATAGGTTAGGTGTGTGAGTAAGAGGGACATGAAACCTGTTAGGTTGACTAACAGATACAATGCTCTGAGAGAGGAAAGAGTTGAAAGTGATTTGTCTGATGAGGTTGTGGCAGAAAATGGAATAAGTGGTAGGGAAACTAGGAGGATGACTGAGGTGCTTGTGATAGGTGATTCTCAGATTAGATACGAAGTTGAGTGCAAGCAAATGGAAGGGAGTGAGTTTGTTTGCTGGGTCCTGGTGTAAATGATGTGTCTGAGAGGTATGATAGTCTGGGTGTGAGAGGGATGCAGTTGTGATTATGCATGTGGGAGTAAATGATGTAAAGAAGGTGGATTCATGTGAGTTATGAGAGAGGTACAAAAAGTTAGTTGAAATGATGAGTGAAAGGCGTTGTTTCAGGTGTGCTTCCGAGATTGGATGTGAGGATGGAATGGTTGTCTCATGCAATTTGACTGAATGAATATGTGAAAGGCCTGTGTGAGGAGTCAGGATTAGTTTTTTGTAGATGTATGGAATAGCTTTTGGGAAAATAAGGCATTGCATGGACTTCATCTAAGCCAGGCTGGGGTTGACATGTTGTGGCTGGAGTTAAGTGTCATTAGGTCTTTACAGGTGGGAAACTAGTTACTGATAGTGGTCAGGAAAATATAAGAGTACAGGGTGGGGAAAGGAAAGAGATGGAGAGGAGATAGAGTGGAAGGTATACAGGCTAAAAGTAGAGATGGGACGATTAATCAGAATCGGAAATTGTAAGAATCGTTAATTTGGGGGTGGCATCGGAATCGATAAAAATAATCCCAGTTTTTCGATTCCAAAATCGATTCCTTCAAAATTTCAATATAGAGACTCTTTCAATAGGTTTTTAAGTTTTTAACTTTCTTTCCTAATTGCCAAATAGTTGAATCAAAATTTTAAACATTGTTTATTTCCCATTAGTGTCAATCAAGTTATGGATCTAGTCATCTTTCCTATTATTCAGTGAAATTATAACTAATAATTTATTTACTAATACATTTAGATTAGTCGACAAGAATGCATGACTATTTATATGCGTGAAATGAAGGCCTGCTCAGAGCTCAGGTGTCATTTAGAAGAATTGATGCAATTCTAAGATATATATCACAGGATTAAACCACCAATGACAACACATCATTACAAAATAAGCACTGCTACTCCGGATAATCAGTACAGGAACGGAATGTACCCCCCGCCCCCATCTTACGTCCTTCATAAATAGCTGTAGGTCTCGATAATGGTGAACCTAAAAATGGGGGCGTAAGAGGAAAAGAAATATTCCAAATACCTGTCACAGAAGTCATGAAGCAATACACAGATGGCGGTTGTCCTGGGAACGGGAAGAGTTGTACAAGCCCAAGCATATTCCAACTTCCTTGTGAGAGCCAGAGAGACGAGTAAATCAGGAGCTTGCAATCAGTGTAGCAGCAGAGCCGATCAGGAGTTCATACAGCGAGGACCTGCTGATATCTACACCCGTGCCAGCATCTGCCGCTGCACTGATTGCTAACTCCAGATTTACTTGTCTCTCTCACTCTTACCAAGAAGATGGAATACGCTTGGGCTCATATGAATCTCCCCATTTCCAGGACAATCGCCATCCGTATATTGCCTCACTACTTCCGTAACAGGTATTTGGAATATTTCTTTTCATCTTGCGTCCCATTCTTAGGTTCTTGTTATTGAGACCTACAGCTAATTATGAAGGACATAAGATAGAGGGGTATATTCCATTCCTGTACCGATTGTCCGGAGTAGCAGTGCTTATTTTGTAACAACATGTTGTCATTGGTGGTTTAATCCTGTGACATATTTAATGCACTTGTTTGTGCAAGGTATTTATTTGATACATTTACATTGTATTTAATATAATCCTTTTGGTCACTGTATTTACTTAATATATTTGAATCATCCATTGTATTATTATACCCTCACAGATATCTTATCACCTTCCTGTGGACCTATTTATTTCTTGTTTTGGGGCCAAGAGAACCTAGTTCCTCACTTTGCCTTGACACTATCAAAGATCTAAATTCACTTGGTTATGACAACGGATGATACCAAACTTCCAGCATAAAGCACTATATCAGAAGATTAGTTGTTAGCAGATACTATTTAACTTAGGCACAATGTTCATCTTACATTTATTTGTTTACTATATTCTATTTAGTTTATGTAATGACTAACTTTTTTAATTATTATTGAAGTATAGAGTATTATTATTAGACAGAAGGAATTATGAATCAATGGTACATAAAGAAATTAAATAAGTTTTATTATATTTATTATTTAATGATCTTTATTGACAATTACTAATACAGAGTGACCCTGAAAAAATGGGTCTACACACACTTTTTGTGGTCTATCCTTCATTCATTCAATAATCACCCTTACTTTGCAGGACATGACAGAAGCAATGCCTGTGAACACAGCTTAGATCTTAATGGGAGCTCCAGCAACGAATTTACTGCACCAAACATTACTGCAAGACAGGCTCATTCAAGAAAGTGCAGGATACTTTTGTGCTCAGTTTGAATAGGAAAAAGCCCCTCCAAGAGCAGAATTAGTCGAACAGTGGAGAACCTCAATGCAGCCAGTGACAACCGTCCAAGCCATCCAGGATGTCCCAGGAAGCATACAACTGAGCTGGTCAAGAGCGTGAGAGAGGCAGTTCAGCAGATTCCAAAATGCTCTGTGTACAAGCAAAGTCAATCCCTCGGTATATCCTGTGAGACTTGCAAGAGAGTGCTAGTAATGGATGTAAAAGCCTATCCATACAGAATACAGATGAAGCAGACCCTTACAGTCTCAGACAAGAAGCAGAGAAAGGCTATGGCAGTCAAGATACTGGAGAAGATTCAGGAGACCCCAACTTTCCTTAACCTCCTTTGGACCTCAGATGAAGCTCATTTCAATCTTGAAGGAAAGGTAAACTCAAAGACAAATGTCTTCTGGGGGACCTCCAGACTAAATGAGGTAGCCACCAAGCCCCTACACTCCCCTAAGTGCACAGTATGGACTGCAATCTCAGCCAGAGGCATCATCGGACCATTCTTATTCAAGGAATCTGGTGTGACAGTGACAGTCACCAAGGAGCGGTATGTTGAGGTGTCCTCAAAACCTTCAAGAGGGAGCTGCAGACCTTGTTCCCGTCACTTATGGGCAAGTTCTGGTTCCAGCAAGATGCAGCAAGCTATCACACCTCAAACCTGTCCCGAGATTGGCTGAAAGAGAACTTTGGTGGTCGTGTGATCGGTCTCAAGACTGATTTTGAGTGAGCACCTCACAGTACAGATCTTAGCCGCCCAGATTTCTTTCTCTGGGGATACTTTAAAGACAGAGTGTACACAGGGAGACCCAGGACCATCACGGAACTCAAGGAAGCCATCAGGGAGGAGATCAGAGCCATTAGTCGGTCGGTTTGTAAGGACATCATGGACAACTTTGTGCTGCACTTCAAGAAATGCACAGGGCTAAATGGAGGTCATCTCGAACACATGCTCTAGAATAAAGAAGAAAAGTCCAAAGACTCATGTTTTGATATGTTTTTAAATACCAAAAAGTAGTTATCACCAAAGTTTCATTCAATCCTTGCAGAAAATTAAGAAGTGAGGCCTATCAAAAGTTGGGCCCCATTTTTGGGGAGTCATACTGTAGTAAAGCTGCAATACATAACAAATTATGATATATATCACATTTGTTTTTAATAATATATATCACATAATCAATATTCTATTTTGTGAAGGAAACAGAATCAGAATCGTAACTTGTAACTGGAATCGGAGTTGGAATCGCAAAAAAAATTTAATCATCCCATCTCTAGCTAAAAAGAGGTGCTTCAGGGATAGGTGGGCTGAGTTGTCTTTATACCAATGCTCGTAGTCTTAGAAATAAGAAGGATGAGTTATTTAGTTATATTCTTAATGGAAGTAGTTATATGTGTAATTGAATCATGGGTTAATGAAAATAAATTTAGGATAATATGAATGAATTTGTATTACAGGGTTATGATATGTACATTACTCAAAGGAGAGATAGGACTGGTGGTGGATTGATTATTTATATCAGAAATAACATTGCTTCAAATCTAAATAATTCTATAAAGCAAGGAGAAGTTGAGTCCCTTTGGATAGATATTACGGTTAATAAAAATAGGATAATACACTTGGGAGCCTTTTACAGACCCTCTGGACAGGCTGATGGTATTGATGAGTTAATGATCAGGGAAATAAGTAAAGGATGCCAATAAGATACAGTTATTCTTGATGATTTTAATTTAAATTCTGTGGACTGGGAAAATATGATAGCAAGGGATAGAACAAGTTGTAAGTTTATAGAATGCTTTGAGGATAATTTTTGTACTCAATTTGCTAATAAGCCAAAGGGTGCCAATATATTAGATCTGGTTCTTTCAAATGATAATCACTTGGTTCATGAATTGACTGACGGGAAAGCATTGGGAAATAGTGATCATCAGATGGTTCATTTTCACTTGGGAATAGTGAAAGTTAGAACATCAACAAACTCCACAAAAACTCCAAATTTTTCTAGGGGCAATTACAATAAATTATGTAACTTGCTAAATCAGATTAGGTGGGATATAGAATTCAGTGGTCCGAATACTTATGAGATGTGGGACACTTTTAAGATTTGATTAAACAGTCTAGCAGCATTAGCGATTCAGCGGTATCGGCGCTATTTTTGGTTTCAAACTAGCAATACTCAATTTAGCACAGGGGCGAGCCGCATGTGCCTTAGAGGCAGAAATAAGTAGGTCCGAGCAGGAAACCGAATGTATACTGAACAGAGTGCGGGGTGGCAGGTCTTGACGTCTTCTCAAAATGTTCGCTCAGCTTCAGTCTCTCACCAGCTGTCAGACGAGAGGTCACGAGGTGATGCTCCTGCTCGCTACCGGTTTTACACATTCTTTGATGATTTTTTCCCTATGTTCCCATGATTCTTCTATTTTAATTTTTTGTGCACGTGTATATGAATATATGTACTATTCAGTGCTATTCTTTAATATCCGTTTATTAACATTTTAAACACTTACAAAGTTAGGCCCCTATTCTATACTGATCCTATTTTTATTGTAATTTAGTAGTGCAGTGCTTTGCTATTTTATAGTGTTGAATTAGTGATGGCGTAGCAAGAGACTTTGTCTGCAGTATCAGAATTTGGATTTATCGATTATCACTTATAGAGCGATAAATTTATCACCAGTTATCGATTATCAAGACACTTTTAAGACTATACTAAACATAGTCCAGGAGCAGTGTATTCCAATGAAGGCTATGAGGAAGAAATGTAGGAAGCCATTGTGGTAGAATCAGGAGATAGCTAGAAAATTTCTGAGAAGAAAAGGGTATACCATAGATTACAGAGAGAAAGTACTTTTGACAATTTAAATCATTATAGGTCAACCAGAAATGAGCTAAATAAGATTATTAAAAAGAGCGAAAGGGAGGCAGAGATTAATTTAGCTCAAAATAATAATAAAAATTCAAGAAAATTCTTTAGCTATTATAGAATTAATAACAAATCTAACAGTGATAAAATTGGGCCTATTAGATATGAAGGGGTTTTGAAAAAATCTGATAAGGAAATAGTAGAGGTTTTTAATGGTCATTTTTCTTCAGTATTTACACAAAAGAATCAAGATAGATTAATTGATGATAATATTAGGTCAAGGGAAATAGTGCTGAATACTGTTAATGTGAACAGCAAAATAATTAAAGGGCTTATATTGGAGTTAAATACAAGGAAGTCATCTGGCCCAGACAACATTCATTCTAGGTTAATCAAGAAGGTGAAAATAGCATTGCAGTAGCTCTTAAGAAATATATACTAGATTACTAGAGTTTGGAGAAATACCTAATGATTAGAAATCAGCGAATGTAGTGCCAATTTTTAAAAAGGGAAGTAAAGAGGACCCGAATAACTTTAGGCCGGTAAGCTATCGTTTGTAAAATTCTTGACAAGATAGTTAAGAAGGGGATTTCTGACCATCTAGAGTGTGGTAGGTTAATAAATAATGCTCAGCATTGGTTTAGAAGAGGTAGATCGTGTTTAACAAATTTACTGGATTTTATGGATTATGTTACTAAACAATTAGATAAGGGAGAGAATGTTGATGTAATTTACTTAGATTTTAGCAAAGCTTTTGATAAGGTTCCACATAGGAGACTAGTTCACAAATTAAAAATGCATGGGATATGTGGTAGAGTTTTGAATTGGATAACTGAATGGCTGAAAGACAGAAAAAAGAGAGTTGTGCTGAATGGGGTGAGGTCACAGTGGAGGGATGTTTTCAGTGGTGTACCTCAGGGATCCATTCTAGGCCCTTTATTATTCATAATTAATATATAAATGATCCTGGGGAGGCTGTAAATATCCAAGTGTCAATTTTTGCTGATGACACTAAATTGGCAGCTGTAGTCAAAGAAGTTGAGGGTAGCTTTAAAGTGCAGAGTGACTTAAATAGGTTATTAGCTTGGGCTCAGAAGTGGCAGATGACTTTTAACCTAAAAAAAATGCAAAGTTCATAACATGGGAAGGGATAATAGGGAATAGAACAACAACAAACTCCACAAAAATTCCAAATTTTTATAGGGGAAATTACCATAAATTACGCAGCATGCTAAATCAGATTAGGTGGGATATAGAATTCCATGGAAAGAATACTTATGAGATGTGGGATATTTTTAACACTGTATTAAACATGGTTCAGGAACAGTGTATTCCAATGAAGTCTATTAGGAAGAAATGTAGAAACAATTATGGTGGAATCAAGAAATAGCTAATAAAGTTTCAGAGAAAAAAGGGCAGCTTTAAAGTGCAGAGTGACTTAAATAGGTTATTAGCTTGGGCTCAGAAGTGGCAGATGACTTTTAACCTAAAAAAAATGCAAAGTTCATAACATGGGAAGGGATAATAGGGAATAGAACAACAACAAACTCCACAAAAATTCCAAATTTTTATAGGGGAAATTACCATAAATTACGCAGCATGCTAAATCAGATTAGGTGGGATATAGAATTCCATGGAAAGAATACTTATGAGATGTGGGATATTTTTAACACTGTATTAAACATGGTTCAGGAACAGTGTATTCCAATGAAGTCTATTAGGAAGAAATGTAGAAACAATTATGGTGGAATCAAGAAATAGCTAATAAAGTTTCAGAGAAAAAAGGGCATACCAGAGATTACAAAGTGAGAGTAGTTTAGATAATTTAAACCATTATAGGTCAACCAGAAATGAACTAAATAAGATTATTAAGAAGACCAAAAGGACAGCAGAAATTAATTTAGCTAAAAAAAATAATAATGATCCTAAAAAATTCTTTAGCTATTATAGAATCAATAATAAATCTAACAGTGATAAAATAGGGCCTATTAAATATGAAGGGGTTTTGAAAGAATCTGATGAGGAAATAGTAGAGGTCCTTAATGATCATTTTGCTTCAGTATTCACAGAAGAGAAACCAGTTAGATTAATTGATGATAATTCTAGGTCAAGGGAAGTAGTGATAAATTCTATTAATATAGACAGAAGAAATTAAAGGGCTTATAATGCAGTTAAATACTAGTAAGGCATCTGGCCCTGACAACATTCATTCTAGGATACTCAAAGAAGGTGTAGAAAGTATTGCAGTAGCTCTTGAGAAGATATTTATTAGATCACTAGAGTCTGGAGAAATACCAAATGATTGGAAATTGGCAAATGTAGTGCCAATTTTTAAAAAGGGAAGCAAAGAGGACCCAAATTACTTTTTGGACCAGTAAGCTTAACTTCTATAGTCTGTAAAATTCTTGAGAAGATGGTTAAGAAGGGAATTTCTGATCATCTAGAGAGTAGCAGGTTAATTAATGATGCTCAGCATGGTTTTAGAAAAGGTAGATTGTGTTTAACAAATTAACTGGATTTTATGGATTATGTAAGTAAAGAATTAGATAGGGGTGAGAAAGTTGATGTGATCTACTTAGATTTCAGCAAAGCTTTTGATAAGGTTCCACATAGAAGAAGACTAGTTCATAAATTAAAGCTGCATGGGATATGTGGGAAGGTTTTAAATTGGATAACTGAATGGCTGAAAAATAGGAAACATAGTTGTACTGAATGGAGTGAGGTCAGAGTGGAGGAATGTTATTAGTGGCGTACCTCAGGGAATCAGTTTTAGGCCCTTTATTATTTATAATCTATGTAAATGATCTTGGGCAAGGTGTAAATAGCAAAGTGTCAATTTTTGCTGATGACACTAAATTGGCAGCTGTAGTCAAAGAGGTTGAGGGTAGCTTTAAAGTGCAGGGTGACTTAAATAAGTTGTTAGCTTGGGCTCAGAAGTGGCAGATAACTTTTAACCTTAATAAATGCAAAGTTATTAACATGGGGAGAGATAATAGGGAATTTAGCTATGAGATGGATGGGTATTGGCTTAATTCGGCTGAAGATGAGAAGGACTTAGGAGTAGTAGTAGATAGGTCACTGAAATTTTCAAAGCAGTGTATTGAGGCAAAAAATAGAGCAAATAGGGTGCTAGGTTACATTAAAAGAAATGTTAGCTACAAGAGTAAGGAGGTCATCCTTAAACTATACAACTCTTATGTCAGGCCACATTTAGAGTACTGTATACAGGCATGGTCATCACATTTTAGACATGATATAAACTTATTAGAGTCAGTACAAAGGAGGGCAACAAAAATAATACCCTCCCTGAAGCACCTTGAATATGAAGATAGACTGAGGGTATTAAATATGTTTTCATTTGAAAGAAGGTGTGTGAGGGGAGATATGATTGAGCTTTTTAAAATCTTTTCTGGGATGGATAAATTGGATTTCAGCAAGTTATTTGAGTTAGAAGGTAGTAATAGAACTAGAGGCCACCACTTAAAAATTAAAAAACAGAGGTGCAGACTGGATGTTAGAAAATATTTTTTCACTAACAGAGTGGTGGATTATTGGAATAGTTTGCCACCTGAGACTGTAGACAGCCCAAACTTGAATGTTTTCAAGTGCAGATTGGATGATTATATGGGGATGGAGGGTTAATTTCTTACTTTTTGGTATGGGGATATGTTTCTTGACTCATTCCTGTGGATGCAGTTTCTTTTTATTGTATATTTTGGGGGACTTTGATTTTGTTTTTTACAGACTCCTATGGAGGCTTTAAATTATATATTGTAGATGCATGGTTGGACATAATTCTATGGATTGTTAAATTGTATATTGTAGATGCATGATCTGACAAAATCCTATGGATGCATTTTGTGGGTGGGTTTTGACAGATGCGGATGATCTTTGATAGGTGTGAGGTACTCTTATTTATTTGAAAACAAATAATTATTGATAAAAATATAACTAACTACGTGTATTAAATAAAATATGCAAGAGTTAATAATATTTTTACAGCCGAACAATATAGGATTGAAGTGATAACACAAGATATAAACGGCGAAACAGCGGATGCTAAAAAATGGCACAAAACAATGAAGAATGCCGCAAATGTGGAATGAAATTCACTGCAGAAAATGAAGAATATACAATTTGCTGTGACAACTGCCTCCAGTGGCTACACTATTATTGTAGTGAACTAGGCACATTCCAAATAATGAGCTATGCCAAAACAAACAGGAATTTAAATTGCAGGGGGTGCTGCGAGGTGAAATACAAAGATAAGTCAGAGTGGATGTGCCAGGCAGAATCTGCTATACAGAAACACAAGGAAGTACTAAAAAATACTGGGGCAATCTCAAAGACAAACAGGTCTCCTCCCACCACACACAAATATGAGACCAGCCAGCTACTTTCACCACAGACCCTCTCAAACTCAGATAGGCTAGTGAAGAGAGTCAGCCTAGGAGATATACACAAGTAGCAGTACTCAGATGCAGTCAAACAGACACATATACCACCACCCAGCGGAGACCCAAAAATATAACCCACAGCATAAACACCCATACCCATAGCACTGACACCTCTGCCCACAACACAAACACCACCCACAAGAGTGCAAACATCTCCACCCACAGCTATGCCCTCCGATTTAACCGAAGCACATCAATCTTGCCCCACAGGAAGTAAAACCAAGATATGTAAATTCTATGCCCAGAACAAATGCATATATGGGGTTAAAGGAGAGGAATGCAGCCATAACCATCCCAAGTTGTGCACAAAACTCATAAACCATGGCTTGGACAAACAGCTAGGCTTCACGCTCGGCAGAAGATGCCCTGAATTCCATCCCACACTATGCCAGAATGCCCTCCGACACCAAAAATATTTCAAAATGGACTGTTCCTACCCCCATATCAAAGGAACAAGGAGAGAACCCCACCGGACCTACACAGCATCACAGGAATCAGTCAACTATCAGGAAAACTGTGGAAGAAAGGTACAGGCCTAACCCTAATAATAATAACAATAATACCCGGGAGACTTCTTTTTTAGAGAAGTTACTGGTGATAGGGAGGAAGTCCAGAGAAACAATGGACTACCTCATGGAGAGACTCGAAGTGAGACAAGGGTGCAACAACCAACACGGCCACTAAGCACTTTCCTGTTCAGCAATATTAGAGGTCTCTATCCAAAGACAAACTAGGCCAAAATTCCAATGCTAAAGGAGAGAGCTCAAGAAGAAAATATGGTATTCCTGGCATTTACAGAAACTCACTTGACTAGAGACCACCTGGATGCCGAGATCAACATAGAAAACTACACCATCTTCAGGACCAACAGGCAGAACAGAAGCCATGGAGGGGTAGTCAACTATATCAAGGATGACTTAGCAACCAGTACAGAAAATGTAGAAACTTTCTCCAATGGCACAATAGAACTTTTATCAATCCCTAGGCATTAAAGGTACTCAGGACACTTTATGTGTCTAAAAAAAAAAACACAATCGGGTCTAAAACCTGGGCATGTATAGTACTCTCGGATAATAGGCGGTGTATTGCAACTAGCTTGGCTGTGAAGACAGACGCAGGGCATAGGAGAGCCAGGGAAAGCTGATGCTATCGCCATGCGTTACACTACGCAAGCTCCAAAGAGGTTTTTTTTTAAGAGCTCATCTGGTGACTGCCTACTTGGGCATTAGTTACCGTATTAAAAACCTACCTGGTACTAGGCTACTTTAAGATCAGATTAAAAAACACAAAAAACAAACAAATCCAACATTAAATTTTTTTTGAAAAAAAAGGAAAAGGCAACGAGCAGGGAGCAAGCTCCAGCGTCGGGGGAAGGTCGCCCCGGCGCAGGAACGTTTGACCTATAAGGGGGACCGCCCCCCCCCAAAAAAAAAACAACAAACTAAACAAAAAAAAAGTTTGCAAAAGGCGAGCGATTCACCAGGAATCTGGGAGGAGACCCTACACCCAGATCCTGTTGAACAAATCTAACAGAAAGGCCATGCCTCGCTCACCCAGGTGTCGAAGCATGGCGTACAGGACATCGTCCGGACCATGGGCGGTGTCCGCGCACGAAGCAAGAGCGGAACCAAACTCACTCACAGTAAACCTGTCGTTGAAGGGTTCTCCGCCTCTGGAGGTAAAGTCCAGCCGGCGACATGACACAGTGTACAGAACCCCAAACACCATAGTGGAACAGTTTCATGAAGTTCTCAAAAAAATCAATGTGGCCTTGAACAATCTCCCAAAGCAGACAACAGAAATAATCATATTGGGTGACTTTAACTTCCCACACCTCAACTGGTCAAATATGGCAGTAAACGGAGGTACTCTCGATGAGAAGCAACAAATGGGGGGATTAAAAAGCTTGTAAATGAACACTTCCTCACTTAATGCATGTCAACCCACGAGGGGCAATAATATAGTGGATCTCCTACTCACCAACAGCCACAGCCTAATTCACTCGTATGAAACCAACGAAACCATTATGTCTGATCATAGGCTAATCTAAGTTAAAACATGCACAAACCAGTTGATTGAACAACAGGGAGACAAAATGAGAGTGGAAGACACACTGGGAAGCCTGAACTTCTACAGCCCGAACATAAATTGGGAGCAGATCCAGTCAGAAATTCAAGAAATAGACTGGGAAAGACACCTAGGAAAGAGAACCATAGCTAACACCCTAACAACAATAATCACAAAGTGTCTGACATGTGCCCAGAAAGACAAATAAGAACACTAGAAACCAAATACCCAGAGACCAAAAAATCTTAATGAGGAGGAGGAGCATGCTAAAAAGAAAAATAATGAAGACCACATTCCAACCTGCGCAAGAGAGGATCAAAGCCCAAATGGAAAACATAGAGAGGCAAATCAAACAATCCCATGAGAAACAACACCAAAGATTTTTTTTTTTTTAATTAAGGGGCTATCTGGCGACTGCCGACTCCACAACACCAGAGAGAAGAAAGAGAAGTAGTGTCTCGCATTAAAGATAACTCCAAATACTTTTTCTCATATGCCAAGAAGAAACTGAAGAACAGAACAGCAGTAGGCCCCCTCATTGAAGAAAATGGGGAGATGACAGATGACCCAAAGGAAATGGCAGCCATCCTTAAAAGTCAATATGAGATGGTCTTCAGTAACCCAAGTGCAGCCAAGATCATAGCAGACCCTAAATCCTTGTTCACTATGAATACCGGTACCCCCCAACAAATATCTACAATAAGTATAAGTGAAGAAGAAATAATAGCAGCAATTGACACCATATCTCCTGATGCAGCAGCCGGACCAGATGGCTTCCATGCCCAACTGCTAAAAAAATGCAAAAAAGAACTAGCCAAGCCACTTCAGATCCTCTGGACACGCTCATTGCAAGCCGGTACTGTACCTGAATCACTGAAGACTGCCATCATTACCCCAATACATAAGGGAGGAAATAAAGGACAAGCCAGCAAGTACAGGCCAGTGGCACTCACATCTCACTTTATCAAGATCTGTGAGAGAGTCATTTGCAGAAAGATGGTCGACTTCCTTGAGAAAAATGCAGCCTTTAATGATGGTCAACAGGGCTTTAGGCAAGGACGTTCGTGTCTATCCCAGTTACTGACACACTATGAGGAAGTCCTAGAAAACATCCAAAATGGTCAAAACCTGGATGTCATCTATTTAGACTTTGCCAAGGCCTTTGACAAGGTTGATCACAGTATTCTTCTAAACAAGTTACGAGACCATGGCATCAAGGGTTCACTCGGAAGATGGCTTCACAGTAATGTGTTAAGTGGAGTACCACAGGGGTCAGTACTGGGCCCACTACTGTTTATTATCCACATAGGAGACATAGACACAAACTTGGAACACTCGGTAGCATCCTCATTTGCAGAGACGCAGAACAACTCCAAGAGGACCTAAACAAAGTGTTGCAGTGGGCATCATTAAACAACATGGCTCTAAATGGGAAGAAATTTTAATTACTGCGCTATGACAGGAACAACACCCTGAAAATGGCAACCAGTTACCGCTACAATGACCAACCAATAATTAGCAAAGACCATGTCAAAGATCTGGGAGTCCGAATGAGCTGTGACACTACCCTCACCCACCACACCAACCAAACAATTGACTCTGCAAAACAATTGAGTGGATGGGTATTGAGAACCTTCACCACAAGGGAAGAGCATTGCATGAAGACCCTGTGGAAATTCCTTGTACTCCCAAGACTCGAATACTGCTGTCAACTCTGGTCTCCATACAAGATACAGGACAAGGCTGCCCTAGAAGCTCCTCAGCGAACTTACACCAGCAGAATCCAGGGAGTACAACACCTAAACTACTGGGAGCGACTATCCCAGCTAAGTCTGTACTCCCTGCAGAGGAGAAGGGAGCGCTACATAGTGCTATATGTGTGGAAGATACTGGAGGACAGAGTACCAAATGTAGGGATTATGTCAAACCACAACCCAAGAAAAGGGATGGGCCTTCGTCGGAGATGGACGTGGAAGTTTTCACTCCTGAGCTCTTGCTGTTCTGCTGTTATTTTACCTAATTTCATGACTGGGAGGTTGAGAGTGAAGACTTGAACATCGCTGCGAGGATTGAAGAACACCAACATTCAAATTTTGAAATATTTAACTCAGTTTTTCTGTGTAAATAAATAACTAACTGGCGTATGTTCTTATGGCAGGAGCTAAGGTAGGAGACAATGATTTGGATAAACCGAGGGATGTGTGTGGCCACTGTAATGAAAAGTGTACTACAAAGGGAATGGGAAACGATGGTATATAATGTGATTACTGTGGTTTTTGGATACATGCAAAATGTGATGGTATGTCTACTGAGTACTATAAAATGTTTACTAAGTTAGCAAAGGGAGTTAAGAACCTACAATACTTTTGTTCCCTCAACCATTGTAATATAGTGTCTAAAGAAATTCTAAAACAGTTAGGCCCTATTAGACAAAAAATTGAAGAGAATTCACAGAAAATCTTAGTTCTTGAAGATAAAGTGAGAAGGAATTCAGAAGAGTTGGAAAACAAGGTTAAAGAGGAAATACAAAATACTGTCTCAGTCTCTGTGAGACTGAGAAAGATAGGTCAGCCAGGGCAAAAAATGTACTGCTAGCCAATGTACCCAAGTCGGAAGCCACAGGGGGTAAGCAAAGGAAAAAATATGATGAACAGGTTATATCAAGTTTGTTTACTGATACTCTGGGAATTGACTCAATCGATATTAATAGTAAAATTGTATCAGTTGGTAGGCTATGAAAAAAGGAGAGTGACAGGACAGCCAAAAGCCCAATGCTAATGAAAGTAGTATTAGACCAGGAGAGTACCGCACATAGGGTATTGAGAGCTGCCCCTAAACTGGGGGAATATGCAGAGGAAAAGATAAGAAATATCCAGATTTTCAGAGATATGAATCAGGAGGAGAGGAGGATTATTAGGGGCAACAAGCTAGTTAAAGTGAAAGTGAATCCAAATGCCTCTCTAAGAAGGAATTTTTAGACACCCACACCACCTTCAAATGTATGTATACTAACACTGATGGAGTTTTCAATAAATCAAGTGAACTGCAGGTGCTGATTGATGAAATCAAACCAGATATTGTATGTCTAACAGAAACTAAATTGAGTGATCATCATAATTCAGAAATTTTTGATGTTGATAATTATACTGTATTCAGAAAAGACAGAGTAAATCAAGCAGCACCTGGAGGTGGTGTGGTAGCGTTAGAGAATAAAAAGTTAGTATCTTCAAGTAGCAATGTGAATTTTTTTAACAACCATGCTTATGCTGAAGCAGTTTGGTGGGAAGTTAAATGTCAGAATAAGGGAGTGTTAGTTGGGACAATATACAGACCCCCAGCTTCAGTAAGAGAGAAGAATAACCTTCTCTGTGACCTTATAAGGCTAAGTGGTGATTATAACAATGAATCTCAGGTGTTTATTTGTGGTGATTTTAATTTTAAGGAGATAAATTGGGAAAACCATGAAATATCTAGTATTGGCCAGATTTTGATGCAAGAAATTTTCTTGATAGTGTTAATGATGTGTTCTTACAACAACATGTTTTGGAAGTCACTCACAATTTAGAAGAAAACAATCCATCAAGGCTTGATCTCATTTTTACCAGGGATTCTCATAACATTACAGGTTTAGAATTGCTTCCCCCCTTAGGGAAACGTCATCATCCTGTGATTGCATGTGATCTCTTACTAGGCACGGGTAATGAAGAGGTAGATAGTAGCCAGCATCCTAGATATAATTTTCACAAAGCTAACTATGTTGGGATGAAAAGAGAGTTAGCAGAAATTAACTGGATTGAACTCTTTAGAGAAAAGGAAGTTGAAGAAATGTATAAATTACTAGTCAGGATATTATGTGATCTTATAGATAAGTATGTGCCAAAGATATTATGTAAGGTTGGAAAAAGAAAAGCTAAGTGGATGACAAAAGAAGTGTTAAACCAAATTAGGGAATAAGTAAGGGCATGGAAATGGCTTAAAGCTAGGAAGACACCAAGGAGAGCTGCAGAATACAGAATGGTCAGAAACCTAACTACAAGTGTGATTAGACAGGCAAAAAAAGCTTTTAGAAAGAAATTATGTACAGACATAAGGGTAAACCTGAAAGCATTTCTGGAGTTTTGTGAAGAGTCAAACCACCATAAAAGAAAAGGTACTTAAAGTGAGGAATCGAAATGGTGAAATAACCAAAACAAACTTAGAAACTGCCAATGAAATGAATACAGCATTTCAAAGTGTGTTCATACAGGAGGATGTATTGAATATACCAGCATTTGATATTGGATATTATGGGCCAGTAATTGAAGACATTGATGTGGATATGTATGAGATTAAGGAACTACTAAAAAAAGCTAATGGTAATAAAACAAAGGGTCTAGATGGAATTCATCCGAAGCTCTTGAGCGAATGTCACAATGAACTGGCCTTACCAGTTTTAATTATTATCAAGAAATCACTTGATTCAGGCATAGTACCGGCTCTTTGGATTCTTGGATCTTTGTGTCCAATCTATAAAAAAGGTGATATTCTTGACCCTCTAAATTATAGACCAGTATCCCTGACCTGTGTACTTTGTAAAATGTGTGAAAAACTCATAAGAAAAGTTGTAGTTAAGCATCTAGAAGATGATAAATTGATTTATGATGGTCAACATGGGTTTAGAGCAAAGAGAAGCACACTTACAAACTTACTGACATATATGAAGACCTTGACAGTAGCACTAGATAATCAAATACCAGTTGATGTAAACTATCTTGACTGTAGGAAAGTGTTCGATACAGTGCTACATGAGAGACTATTAAGTAAGTTGGAGGCATATAGGATAAGAGGTAAAGTTTTACATTGGATTAAGGCATTTTTAACTGGAAGGGAACAGTATGTGGAGATAAGAGGGACCAAGTCTGATGAACTAAGGGTAACTTCAGGAGTACCACAGGGTTCAGTTTTGGGTCCTGTACTATTTCTTATTTACATTAATGACCTAGTGAATGAATTGGAATGTCCAGTATTGCTTTTTGCTGATGATGCAAAAGATTTTAAGGAAATTAGATCACAAGAAGACATTAAATCAATGCAGAGGGACTTGAAAAAACTTGAAAATTGGAGTATTAAATGGTTGCTGGACTTTAATGCCGATAAATGTGTCACCATGCACATTGGTCACAGAATCCACATAAAAACTATGATTTCAATAGAAAGCAACTCAAGGAATCAAATGTAGAAAAGGACTTAGGAGTTTATGTGTCAGCAGACCTAAAGCCTTTACATCCTGTTAATGTGGTAGCAAGGAAAGCCAACCAGATGGGGGGGCTGATTAAGAGACATTTTCCTGAAATTGATTTAGATACTTGTCATAGTTTATATTGTGCGCTTGTTAGGCAACAGCTTGAATATGCTGTCCAGAGCTGGTCACTGTACTACAAAAAGGACATACTTGAACTTGAAAAAATCTATAAAGACGTATGACTAAGCTTGTTCCAGAATTGAGGGATCTTGAATAGGAGGAAAGATGTAAGCGAATGGGTCTCACAACACATAACATAACATAATTACACGGATGACAAAAGCCACAAGGGCCTATCAAAGGTCATCCACCTCTGTCAAAACCCACCCACAAAAAGCACCATCACCAGGGGAAGACAAAATCAAAGTCCCCCACAATATAATATAACGGATGACAAAAGCCACAAGGGCTCATCATAGGTCATCCGAGTCAAGCGGCCTCTTTTTCGAGGCACCCAAACTCCCAGGAAAACTACATCCAGAGGATTGCATCCAGAAACAAGGGTATCACCAATCAAGGCTTGTCAAGAACTAAATCATGCAGCTATAGATATATACAAACAATATTAATATATACAAAACTTAGGAACCATCACAACCTTCCCTTCCCATAAACTCATCCAACCTACTCTTAAATACATTTAGATTTGGACTACCTACTACCCTCTGCGGCAATTTGTTCCAGAAGTCTACCACTCTATTGGTGAAAAAATACTTTCTTAAATCCAACCTACACCCTTGCTTTTTAATTTTCAAGTGGTGACCTCTAGTCCGATTTCCATCATCTAACTCAAAAAACTTGCTAACATCCAATTTATCAATCCTGGAAAAAATTTTAAAGAGCTCAATCATATCCCCTCTCACACACCTCCTTTCGAACGAGAACATATTTAATACCCTCAGTCTATCTTCATATTCAAGGTGCCTCAGGGAAGGAATAATCTTTGTTGCCCTCCGTTGCACTGAAGCAAGAAGGTTAATATCGTGTCTAAAATGTGGGGACCATGCCTGTATACAGTACTCTAGATGTGGCCTAACATAAGAGTTATAGAGTTTAAGAATAACCTCCTTACTTTTGTAACTGAGAAGAGGAGACGAAGAGGTGATTTAATAGAAACTTATAAAATCCTAAATGGATTTGAGGATATTGACTATAAGCTCTTCTTCGAGTACACTGAGACCTACACACGTTCAAATACTTATAAACTAAAGAAAAGGTCATTGGAGAACCTTAGCTAGAGCTAACTCCGGTAAATATGTAGATTATCGGCGCGAATGATGGGACGTACTATTTCGTCCGTGTTCCAAAATGCTTCACATTTTTGGAGTACATTTAAATTGACGGCTCATGTGGGGGTAAACACAATGGGGTGACTACACTACGATGATCCTGAGTTTCATTAAATTTGGGGGGGTCTGGGGGGCACAGCCCCCCAGTATATAATTCTAATTGTTTATAGTAGAATAATAATTTGAAAAGGACTCAAACGTGCATGAATATTCCGACACAAGTGAACGATAATATTTACACACAATTTTTTTTCTGGCCGGGCCGCTAATCTACATATTTACCCTAACTCCTTTAGTGTCAGAGTAGTTAATAGTTGGAATGCACTGCCAGAAGAAGTAGTAAATGCAGCAACTATTGGCTTGTTCAAGTCAAGGTTGGACAATTGTGATTATTGATTGTTATTATTGAAGTTATATATGAATAGCAAAATAAATTTTGATATATTTTTACATATTGATATGGAACTATATTTTAGTATTAAAAGGAGATTATATTCTAATGAATTTATTTTTGAGTGAACAATTTAAATTTTGTATTAAGTGTTTTGTGCGTCTACTCATCGTTGGAGTCGAGATGGAAGAAATACAAGACAGTCTCTTAACCTACCATGTTATTGAAATAGGTAAGCTTGAGGAACCCAAGGTAACAACCAACAAGTAAAGACCCAGATCCACAACCCTTCATCCACAATGGACCTCGGTTGTTCAACTGCCTTCCTAGGGATCTCTGGAATGTAAGGGGTACCAGCCTGGAAATTTTCAAAAGAAAATTAGATAGGTGGCTGGGTGGACTACCAGACCACCCACCAATACCGGGATATCCCAGCCGGTAATTCTGAAGATCCATTCCCCATGAGCTTTCCCACTCGCATTCCCATAATATTTATTCCACCTCCCAACATATTTTCACCCAACTGTGATTAACTTGTTTTATTACTTGTTCCTGAGAGCGAGCGTAGCGAGCAGGGGGGTATGGGGGGGCTATCCCCCCATTTAGCAACCCATAGTACGGCTCGCGGGGTATGGGTCTTCAGGTTTACCACCCCCACGAGCAGTCCCCTTGAATTTACTCAAAAAAGGTGAAACCTTTTGGAACAGGGACGAAATATTTTGCGTCCCATCGTTCGCGCCGCTGATCTTCATGTTTACCAACTATCTTCCCGAACTTAAATATATTACACCGAAAAATACAAACAGAAAAAAAGTCACAATGTGTGTTACTTATAAAGAATATCGGGAGGTCAATGAAATGAGTCTAACCTATGCAATCGGAAAGATAATGCGCTATCAGCCATGATTAGATAGACAGAAGAAACGACGTATTTTAGTGAATTATGTTATTAGTTCATATATTCTTTATATTTTACATATTTCGCATAGTAATTATCAATAAAATAGGAGATATAAGGGTAAATTTTAAGAACATCCCCACCAATTATTCCGGGCATTAAAATTTATTTGTCTTATGTTTTTAAGTGTCAGGAACACGAGTATAAAGTTCAATACCGCCGTAATTCATTTATTTCTGGAGCGCCTAACATCCTAGGAATTGGTGGCTCGTAGCTAAAATCAGTAGGGGTGCTCATCGGAATTTTTTAGCCGCGTGCGAGTCTAGTAGCGAGCCACTCGATCTATTTGGTTGATGAATAAGTTCTTGCGGTTTTATCAAATTTATTCATTACCATTAACAATGTTAGAAAAACTTAATTTTTAATTGATAACAATATGCAATTTAATCAATAATGTATTCTTCGTTGTTATTTACGACTTCTTCCCAATGTTCAACTAGTTTTTCGATGCCTCTGCGATAAAAATCTCTGGATTTTGACTCGAAGAATTCGTCTAACCAGGTTCTTAATTCCACGTCGGTATTGAACGAAACGCCGCTCAAATTGTTCGAGAGCGATCAGAAAAAAAATGGAAATCCGATGAAGCCAAGTCTGGCGAATATGGAGGATGCGGTCGGATTTCCCAATTAAGCGTTTAGATGGCGTCTTTTGTCATATTGGTAATGTGAGGACGAGCATTGTCGTATTGCAGAAGGACTCCATAACGTCGATGAAGTTGCTTTTCACGAATAGCTTCGGCGAGTCGATACATTTGTTGAACGTAGAGTTCTGCATTGACAATCTCGTTGTTTGCAAGGAGCTCATAAAGAATGATGCCTTCACAATCCCGCCGCACACGCAGCATCGTCTTTCGTGGATGAAGTCCTTGCTTTAATCGCGGAAGTGTTTTTTTGTTGGGGCTAAGCCATGGTTTTCGATGGTTCATGTTGACATAAACACACCACTTTTCGTCGCCAGTGATGATGCGGTGTAGAAATATGTCCTTATATCCACGAGTAGCCTTGTGATGAGCAAGCAAACCTGTGGCAATCGTGGAGCGTTGAAGTTTGTTGCTTTCGCTTAAAGCGTACGGAACCCATGCACCAATTTTTGAACTTTCCCCATCGAATGAAGGTGATTCATTACAGTTTTCTGATAACACGCTAATTGTACAGCCAATACTCTAGTCGATTGACAAGGATTTTCATGAAGAAGTTCGTTCAATCGATCTGCATACAATTTAATGGGGCGTCCAGAACGTTCTTCGTCATTAAGATTGAAATGACCGTTTTTCAACCGTGAAAACCACCATTGAGCTGTCCTCTCTGATAAAGCATTTTCTCCGTACACAGCACAAATATCGTGACGAGCTTTGGCTGCGTTTGCATTGTTCCCGTCTCGATTGAAAATGAATAACAACAAGTGTCGAAAATGCGCCTTTTTTCAACTTGACATTCCATTTTGAAGGTACAGAACAAAAATTAAATTAACACAATTTTTAAATAAACAGCAATGACTTATTACTCAACTTCAAGATGTAGCCTAAGCAAAAGCCTAATAGTCTACGCTATTAAGAGACGTAGCCTAACCTTTGCAAATTTTGCTCTCATTATTTATTATTGTTTCTTAATATGTGCTCAAATCACGTAAACAAAACTTAAATCAACACATTAAAAAAAAACGCAAGAACTTATTCCTCAATCTAATACATCCCACTATGTCAGTAGGTCGGTCCCCGTTTTGTTTTGTTTTTGTAATGACATTGTAACTATTCGCCCGATTTTAACGAAATTTGAAACCCCCATGTTGTTTCACATTCTCCTTCAAGTGATATAATTGCCAAAGTCCTCCCAAGGTTAGCCCGGGAATTATTTTGTTTTGGCAATAATATCACAACTATTGGGCCGATTATAACTAAATTTGAAACACTTTAGGGGGGGGAGCTTACATTTTCTTTCGAATTATAAAATTGAAAAAGTCCTCCCAAGGTTAGCCTGGGAATTATTTTGTTTGGGTAATAACATTATAACTATTCCGCCGATTCTAATGAAATTTGGAACCTTTATATTGTTTTACATTCTTTTTTTTCAAATGATAGAATAGCCAAAATCCTCCCAAGGTTAGTCCGGGAATTATTAAAAGTTTTGAAGGTCATAAGGTCATAAATCAGAATAAGTGAGAGCACGCGACTTTGAGGGTAAAAGGAAATACACATATAAAAATACAATTTATAGATAAAATTGATAAAATCCTAAATATAACAAAATCATTTTTTTTTTACTTACTAATAGCCTAAATTGTTACAGTTCCAGCTTGATCCATTAATTTTAAAACGAAATCCATTCTTCTTGCTTTAATTTGCACGAAAAGATTAATTATTTTCTTCTTGATCTCTGGCTGATTACTGAGGATTTTTTTTTTTCTCCATTGAAAGCACCTCAAGTGCATTTAGTCTTTCAGAATTCATAGTGTTCCTTAGAAAAGTATTTATTCTTTCCACCGTTGAAACGCAGCGTTCTGCCTCTGATATAGTCATGGAAATTGCCAAGAGGATTTTTATCAATTTCGTAATTTCACTAAGAACATCATCTAGATTATTTTCCAAGATAAATTCCAGGAGCTCAATTAATTTGCAATATTCATGGATATGGGACCAACAATAGAATACTTATAGTTCAGTTTCAAGCTTTTCTTTGTCAATCATGGGATATGCTTCAGTGGTCAGTACTATCTCTTCTGTAGGCAGTTTATTCTTAAGACTAGTGAAGCAAGGAGGTCATGGTTAAATTTTCTGTAAAATAAAAGAACCGAGAACAAATATGAATTAAATTCTACACTCTATCAATTTCAAGAATATAAACACGTTTTAAAAAGCACAACACAGCTGGGGTAACAAAAAACACTACATTTCACCAGCAGACTAGGATCCTCACTGCATGAGCTACAATGTTCTCACTCCCTTGCATGCAGCTTTATATCTCAGACATGTGAGCATGCACACAGCAGCCAAACACCGTGTTGCTAAAACTGTAAAGAGCACAGTTCAATATAAGGATTTTTTGTATTTTTCAATAAACTAGGGGATGGCTACTGACATTAAGCTTAAGGATTATATAATGTTAAAGTATAAAGAAAGAATTAAAGAAAAATGGAATGATTATATTGAATGTTATCTATAATGTCGAGTTGAAATATAGAAGGGGAGGGGTGCAGTTCCGCAGTGCCTATACACGAGCTGCCACTGGTCGTCTGCCAACCAGTTTTCAATTCGGAACCTCAATTTGATTATTTTCAAAATAGAAGGTTGTATTTCTAATCAACTCGTAATATATTTAATTCGAAAGCCAATCATTAGTTTTGAATTCAAAGGCGGTTGTCAGACGCCGTTAGGTGCTCTAAGGTTCAATGTTCTTTTGCAGTGTCCTATGGGAATCGCTGGGTCAACAGTTCAAATCTTTTATAAGCTGACACTATTTACTAAGGGATGTTACTGCCGTGACTGGGCGGAATAGTGGGGATTTGGGGTTTGCCCTGGCTGACGTCCGCCTGAGAAGCAATGTGAGGGGTCGAACCCAGTAAAATATTCGAATGTAAATTTTAAACGGTTCACATATTGAACCTTATAAATGGGAAGACTAATTTCCCGGTATGTATTTTCCTCTTTCGTAAATACGAAGACAAACTTCCCGGTATGTATTTCTCTTTCGTAAATGGGAAGATAGACTTCCGGGTGTGTAGTATTCTCTCTTTTGTAAATGGAAAGTTAAACTCCCCAGTATGCAGTATTTTTCTCTTGTAAATCAAGGAACGAAAATCCCAGTGTACTTAGTCGGTGAAGGAGCTTTCCGAAACCGTTGCCTTATGTGCCAGGTAGTGAGGTAAAGGGCCAATCTGAAGGACTTTTTTTAGAGCACAAATCGTGCGGGTCACAGAGAGCGACATTGTTGAGTCGATGCTACTTAGAGCTTCTGTTATTCTCCTTGTAAGACCTTGTACGGAAGACCTTGTACGCCATTGATGTCGCTTCCCAAACCTTTACCTCTTTTACCGAGAATACATATTTGGTAGCGTAGCTGGATCCGAGCTCTGATTGAGCACTTAAAAATTCGGAAAGTGGATTTCGGCCGTGTTTACATGCAAACGGTTTGGGCGTTATTAACTTTTTTAATCTATCGTGACGCTGATTGGACAATTATTGAAGTGCTTATGTTTGAAAGCTGATTGGGCAATTTGTTAACGCCAAGGTCTGTTATTTCATAAATGAACATAAGTATGACAATTAAATATATCTCAATCCTGATTAGTTGAATTTTGTAGAATTATGATTTAAATAGTGTACCGGTCTATACCCCTACAAGTGTAAATAATATTTATTTCTAACAGTATATATATATATATATATATATATATATATATATATATATATATATATATATATATATATATATATATATATATATATATATATGAAAATTACAAAAAGGGCTGGTAACCATGACTTAAATCGAGATTGGTACGCCCGCTCTCCCAAGTGTCTTAAAATTAACCAAGAGGTTCATTCGCATTGCTGTCCTTGTCTCGGTGAATCTGGTCTGTAAATATATGAATTGTAATTGTTTAGCTAAAAATTTTCCCAAAGAATCCCGATTTAATGCGTGATTCTTTTCTCATTTCTAGACCCTCTCAACTCCGTGATAATCTATTTAACAATCCATTTAACTATTTATCCAATTTAACCATATAATATGTTTACACATCTAACCATTTATCAATCCATTTAACTATTTATCCAATTTAACTATAAAATCTATTTATCAATCCAATTAACTATTTATCCAATTTAATCCATATATCCAATTATCCAATTTAACTATTTATCATACCATTTAACTATTTACCCATTTAACTGTAATCCAATTTATCATCCAATTACTTATAAAACATTTACCAATTTATAATCTATTTAAGATTTATCAATTGTAACTCCATTTTCGTTAACCCATGCAAATTTAATTCACACGCGTAATTCAATCCAATCATAACTGTTACTATATAATTTCACTTTTCAATAATAACTTTATTCAATAATATATATTTTTTTAACTCTTTGTTTTTAATATATGTTTTCCCCAACGTCGCTCAGATTTAGGCCTAAGGAAATTTCGTCTGCAAAAATTTAGATTTCGCGTTAGCATTTAACTTCATTCCCTTGAATGACGAAATATAGGTTTTTATGTTTATTGTGATCAGCAGTATCCAGGATATTGACGCAATATTCATCTAAAACCTATAATAAAATGACTATTTATATAGGTGGACTTTTGTAGAAAAGGAGAGTTAGTAATCATTATTCAAGAAGAAAGAAGATGTCATATCCGTTCGCCATTTCGAGGCTTGTTCCAGCTGTTTACCAAGCAATAAAGAATCCAACTATTTATAGATATTTTCCTTAATCCTAAAGAAGCTCGTTGATCACATAACCCAGCCTACCAAACAACGAGAGAGAGAGAGAGAGAGAGAGAGAGAGAGAGAGAGAGAGAGAGAGAGAGAGAGAGAGAGAGAGAGAGAGAGAGATCGTTATTGAGCCCCCATAGCAACATAGCTTGATAGGAGGACTGAAATCATAAAACTTTTTTTAAAAAAAGAAAACATTTTGGTGCGAATGTAAGTGAATTACAGCGGTAGTGAACATCATATTCGTGTTCTTGACCCCTAAAATTGCAAGAAAATACATTATAATACCTGAACTAATTTGTGGAAGCGGTAGTGACTGGACGTGTTCTCAGCGAGGTCTCTATTCAGTGAAGGTTTTTTCGTTGTAGTATAGTTAAGTTTGGGAACATAGTTAACAGAGAATGTTAAGACAATATACTCAATGAATTTTTAATTATACTTTAAATTAAATTGCTAAATAGCTCCCGTTTGTTTACGTTTCAGAGCGGCCAAATTTTTTCTTGTCCCCCCCTCCTCTTGTTTACACTTTTCTCGATCTTGATTAGGGGGACCCGCAGAGGGCCACTCACGGTGGCATACTCTGCTGGGGTTGTGCGAGGGAAAGGACTAGGGAGCAGGACGTGGGTCAGGAGTAATATAATGAGGTAAACCTGAAGATCAGCGGCACGCCCGAAAAAGTGTGTATATAGGGATGGGGGGAATCTATTGGGACCAAATTTCGTTTATGTTTCGTTCACCCGTGCATGAATATTTATGCGCGTTTGAGTCCTAGTTCAAATATACAAGGCGCAATTTTTGTACAAAATGCCCGAAAGTAACCAAACGCAAAACACTGTTCACTTACTTTATTGCGGTGGGTATACTTCTGAAAACCAATAAATAATTTGCAGAATAGTTTCTACAGAGAGGCGTGACTTTGAGAAAAAAGTCCCATTCAGAGCTGATTTTTTAAAAATAATGGCGAATGCTGGAGCAAGTTATTGAGTAACGTTTAGTTTTTGCACATCTAAATTCGTATTTATCTTTGACCACAAACTTCACAATCGATTGTAACTTAATCAAATTATGTTCGTCCAAAAATGTTAATACCTTTTCTCAGTCTGAAAATATAGCAGAAAGTTCGATAATAGATAAAGGCCAGTTGTACACAAGGAATCCATATTGAAACTGAAATTGCCGCATAAAAGTCGTCTCTCCTCCACCAAAAAACCTCCACAAAAACTAGTTCCTCTAAAAGATCTAGCAAAGTATATTTAAATGTATAAAAAAGGTAGTTAAAATAGTAAAATGGGAAAAATATATATTGACAAATAAAAATGAGGTTAATAAAAAGACATTAAGTGAAAAACAAATTAAAAATTCACTATTCATTCATTTTTGACGTCAGACACCCCACACGGATTTTCGCGGAAACGATTATAGTCGCAGAAATGACTTGGTTAAATAAAAACGTTAAAAAATACGTTAGAACATTATTCTATAAACAATTAAGATTATATACTGGGGGGGGGGGGGGTTGTGAAACTCAGGATCCTCGGAATAAAATCCCCCCCGCAGTGATATCCATAGGTGAGCGTTATCGGTTATCCGATATTTCACCTGCGTTATCGATTCATCGGTATCGCCAATACTTTTGGTTCCAAACTAGCGATAATCGATAATTTCAGTTTTTGGTTCCAGTTTAGCAAAGGGGCGAGCCGCGTGTGCCTTGGAGGCAGAAATAGGTAGGTCCGAGCTGGAAACCGAATATATACTGAACGGAGTGCGGGACGGCAGGTCTTGACATCTTCTCAAAACGTTCGTTAAGCTTCATTCTCTCACCAGCTGTCGGACGAAAGGTCACGAGGTGTTGCTCCTGCGCGCTACCGGTTTTACACGTTCTTTGATGTTTTTTTCCCTATGTTTCCGTGCTTCTTCCGTTCTAATTTTCTGTGCAGGTGTATATGAATGCATATACTATTCGGTGTTATTCTTTAATATCCGTTTATTAACGTTGTGAACACTTACGAAGTAAGGCCCCTATTTTAAACTGATCCAATTTTTATTGTAATTTAGTAGTGCAGTACTTTGCTATTTTATTGTATTGAATTAGTGATGCCGTCGCAAGAGACTGTGCCCTCATTATCGGAATTTTCGATTTATCGATTGTCGGTTATAGCCGATAAGGTTATCGTTATCGATTTATTGTTATCGTGATACATTTTTTCGTTATCGCGCCCAACACTGGTGATATGCCCTCCTCCCACGACCAGCCCCCCTGAATTTACTCAAAAGGTGAAACATATTGGAACATGGATGAAATATTTTGCGTCCCAGGACCGATGAACATCGGTCGCGAGCGCGTGCCGCAGATCTTCAGATTTACCAACAATGATTTGTGATCCTATTCCTAAATGTTTCAAGAGTGGGGCTATTAACTATTTAAGATGGGAGATAATTCCATTCTATGTCAACTAAATTGTTTGTGATTTTGTATAACATTTTTTGCTGCGTATTTGTCTTCTTGTTGATAGTAGGTCCAGCTTACTGTCTTGTTTGAGCAATGTGACTGATGTAGTATGTCTGTAATCACGTCTGATCCATCGTGTGGTTTGTTTTCAATGGTTTCTTATTTATTAATGTTATTGTAAGTGTGTAGATCCCAGACAGTATCACAGTATTCCAAGTGTGGCCGAACGAGTGTCTTGTATGCCAGAATTTTGATGTCTGTATTACATCCACTGAGGTTTCTGCGCAGGACCCCCAAGGCCCTGTGGCCTTGCCCCCGATACTGCTCACGAGCGTGTTGCACTTCACGTCCGCTGAGAGGTGGACGCCCAAATATTTGTGGGATAATATAATAATAATAATAGGTATATTTAATGTGCCTTTCAGGGCTGTTAGCCCTCATAGAGCGCAGGTTGTGTAGCGAGTGTAGAGAAAGTTTACAGGGGAGACAAGGCAATTCTGAAGAGATGAGTCTACAGGAGACGTTTAAAAGTAGCAAGGGAGGGAGAGCATCGGACTTCGGCAAGAAGAGCATTCCAGAGTCTAGGAGCACAAACTGAGAAGGAACGGCCACTCATGAAGCAGAGGACAGAACGAGGAGTGTTCAGGTGGGAGCGAGGTTAGACCGGAGTGTCCGAGGAGTTTGACGATGGGAAATAAGGTGGAACCTCAAGGTTTAGGGTCTTGTAGGTGATGAGAATTTTATAGTGGGTACGGAAACGAATAGGCTAGGGGGGGGGATATCCTTATTATAATTTTTATTCTTGTTCATCTTGCTCTTCTTTTGATTTTCTCTTCTACTTCACCCATATTCCTTATAACTTTAAGTTGGCCCTTCAAACATTTGCCTTTACTTATCTGGACTTCCTTAATCTTGTTGGCTGGATTGGTCCTTAATCTTCGTTTTTCTTTCGTGATGTTTTTTTATATTTCTTCCATTTATCTTGACCTAGGTATCTTTCTTGGCTGGGTTCGTCCTTAATCTTCGTTTTTCTTTCTTGATGTATCTTCATTTGCGTCCAATTATCTTGACTTGATGATTTCTTGGTCCTTCTTGATTCTCGTTGAGTTGGTCCTTCAAGCGTTTTCCTTAACTTTCGTTTTCTTCTTGAGATTTCTTCATAAAAGGTTTTGCACTGTTGAGTTTCGAACGCGGTACCATTGGATTTAAACGCCAACACTCTAGCCTCACGACCAGGCTTTAGTCCGTTCTGAGTTGGTAATTTTATCGGCTATTTATATTATCGAGTTAGAGGAATCTTTCTCTGATACATTTTCGCACCCCTACAAGGCAACCAGTGTAGCTCCTGTAACAGAGGCATTGAAGGAGAGAACCGAGGGCGGCGAAGGAAGAGCCAGGCAGCATAATTTTGAACTAGTTGTAAGGGGCGAAGTGACGAAGAAGTGAGATTCACTATAAGAGAATTGCAGAAGTCTAAGCGTGAGGTGACGACGGCATGAATAGCAATCTCAAGACTTTGTCTATCAAAATGGGATCGAACACGTGAAAAGTTGCGGTGGAAACCGAGGGAAGACTTACAGATACAATGGATGTGCGGTTTAAACGAGAGTTGCTCGTCGAAAATAACACCAAGATTACTGACGGTAACAGAGAAGGCGACATTGGTTTCCTCAAGGTTAAGGGAGGGGAAGAGAGCTTCATATTTCTCCACCATCGAAGCGGTACAAACAACGAGAACTTCAGTTTTATCGTGGTTAAGTTTGAGAAAGTTGGCAGACAGCCAATCGTTTATGGAGGTGTAGGCTGAAAAGAGCTTGGTAATTGATTGAGAGACGGACACAGGGGATGAGGGAAGGTATATCTGAGTGTCATCAGCATAGAGGTGGAAGGACAGGCCCAAATCGCTAAGAAGAGAGCCAAGAGGAAATAAGTAGATGCAAAAGAGGAGTGGACAAGGACTGAGCCCTGAGGCCCCCAAAATGAATGGGCGCGGGCTCGGAGGAGAGGTTATCGAGCGCGACCGACTGAGTTCGGGGGGAGAGGTTATCGAGCGCCACCGACTGAGTGCGGGAGGAGAGGTATGAGCGGAACCAAACAAGTGCAGTGCCTGAGAGACCAAGGAAAGTTTGAAGACGATCAAGGAGGACAGTGTGGTCGATGGTGTCGAAAGCAGATGAGAGGTCTAGGAGGACTAGAATAAACGTACAACCCCTATCGGCTGCTCGACGTAAACCGTCTGAAACATTAAGAAGAGCGGTTTCAGCAGAGTGATTCGCTTTGAACCCCGATTAGTACATTTCATTGATATTACACATAGAAATATGGTCATTAAGGCGAGAGAAAACTCCTCTCTCGAGGATATTAGAGAGGAATGGAAGCTGTGAGATAGGGCAATAACTAGATGGTTCCGATGGGTTAAGGTGTGTTTTTTAAGGATAGGACGAATTGAGGCATGTTTGAAAGAAGAGGGAACCACCCCTGTGGAGGAGTTTGGGTAGAAGGACGTCCTTAGGTAGCCCAGATTTGTTAGAGCGTTAGATCAGGGCAGTTACTTCCTCAGAGGACGCCCGAGTGAGGACGTTGAGCGGCAAGGGAGTGTAGTCGTGGAGAACAGCATGGGCATATTCAGTGGGGTAGTACGGCGCGAAGGTTAATAATTTTATCAGAGAAAAATTTAGAAAGAGTAGAGCGATTGATGGGGGGGGGGAGGTGGAGGAAATGGGGCTAGGCGAGGACAGTCGAGAGAGGAGACTAAAGATAGTCCGAGGATAATTCATGCTCTCAGACAAAAGTTTGCGCGAAACAACGTCGTTAAAGAGAGAAGTAGTATCAATTGACGATAGTCGCCGGAAAGGAGTTGGATCTCGGGACGAGCGAGGAGGTAGGTGGTAGGGAATATAAAATTTAAAATTGATCAACAAGCGGTCGGAAATCGTATTAGAAAGGTCAGTTACTGTTAGATTAGATATATGGAGGTTCGAGATGATTAAGTCCAGGGTATTACCATCTATATGTGTTGGAGATGACACATATTGTTTTTTATAGCGTTTTTGATGAATATTGCGTCAATATCCTAGATACCGCTGATCACAATAAACATAAAAACCCATATTTCGTCATTTAAGGGAATGAAGTTAAATGTTAACGCGAAATCTAAATTTTTACAGACGAAATTTCCTTAGGCTTAAATATAAGCGACGTTGAGGAAAACGTGTATTAAAAACAAGAGTTAAGAAAAAGGTAAACATGTAGACGAGCGGCCCTGCCGGAAAAATTATTTTGTGTAAATATTATCGTTCACCCGTGTCGGAATATTCATGCGCGTTTTAGTCCTTTTCGAATTATAGCTGGCGCATTTTTTTTTTATAAAAAAATGCCTAAAAGCAAACAAACGGAAAACGCTATTTACGCAGGTCATTTTTTTTTACAAAATTGCCCGAAAAAAACAAACGAAACACGCTGTTTCCGTACTTAATTGCAGTGGTTATACTTCAGAAATAGCGAAGAGGAAAGCCTATTTATTTTGCGCGTCTGCGTCCTATTCGAAATCTAGCTGACTTGAATCACGTTTTATTTTAGAGCATCTAAATTCAAACTGAGGGGTCGCATCTACTGCCCGGCCACAGATGTCGCATTCGCTTTTAATTCGCACTAAATTATGAACATCAAAAAAGTTGCGTGATTTATCTTTATCAGAAACTAGAGTTAATAATTCCGAAATAGAGGACGAGCAAAATGCACAATTCGAAACCATTTTCACACTGCTTAAAAGACGTCTGTATGAGTCATTTGCACACTGCGTCTGTGTAACACCCACAATGCTTAAAAAAAGTAGTTCCTTTCAAATATCCAGCTAAATAGATTTAAATGTATATAAGAAGGTAATAATAATAGTAAAATGGGGAAAAATATATTGACAAATAAAAATGACTCCTAATGAGGATAATAAAAAGCTATTAAGTGTGGAAAAAAAATCAAAATCAAGCATTCCTTCCGTCATACCCCACCTCCAACCCCTATTATAATTCGCAAAACGATTAAAGGCGCTGAAATGATGTAGTTAAAGCATTCCCCTCTGTAAACGTCAGAACATTATTCTATAAACAATTAGGATTATATACTGGGGGGCTGTGCCCCCCAGACCCTGCCAATTTAATGATACTCAGGATATTCATAATGTAGTCCCCCCCTCGTGTTTACCCCCACACGAGCCGTCCCATAAATGTACTCTAAAAACGTGAAACATTTTGGAACACGGACGAAAATATTACGTCTTATCGGACGGGCCACTCGTCTACATATTTACTGAATTACGTGTGTGAATTAAATTTGCATGAGTTAACGAGAATGGATTTACAATTGATAAATCTTAAATAGATTATAAATTGGTAAATGTTTTATAAGTAATTGGATGATAAATTGGATTACAGTTAAATGGGTAAATAGTTAAATGGTATGATAAATAGTTAAATTGGAGGTAACACTTAAGATTCAGGGCGCACGGTAGATGGCGCTGTTAGTCGGCTACAATTGTGGGCTACAGCATATCTCTTATGACGTCAGACGGTAGCGTCAATGTGAACAATCACGGCGTAATATTTTTTTGCATATGAGTATATACTCGGGGCTGCGCCTCCCAGACCGCCCTCCCCCCCCCAATTGATTGAAACTTAGGATCATCACAGGGTGGTTCCCCTACAGTGATAACTCCCCCACGAGCAGTCCCCTTGAATTTACTGGGTTTGTTTTTCTCCCCAATAGTTTTTTACTGGCAGAAAAACCTAACCTAATAACAAACAATTCTTACTTTTATAGGTTTCTTGGTTAGTTTATGCGCCTCTAGATAATCTAAAAGTTTTTCGCGATCATACAAAGCAAAGCCGAATTCGAATAACAAAGAAGCACATGGAGAGCACGAAAACACAATAACGAAAGGAAAACATTTGCAAAACGGGTCCTAATTATAAGCTACGATGTTGCCAGTAAGAAGCTGTTATCATTCACAGCAAACAAAAAATACGAAAACAAAACAAAAAACAATAAAAGACATCAATAAACCTTACCTAACTTAGAAAAAAACTATAAACGAGCAGAGCGCAGATATTTATTAAATAATAGACTAAAGGTTACAAATCCCCCAAACAACAAAAATATATAACGCAGTAATTGGTCACATCTGACGCTACCGTCTGACGTCATAAGAGATATGCTGTAGCCCAAAATAATAGCCGACTAACAGCGCCATCTACCGTGCGCCCCGAATCTGAAGTAACCTAAATCTAAATATTATACAACTAGGGCAGATATCAAAGGATGACCTACAAACAAACATAAGAGAATGGGATACCAATATCTGGAGACAAGGTATCCAAGCAAAAACCACGTTAAACATATGGTATATATAGAATATGGAGAAAGGAGATGGGAGGACAGGAGTACACATATGATAACACTTTTGCAGCAGGTCTATAGAAATGCAGAACAAATACATTAGAGCTAACAGGATTGACACAGGAAAATTAAGACTGTCCAATCTGTGATAAAGAAAGAGAGGATGTAGGACACTTACTAATATTTTTGTAGGATATTCAAATACCAGAGAGAAGTATGCTGAACTGCAGCAAGCCAAGGAAGGAAACCTCAGTGTGAACGAGGGGATGGACATACTCCGACTTAGATACCGAGTGGAGGTAAAACAAACGAAAAGACTCAGACGACGGAGGTACTTCAAATTTTTTGGAAGATATCGCGTTTTGAAAAACAAAGGTTTGCATTTATAATAGGCCTTTTCGGAAAGGTTTCTCGATGAGATTTCTTCGTACTGGTTCTTTCTCTTTTGTTTTCCCTAATTGTTTTTGGAGTAACAACACAGAAGACATCCGGATGTATACCTAGTGCGTCATGGGTAAATCTGAGGAAGAGGAAGATGAACCAGCTGCTGCCATGCAGGTAAATCACGCACCGGCAGCTAAGCGACCCCTGGAGGCGGAAGCCGACTGTGACCATTAACTACCCACCTCAAAATCTGCCAGGAACGAAAAACAGCCCCCACCACAGCCGGTAAGGGTAAATTACCATGACGGTGACCAGCCAAGAGAGGGTGGACTAGGTGAAGAACAGGCAAATGTAAAAATTTACATCAACTCCACTGAAGGTAAGATGCTGACCACCCACCCAACAGCCCTGACCAGGGCCCTTAATGAATCCCTGCTGGGGAAATACATACCTCAAGGCCGTGTCAGGGAGCTGGGCACCAGCCAGGCTATACGGTTGGAGGTGACCCGTGATGGCCTGAACAAGCTGGCATGCAGACTAGAAGATATCACCACCCTTGGCCCATGGAGGGTGCAGTGCTGGGAGTCCAGAGGCCTCAACCCCGGCTTGCTGTAGGGTAAGGTGGGACCGTTCAGCCCCCAGTACACTGCCGAGAACCTGGTCGAAGAATTTGACTTCTTGACCATGTTGGTGTCGCTCTCAAGGAGGTCCTACCCTTACCACCGCGAGCAGATGGGTCCAGATTCTTCAGGCTGGCCTTCCAGGGCACTCAGCTCCCCAGGCAAATAGCACTGGGGCACTGAGTGAAGAATGTGACCGAATTCAAATTACCCGCCCTCCGGTGCCGCAGATGCTATCAGTTTGGCCACGGAGCACTAGCTTGCAGGTACAAAGTCAGGTACAATAACTGCAGTGGCTACCATCCCTTCAAGACACCAGAGGGGAATCAGTGCATGAACATCGCATACTGTTACTTCTGCTGGGAAGATCACTGTTTATTAAGCAAGAACTGTCCAGCACTGTTGAAGGCAGGAGAGATTAATGAACACTGCAGACAACAAAAAGTGAACACAGAGGACACAAACACAAAACTCAAACAAATCAGACCAAAGCCCATTTCCCCAAACACACAATCTAACACCAGTACATGCACCCAAAGAACTCGCATCCCTCCTCGTGCTGCACCGAACAAAGTGCCTACCACTTTGATTCTAAATAATTCCTTCGTTATCCTTAATGACACGATAGATGAGGATCAGTACACATGCAAGGCAGATGCCACAATCTCTCAGCGCACTGACACCCACATACACCGCCCCCACCACCCCCAAGCACACCGGCCCACCAGCACGTTCTCTCCAGCGCATACTATCCGTTTGCTGACATTGAGGTCCACCCCATACCTACCACCAGGAAAAGTGAACAACCCACTTATCAAACGTATGCTGAAAAGTTACAGGAACTAAATTTAGGGCCAGTCCCGCACCCCAAATGCTAGAGAAGACACGCGACTCGGCAGACATCGACTGGTGGTCACTGGTCCCTTCACTTATCAACATATTCCAAAAAGGTTATTCAATCTACCAACAAGGCTGCTCCATATTATCAATCCTCCGCCATCTCATCCCTGCCCTTCTTGCTATCTTCACCCAGTAATCATGGCATGTCAGCAAAACACCATCTTATTCTTGAATGCTCGCTCATTTTCCCGCAAGCTGGCAGATGTCAAACTGCAGGCAAAATGGTGCCGACCGCTACTAATAGGAATTTGTGAGACATGACTCCAACAACACCTCAGTATATCATTCCAAGGCTACAACATCCATAGGAAGGACCGTCAAAACAGGCAAGGTGGAGGGCTTGTCCTACTTAACCACAAGAAGATGGCATGTGCAGAATTCCCACTGCAGCAATTCCCAGGAGGGACACTTACATAACATAACATAATTTCACGGATGACAAAAGCCACAAAGGCCTATCAAAGGTCATCCGCATCCGTCAAAACCCACCCACAAAAAGCACCATCACCAAAGTCCCCCACAATATAATATAACAGATGACAAAAGCCACAAGGGCTCATCATAGGTCATCCAAGTCAAACAGACTCTTTTTTAAGGCACCCAAACTCCCAGGAAAACTACATCCAGAGAATTGCATCCAGAAACAAGGGTATCACCAATCAAGGCTTGTCAAGAACTAAATCATGCAGTTATAGATATATACAAGCAATATTAATATATACAAAACTTAGGAACCATCACAACCTTCCCTCCCCATAAACTCATCCAATCTACTCTTAAATACATTTAGGTTTGGACTACCTACTACCCTCTGCAGCAATTTGTTCCAGAAGTCTACCACTCTATTGGTGAAAAATATTTTGTTAAATCCAACCTACACCCTTGCTTTTTAATTTTCAAGTGGTGACCTCTAGTCCGATTTCCATCATCTAACTCAAAAAACTTGCTAACATCCAATTTATCTATCCCAGAATTTTTTTTAAAGAGCTCAATCATAATAACCCCTATCACACACCTCCTTTCGAACGAGAATATATTTAATACCCTCAGTCTATCTATATATTCAAGGTGCCTAAGGGAAGGAATAATCTTTGTTGCCCTCCGTTGCACTGACTCAAGAAGGTTAATATCGTGTCTAAAATGTGGGGACCATGCCTGTATACAATACTCTAGATGTGGCCTAACATAAGAGTTATAGAGTTTAAGAATAACCTCCTTACTTTTGTAATTGACATTTCTCTTAATGAAACCCAGCACTCTATTTGCCCTATTTCTTGCTTCAATACACTGCTTAGTTCTAACCTTAATGACTTATCTATTACTACTCCTAGATTTTTCTCATCCTCTACTGAGCTCAGATAATAGAGAATTTAACTATGAAATGGATATTTCATAGTTAAATTCTCTATTATTGTCGTAGAATGACTCCCGACGATACCATATATCACTATTCGTTGAGGGAACTTCCTTAATTATCTTTAGAGTGCGTTAATGTCTGGCGGCCGATATTATGTATCTTCGATATGCTTAAGAAGTGGAACTGAGCTCAAGGATAATAATATTGCTATCATTAATAAAATAGAGTTTTATTAATAATAACTATCAACAAACACAAGATGGAAAATATTGACATAAACAGGGAATGAAAAGGGTCGTGGGGGCTCGGCTAATCCGAGGATTTAAAGGATTTAAAAAGGTAAAACAAATATAGAGTTAAAGAGATGGGATGGTTCGATAAACCATTTAAAGCACAGGATAGAATTGACAAAAGGGTTAAGTACTCAAAGGTGATGTTTGGCTTACGTAACTTTTACACTAGTGGTGCAGTGGAAGGTGGCGAGAAGGAGTTTCGGTCCGCTGGCGAGTTCCAGCCGAAGGGGGGGGATAAAAGGATCCTGACGTGGCGTCTTGGGAAGGAGAACCGTTTCTCGACGAACGGCTTGAAGAACAATGGCTGTTCTAGGTTGTTCTCTTCTGAACAAAGGGGGGGATGAGAACCGTCTCTTGTCTACGGGCTCAAGAACAATGGCTGTTCTAATGTTCTCCTTTGAACAACAAGGGGGAAGGATGAGAACCGTCTCTTGTCTACGGGCTCAAGAACAATGGCTGTTCTAATGCTGTTCTCCTCTGAACAACAGGGGGGGGATGAGAACCGTTTCTTGGCGAAGGGCTCAAAGCGAACAATGGCTGTTCTAATGCTGTTCTCCTCTGAACAACAGGGGGGGAAGCCTTGGGGACTTGGCGTCACGAAAGGCTCGAACCTTTGGCACTCAAGGAATATTGTCCTCCTTCTGGACAAGTGATGGTTAATCTCGAGGTCGAGGTCCCTGGGCGCACAAAGGGAGAGAGGGTCGTGGTGATGTTTCGCGACGAAAATCTGGATCTCCAATCTGATCTTAGTGGTAAAGTTTCCATATAAATAGCCAGGACATCTCCTTGGCGTGGGGGGACAATAGAGTGGGAGCTTCGAGGGAATGCACAGCCGGGCCGGAGAACAATGCCTTATCTGCCCATAAGCCTAACTCAATCTGGCGAGGTCGGCGTATGGGGGCGAATGGGGGGACGATAACCTCCTTGTTTAAACATTGACATCCGGTAGCTGTGATAAGACTCCAAGCTTCGAATCGAAGATGCACGTGGGCAGCATCGTGGTTTTAAATAATATGGGATAGGAGTTGAAATTAACGCAGCTTTAACTCGTTCTATCACAATTATCTTTTCCCATGTTAATAACTTTGCACTTATCAAGGTTGAAAGTCATTTGCCACTTATGTGCCCAGGATAACAATTTATTTAAATCCCCCTGCACTTTAAAATTATCATCAATATCTGCTAATTTGGTATCATCCACAAAAATTGACACTTTATTATTAACTGCCTCCCCAAGATCGTTTATATAGATGTCAAATAATAATGGACTGAGAACTGATCCCTGAGTAACCCCACTGATAACATCCCTCCACTCTGACTTTACACCATTTAGCACTACCCTTTGCTTCCTGTCTTTCAGCCACTCAGCTATCCAATTTTAAACACCCCCACATATCCCAATCATTTTAAATTTATGAACTAGTCTCCTATGTGGTACCTTATCAAATGCTTTACTAAAATCTAAGTAAATTATATCTACATTCTCTCCCTTATCTACTTGATCTGTTACAAACTCCAGAAAGTCTAGTAAATTAGTCAAACATGATCTACCTGATCTAAACCCATGCTGAGCATTGCTGATTAACCCCTCCCTCTCTAGATGTTGGCAAATCCCTTTTTTAACTATTTTCTCAAGAATTTTACAGACTACAGGAGTTAGGCTAACCGGTCTAAAGTTATTTGGATCCTCTTCACTACCCTTCTTGAAAATGGGGACTACATTCGCTCTCTTCCAATCATCGGGTATTTCTCCATATTCCAGTGACCTAGTATACAACTTCTCCAGAGCTATTGAGATACTTTCTACCCCTTCTTTAAGTATCCTAGAATGAATATTATCAGGTCTGGAGGCCTTGGTAGTATCTAACTCATGGATGTCATGAAGCGGGTCTCAGGGATCAGCTGGGGAGCTGACAGAGATACACTCCTCATGCTGTATAGAACCTTTATCCTCAGCAAATTACAATATTGGGCGGCCATTTATGGATCCGCTTCACCTACCAACCGAAAAAGGCTGGATACTGTGCAGAATACCACACTGAGGATAGCTCTTGGGGCATTTATATCCACACCCATCCCCTGCCTCCACATGGAATCAGGACTCCTGCCACTGGACCACACCCACCATGTGAAAATGTGCAACGCAGTCTACAAGGCATCCACAGCTCCACCCAGTCACCACAATACTCAATGATGCCCTGAAGTCTCTAGGAGTTGGCCCCATCAAGAACCTCCCCCTAATAGAAAAAAACACTCTCAATCCTTGAAGATGCCTCACTCCCTCTGCCCCACATACCAGGCCCAAACTCAGCTGTCTCACCAATTCCACCACAGTACGATCTTGCATCCCAAATCTCCCTCCACCTAGACCTCAAGTTCCATAAGAGAATGGACCCACCCCAACTTGCCCACCAACTTTTCCTCAACAGGCACAATGAGCTGTACTCCTCACACACCCCAGTTTTTACAGACGGATCCCACTCACCAGAAAAGGGCATTTCATCATCTGCAGTCTACTTCCCCATCTCCAAACTTTGCAGAACCTGGAGGCTACCACCCAGCCACTTTAATATAACCGCAGACTCCATGCCATCCTGTGTGTCCTGGACAACATCAACCTTATAACAACTGACAAGGCGGTGATCTACACTGACTCCCAAACTAGTCTGGCACTAATTACCAATAGGCTCACCCGCACCTACACTACCCTGGTGCACAAGATACAGGCACAACTACACCACCTTAAAAAAGGAGGATGGCAGATCACACTGCAATGGGTTCCATCACATGTTGGAATTCAGGAAAATGAAATTGTTGATCAAGCCACAAGGAAGGCGGTTCCAGACACAGAGGAACCTCTCCAACTTGAATACCACGATGCCCGAACTCATACCAGGAAAGAGATCAAAAAGAAGTGGGACACCAAACTTAGACTTGTGCTACAAGACACCAGCCTTGGACAAATCCGCAGCGACACCTCCCTTGCACCGTGGAGCCGCCACAAGCACCATCGCCTGGATGTGCCCCTATTCCACCCGAAGACTGGACACTGTGGCCTGAACAGGCACAGGTACAAACTTCGCTTGACGGACTCCCCATACTGCAGGTGGTGCCAGAATCAGGAGGAGACAGTGGAACACTTCCTGCTACACTGCCATCGCTTCTACAGCCTCCGTATCACACTGAGGGCCCTCTTAGCTAGCCTTGGAATCCTTCAGCTAACCTTGGCAATCCTGCTAGAATGGAGCAGGTTTTGACCCCCCTATCCGTCAACAAATCCTCAATGAGACGGCAAAATTCATCACCAACAGTGGGCAGCTCTCAAGAATATGAGCAATAAACTTAAGTCACAACTATTACTAATTAAGTACCATCTAAAATAACTTGACCAAGTAACCTACATGCAACAAACTACTTGCAGCAGGGCTCATGTGACTACCATCCAAGCAGCCCAAATCAACAACAACATACTCCGACTTATTGGCAGGCTTCTAATGTTCAGAAGAGACACCGACAATACCTGCTGATGAGCACAGGAGGAAGGGGAAGATTTGGAAGTGTTGGGTAAAGGAAGAATGGTAGAGCGAAAGAGGTTCCTAAGGAATGCCAGAAGTCTTGGGCCCCCTCCTAGTGGGGCGAGTTTGGGTGATACCAGCCCCCTTTATCTTAGCTGGCGAAAGATGATAATTTAAAGAGTTGAGTGAGAGGATTGAGTCCCTATCATGCATAGTGGGGGAGAAAGGAGGGAGCAAAGGTGAGAATTATGAAGAATGCAGCAGACGTGAAAACAACCCTAACTTGACTTGTAGAAAGTGGGGGTGGGTTCGCCCAGGTCAGGTGTGGGGGTGGGTTCGCTGATGTAAGGTGTGGGGGTGGGTTCGCCGATGTAAGGTGTGGAAGCGGGGGAGGGTTAGCCAGGAAGGAAGACACAGAGCAGCACCAGCACGTGACAACAAATGAATAAATTGAGTGAGTAAGAAGTTAATATTGAGGCCAAAATGAGCAATGAGTTACAAATAAAATTTGGTACTTGCAAGCGAGACTACCAGTGAATGTGGAGCACAGCCCTAACTAATTGAAAAGCATTAAACACAATGTGGTAATTATAGTTCAACAATGAAATTAATTAAAAAAGCACTAAGATCACAACACTGATTAAAGAGCACTAAATAACAGGAGATGGATCATAAGAATGCCGATCAAGAGCTTTGGGAATCAAAATGATCGTTGGGTTAATCGAAAACACTCACATAACTACCTTCCGGGAAGGGCATACATATCATAAGGTTTCTAAGGTGGTGTTATGGAGTTTGTAATTAAATAGAATGGGTTTGTTAGTACCAGTGAAACAGATGTGATGGACATTTGTCTTGTCTAAAAGTCATCTGCCCCTTGGCTTCCCAGTCTCCAAGTGCGGTTAAATCATCTTGGAGCCGAAGGCAGTCACTTCTTGATTGATTAATTAAAGGGTTTTGAAAAGTTTTTTCAATATGGCTGCCTGTTTGGAGGAAGTGAATATAACATAATTTCACATGCCAAAAACCACAATGGCCTATCAAAGGCCATCCACATCCATCAAAACCCTCACACAAACTGCATCTATAAAACGGGGTCTGATCATGCATCTACAATATACAATTTAAACCATCCACAGGAATGTGTCAAAAACAAAAACATCACCATCAAGGCTCATCAAAATCGAAATCACCCATAATATATAATAATAAAAGGTAAATTGAGATAATAATAGTGCCTCCTACTTTAGGCTATTTATGCCCCAAATTATCATTTTTAAGGTAATTTTGAAATTGGGTGAAGCCCCCATACCCTCTACTTAACATAACATAATTTCATGGATGACAAAAGCCACAAGGGCCTGTCAAAGGTCATCCAAATCCCACCCACATAATGCATCCATTGGATTTTGTCAGATCATGCATCTACAATATACAATTTAAACAATCCATAGAATTATGTCAGACCATGCATCTACAATATATAATTTAAAGTCTCCATAGGAGTCTGTCAAAAACAAAATCAAAGTGCCCCTGCAATTAAGTGGTAAGCCTGACCCTAATATCTATCCAAAGTGACTCAACTTCTCCTTGCTTTATAGAATTATTATGATTTGAAGAAATGCTATTTCTGATATAAATAATCAAATCACCACTAGTCCTATCTCTCATTTGGCTAGCTAATGTACATATCATAACCCTGTATGTAGTTCAAATTCACTCACATTGTCATTAAATTTATTTTCATTAACCCCCTGATTCCATTACATGTTTATTATATCTATATCTTCATCAATAATATGACTAAATACAGTAATCCCTCGCTACTTCGCGGTTCAACTTTTGCGAACTCACTACTTCACAGATTTCCAAAGTTCAGTACTTAACAACAAGTTTTAGCCATAGCGCGGGGTTCTGCGGCGTGTATATTTCTCAGTACTGTTTATTGGCTGATGAAAATTAAAAAGTTAAAAAAGTAAGAAAATTAATTAAAATAAATAACATACGTAATACGTTTACTCTACATAAGATTGTACAAAGTGTTCTATTGGACAAAGAACTTCAGCGAGTGGCTCAAGAATGGGACCCCAGATAATTTGTTCATTGTAATTTGCAAATTCAATAGACAGATTCCTGTTACTGTATAAATCCATTCTTACCCGGAAGAAAAAAAAAAACAGTGCCAGCAACTCCCCATAACCATGTTCCTAACTCAGAGGATGCTTCCATTTACCCCTACACCTTGAGTGGAAACAGAAGCTACTGCTGAGGCTGAGGATAATACACCAACTGACGAAGCGCCTCCAGAAGAGCTGTAAGTGCTCTTTTTAGCTGTGCTACATTTTCATCATCATCCGTACTGCACAGCAAATTTGTATAAATACGTATAAATTATGTGTCATTACGAGTGTAGAAGAGCATAGGAAGTATTTATCAGAGTATGGAGAGGCTTAAAATGTATATAAATAGCATAATAAACATATAGTTTCTACTTTGCAGATTTTCACTTTTTGCAGGGGTGATTTAGAACCTAACCCCTGTGATAAATGAGTGACTACTGTAACTCATCCTTCTTATTTCTAGAACTAAGAGTATTTCTCACCTTGATGAAAGTCTTCCCCCCTCACCTGTCATGACAGTATCCTCCAACTAGAAGAACAGAAATAAAGGCAAATAGAATAAGAGACAAAAGGTTGGCTAATAACAGATGTAAAGCAGGAATGACAGAAGAGAAAAGCTAATCATAATCAAAGAGAACATTTCCAAGGGACACTTCCAGATACCTCTTAAAGACAGACAAGGAGCATCATGATACAACAGACTCAGGCAAGGAGTTCCAAAGCTCAATAACACAAATAGAGAAGAAGCAAGATGTAACATTATTTGCAAAAAGTGGTATAAAGATCTTCTTGCTATGACCTCTAGTATGGTTGTAAGCTGCTTGCATGAATAGACCATTTAGGTGAGGACTATGACCATTTAAAATTTTCCACACAACAATCATATCAGTGCAAATCAATCTCCCCTTAATTGAGTATAAGTTAAGATATGACAATCGCTCATCATAGGAGTAAAATGAGAGGAGAGTACAGCAATCTTTTTTATCCATCTCCTCTGAACTGATTTGAGCAATCATCAATCGTGAATCACCCAAATATCCAGTGTTACACAAGACACTACCAAAGTCAATAATTTGTCTAATATGTGAGATGATTATTTGAGTCATGTAATCAGGGAAGCGACAGATCGTACCTCTAAGAATGGAATTTGCAACACCACTGGCTTTGATATATACCTCTCTAACATGTAATTGAAACTTAAGTGTGGAGTCAACCAAAATTCCAAGATCTTTGAAAGTCTCTCTGCTAGGGATTGGATCATCGCCAAGGTAATAATTATAAGCAGGAAATGAATTAAATCAACCAAAAAATGAACCCTAGCACACTTATTAACAGAAAAATTTAGACCCCAAGACTTACTTCTATTATACAGTAAAAAAAATATAATTTTGTAACTGCATATTAGCATTATGACCTTCAGGCTTATCTAAAGGGCAGGCAAAATATAGCTTAAGATCATCAGAAAATAGGACAAATCTACTTCTAAGACCCTCAGTAATATAATTAATATAAACAAGAGATAGAACAGGGCCCAACACTGAACCTTGTGGGACACCTCTGACAGTGTCAATAAAATGACTAGAAGAACCAATCCAATCAAAAAATCACCAATCCAGCCAAGAAGAGGATTGCCAATACCAAGTAGAGACAACTTATCCATCAAAATTCTATGATTGACTACATCGAATGCCTTTCACATCAAGAGCTACACCAGAATCCATATATTGACTCACATAATCATATATAATCAATAACTGGTCAGTCACTGACAAACCAGCATGAAAACTAAATTGCATAGGTGAGATCAGAGAATTTGAATCTAAATAATTATATAGTTGGCCAACAATAAATAGATGTTAGACTTATGGGTCTGTAATTAGTAGGGTCAGAGTGCATACCACCTTTAGATAAAGGCATAACATTGGCTGATTTCCACTGAGTTGGTACATGCATTGATGAGATACCTGAATTAAGAATAAGATATAAAGGAAAACATAAGGCAGTTACACACTTTTTAAAAACAATAGAGGGAAGACCCTCCCGACCACAACTAGAGGAGGGCTTTAGGTCTTTGAGAGCCCTAAAAATATATACTGATATGTCATTGATGACAAAATAGCTATGAGCTACTTCCGCATGACCCAAGGGTCATGCAGAAGGAAAACTTTCCACAAGTACCAAAGAAAAGTGAGTCGCCAAATTACTTGAGTAATGATAGTGGTCAGGGAAATACAAGAGTACAGGGTCGGGGAAGGAGGGAAAAGAGATGCGGAGGAGATAGGCCCTCAGGTGCTTCAGGGATAGGTGGGCTGAGTTGTCTTTACACAAATGCTCATAGTCTTAGAAATAAGAGGGATGAATTATTTAGTTATATCATTCATGAAGATATAGATATAATATGTATAGTTGAATCATGGGTTAATGAAAATATATTTAATGATAATGTCAGTGAATTTGAACTAGAGGGTTATACTATGTACATTAGTCAAAGGAGAGATAGGACTGGTGGTGGGTTGATTATTTATATCAGAAATAGCATTTCTTCAAATCTAAATAACTCTATAAAGCAAGGAGAAAGTGAATCATTATGGATAGATATTAAGGTTGGTAAAAATAGGAAAATACACTTGGGAGCTTTTTATAGACCACCAGGACAGACTGATTGTATTGATGAGTTAATGATTAGGGAAATAAGTAAAGGATGCAAAGAAGATACAGTTATTCTTGGTGACTTTAATTTAACTTCTCTAGACTGGGAAAATATGATAGGAAGAGATAGAGCAAGTTGTAAGTTTATGGAGTGTTTTGAGGATAACTTTTTGACGCAATTTGTTAATAAGCCAACAAGGGGTGCCAATATATTAGATCTAATTCTTTCAAATGATGATCACTTGGTTCAAGGATTGAGTGTAGGGGAATCATTGGGAAACAGTGATCATCAGATGGTTCAGTTTAATTTGCAAATAGTTAAGGGTAGAACAATGACAAACTCCACAAAAATTCCAAATTTTTATAGGGGAGATTACGATAAATTACGCCACATGCTAAATCAGATTAGGTGGAATATAGAATTCCATGGTAAGAATATTTATGAGATGTGGGATATTTTTAACACTGTATTAAACATGGTTCAGGAACAATGTATTCCAATGAAGTCTATTAGGAAGAAATGTAGGAAACCATTATGGTGGAATCAAGAGATAGCTAATAAAGTTTCAGAGAAAAAAGGGCATACCAGAGATTACAAAGTGAGAGTAGTTTAGATAATTTAAACCATTATAGGTCAACCAGAAAGGAACTAAATAAGATTATTAAGAGGACCAAAAGGACAGCAGAAATTAATTTAGCCAAAAATAATAATAAAGATTCAAGAAAATTCTTTAGCTATTATAGAATCAATAATAAATCTAACAGTGATAAAATAGGGCCTATTAAATATGAAGGGGTTTTGAAAGAATCTGATGAGGAAATAGTAGAGGTCCTTAATGATCATTTTGCTTCAGTATTCACAGAAGAGAAACCAGTTAGATTAATTGATGATAATTTTAGGTCAAGGGAAGTAGTGATAAATTCTATTAATGTAGACAGAGAAGAAATTAAAGGGCTTATAATGGAGTTAAATACTAGTAAGGCATCTGGCCCTGACAACATTCATTCTAGGATACTCAAAGAAGGTGTAGAAAGTATTGCGGTAGCTCTTGAGAAGATATTTATTAGATCACCGGAGTCTGGAGAAATACCAAATGATTGGAAATTGGCAAATGTAGTGCCAATTTTTAAGAATGGAAGCAAAGAGGACCAAATTAACTTTAGACCGGTAAGCTTAACTTCTATAGTCTGTAAAATTCTTGAAAAGATAGTTAAGAAGGGAATTTCTGATCATCTAAAGAGTAGCAGGATTAATGATGCTCAGCATGGTTTTAGAAAAGGTAGATCGTGTCTAACTAATTTACTGGATTTTATGGATTATGTAAGTAAAGAATTAGATAGGGGTGAGAAAGTTGATGTGATCTACTTAGATTTCAGCAAAGCTTTTGATAAGGTTCCACATAGAAGACTAGTTCATAAATTAAGGCTGCATGGAATATGTGGGAAAGTTTTAAATTGGATAACTGAATGGCTGAAAGATAGGAAACAGATAGTTGTACTGAATGGAGTGAGGTCAGAGTGGAGGAATGTTATTAGTGGCATACCTCAGGGATCAGTTTTAAGCCCTTTATTATTTATAATCTATGTAAATGATCTTGGGCAAGGTGTAAATAGCAAAGAGTCAATTTTTGCTGATGATACTAAATTGACAGCTGTAGTCAAAGAGGTTGAGGGTAGCTTTAAAGTGCAGGGTGACTTAAATAAGTTGTTAGCTTGGGCTCAGAAGTGGCAGATGATTTTTAACCTTAATAAATGCAAAGTTATTAACATGGGGAGAGATAATAGGGAATTTAGCTATGAGATGGATGGGTATGTGCTTAACTCAGTTGAAGATGAGAAGGACTTAGGAGTAGTAGTAGATAGGTCACTGAAATTTTCAAAGCAGTGTATTGAGGCAAAAAATAGAGCAAATAGGGTGCTAGGTTACATTAAAAGAAATGTTAGCTACAAGAGTAAGGAGGTTATCCTTAAACTATACAACTCTTATGTCAGGCCACATTTAGAGTATTGTATACAAGCATGGTCACCACATTTTAGACATGATATGAACTTATTTGAGTCAGTACAAAGGAGGGCAACAAAAATAATACCATCCCTGAAGCACCTTGAATATGAAGATAGGCTGAGGGTATTAAATATGTTTTCATTTGAAAGAATGTGTGTGAGGGGAGATATGATTGAGCTTTTTAAGATCTTTTCTGGGATGGATAAATTGGATTTCAGCAAGTTATTTGAGTTAGAAGGTAGTAGACCTAGAGGTCACCACTTAAAAAACAGAGGTGCAAACTGGATGTTAGAAAATATTTTTTCACTAACAGAGTGGTGGATTATTGGAATAGTTTGCCACCAGAAACTGTAGACAGCCCAAACTTGAATGTTTTCAAGCGCAGATTGGATGATTATATGGAGATGGAGGGTTAACTTCTTACTTTTTGGTATGGGGATATGTTTCTAGACTCATTCCTGTGGATGCCGTTTCTTTTTATTGTATATTTTGGGGGACTTTGATTTTTTTTTGACAGACTCCTATGGAGGCTTTAAATTAAATATTGTAGATGCATGGTCTGACATAATCCTATGGATTGTTTAAATTTGTATATTGTAGATGCATGATCTGACAAAATCCTATGGATGCATTATGTGGGTGGGATTTGATGGATACGGATGACCTTTGATAGGCCCTTGTGGCTTTTGTCATCCGTGAAATTATGTTATGTTATGTTATGTTATGATTGGCCCTCACCTAAGCATCACTGAACAAAGATCCATTCACTAGAAGAGGACCAACCGATGGTTGATTAACTTTCTTTTTCCTCAAGTATGAATGGAGGCATTTGGGATCATTATTAGTTAACAAGGAATATTCATATTCAAATAATGCTCTTCTTATATTATCTTTATATGATATGTTAGCATCTCTAAACTGTAGCCAGGCCTGTACTGCTTGAGGGGAATTATGACCAATCAAAGACCTGACATGTTTATAGTGTCTTCATGCAGAAGTTTTCTGCCTTGTAAGGACATTACATATGTTTCTGGTCCATGATATTTTTGGGGACATGATCAACTTAATCAAGAGAAAGGTATATTAGTGAATTTAGAAAATAGACATCAGGATTACAACCATAGAATTCACTTTCCTAGTCAATAAAAACAAATAATTTGAGAGAGCACCAAAGTCACAATGAAACCAGGGATAGAATACAGGATTTGGTAAGGGAGATGTGGAAAGGACACTACATTTAAACAATATACCTACATGATCACAATGTGGTGGAGCGAATGTGAGTGTGTGTAAAAGGGCCATTCTCCCACCCCTTTTCTCAGTACCCTCTCCCTCCCTCTGTAAGAATGTGTGTGTGAGTGGGAATGAGGTTTTTATATTTTCTCTTTGTATATATATGTATTTGATTTCATGTATTAATTGTTTTCTCTTTCTCAGATTGTACTTTGCTTAAAATAATCTTTTATCAAAATTGTACTTTGTTTATAATATTCTTTTAGCAAAGCGCCATATTCTGGAAAGAGGTAAGCTAGTCGATAAATTTACTCGGGTAATGCCCACTTATTAGTTTCCCTTCCATGTATAAATAAAGGGGTCATAAAAGGAGGATATCTCTCTTCTACAGAGAGTGGAAGCATGGACTGACAGCAAGAAGGGTTCTCTAGACGAGTGCTCCGCCCAGCCCTGAGACGGAGGGCTTTCATACCTCGCTAACCACCTGGACCTCCATACCTGCCTTCGTTGACAATCCTGCCTCCTTCTAAGTTAGCCTACTACCACCCACCTCCAGCACACAATTGATAGCGCGTGCCCCTTTTCGTTCGGTTGTTGTTGTGTTTTTTTATGTTTTGTGTAGATATATAAGTAAATTTGTTGTATTCGCCTGTTATAAAATTCTCTTTTGGTATCGTATTTGGATTGGGGAATTTGGCCTCATTTTGAAGTGTGCACACTTCCCTTGTAAATATAAATTGCTGTAAAAATAACTGTAACTAATCATTGTATTTTTTTGTTAGTAAAGGACTGTACATACAATCCGTTTCATTCTCCCTCGATTTCTCACGTCCGGACAGTGTAGGAAGCGGGTTGGATCGATTACTGATTGGGATTAGAGATATATTTTCGGCCCGCTACATTTGGCGCCCGAATAGGGACGTGAGACTTCGAAACTGGGAGCGTGACTGGATTGGATTGCAGTCCATACCCAATTAGTGTGACAAGTAGTTTGATTGATTTTTCCCTCCTCCTATCTTTTTACTAACTTGGGAACAATGGCTGTAGCGGAAACGTTGAATGAAGAAGTAGTGCGATTGAGACTGGAGTTGAGAAAGAAAGAAGAGGAGTGTGAAATGTTGCGGGGAATGATGGAGGGAATGGAGAATAAAATAAAAGGTATGAATGAAAAGACTGATAGGATGAAGAAGGAAATGGGAGACCAACAGGATCAGACGGACTGACGGATGCAGGACCTGTATAACATGATGACAGGGGCTGGATCAGCCCCAGGACCTACAACCCTGACCCCTGCTCCTACTGAAGGGACTCCGCTAAATGGAATGGATGGCAGTATGATTGAGTCTAAAGAAGATACTGTGAGTGGTAGGAAAGGGGGTGAATGGAAGAGAGTGGAAAGTAAGAGAGGAAGTAAGCATGGTTCTAAGGTTAAGGATAGGAAGGCAAGAGGGAAGAGTGTGGATTCGCTATACTCAGATGAGGGAGAGAGTGACGATATGATTGGAATGAGTGAGACTGAGAGTAGCTCTTCGGAGAGTGAAGTGAATGTGGGAAAAGGAATTTTGATTAGGGAAGTGCCAAGGATTGATAAGTTTAGATTGCATGGGGGAAAGAGTATGGATGAGTTCTTCGGGGATTTTGAGCGGTACTGCAAGCTCAAGTACCCGCAGAACAAGGGTCACTGGGTGAGTGTTCTGGGAGATTGTTTGGATGGGAAAGTGTTGGAGTTCTTGCGAGTGATAACGAGTGTGGGAGAGCCAAAGTACGATGTAGTGAAGAAGAGATTGATTGGGCAGGTGAAACGAATGAAAGAGAGTGTGAAGTATAAGAGGGTGAATGAATTTTAGAAGGCTCGAATGGGGAAGAGTGAAAGTGTGAATATGTATGCACATAGGCTTGAGAGTATGGCAAGAACGAGGTATGGTGATGATGATGTAAATGAATGTAAACCACTTATGAGAAAGTTTTTGGATACAATCCTGCGGAAGGTGAGTGAATGGCTGAGTGGAAAGAGAAAGGAGAGAGTGAGACTTACAGGTGAACGGTTGATGTGGGAGGATGTGTTGGAACTGTTAGAAGATGGACGATTTGATGATGAAAGCGATCTAGAAGAGGATGGATGGTACAGTGTGAATGTTGGGGGTAAGAAGCCCAGGAGCTTTCCTCCACCCCAGCAGTTTGTCAGCTACAGGGATGCCCTGAAGGCTGCACCAGCTGGAGTGATGTCAAACTTCCTGGGCCGGCAGAATGGATGGGCAAATGGAGGGTGGTCGAATGGAAGGGGGCAGATGAATTTCAAGCGTGGGAACGGATATATGAGAGAGAAACCGAGGTATGTCCCAGCAAACGAGAGACCGAATGGTGGGAGAAAGATTGTGGAATGTCGTCGGTGTGGAAGGAAAGGTCATATGTTGGCAGAATGTAGGTGGACATCTGGTGCATGTTTTGGGTGTGGTAAGAAAGGGCATATGATAAAGGATTGCCAGGAAAGTGTGAAAGAGTGCTTCGAGTGTAAAGAAATAGGCCATTTGAAGAAAGATTGTCCGAGGTTGAATGGTGGAGCAACTGGTGGGGAAAGTATGAAATATGCATGTGGTAATTGTGGAAAGGCTGGTCATTATGCAAGGATGTGTCGTGACCAAAGGAATGTATGTAGCTATTGTGCGATGGAAGGTCATTCGAGTGAAAAGTGTTGGATTAGACTGAGAGCGCAAGGTGTGAATGGAAAGTCTGAAGCGGGAAACTGAATGGTAAGAGGGTACCTGCTGAAGTATCCTCTGGGTGCATGAGTGTGAGTAATATGTTGGTAAGTCTGTCTAGTGTGAAAGTGCTGTCTGGTAGGAAGTATGAGTGTCTGAGTGTTAAGGTGGAATTGAATGGAATTGAGTGTTTGGCTTTAATAGATTCGGGATGCAAGGCGAGCTTGGTGTATAAAGATGTGTATGACAAGGTTAGCGAGAAAGCCCTCCTGTCTGAGTGCAAGGGTAGTTTGGTAGGTATTGGTAATAGGAGAGTGCCTGTGATTGGAATGATAAGGTCAGCTGTTCGAATGCATGGTATGATGATGAATGTATGGTTGTGCATCCTGCGAGTGATCAGATTGAGAGAAAGATTGGTAAAAATGGGGTGTATAAGTTGTATGTAGGGAAAGATGGTAGCGTTTTGAGGAGTGTGTTTACTGGTATTGAGGTGACTGCTATGGAGAATGTAAGGCTTGTGAAGGGTGAAAGGGTGTCTGTTAGAGTGAGTTGGAGTAAGGATGTTAATTTGAATGTGAGTGAGAACACTGTGATATTGGATGGAAAGGATGCGTGTTATAAGGTAAGGTGTGTTGCTTGTGTGTTTGATGGCTTGATGAGAATGAATGATCCTTTTGTATGTGTGCAGGCGGACCCCAGTGTGAAAGGGCAGGTGAGGGGAATCCAAGTCAGAGATGTACTGGGCCACCTCTCCACTGTCAATGAGGTAGGTATGGATGATAGTACGGATGTCAGGGTGAATGTTGCAGGTGAAGAGACGTGTGAATGGACGTATAATGATGTGAAGAGCATGGTGGAATTGGATGGATGTTTAACTGAGTATGAAAGGGAGGATGTGTATCGAATGATATTTGAACGAAAGGGAGCCCTCAGTAAGGGTGATCTGGATTTCGGGGTTGCAAAGCTCCCGGAATTCAAGATTGTCCTGAAGGAGGACTCCCCAATCTATCAGCGGCCAAGGCATTTCCCACGTCCGGTTGCTGATGAGATTGAGGAGCAGTGCTTGGAATTGGAGCAATTGGGGGTGATTGAAGAGAGCAAGAGTGCATGGAATAGTCCAATTGTACCTGTACGTAAGCCGGATGGATGATTGCGTCTGTGTGTGGATTATAGAAAGGTGAATGAAAAGACTGTGAAAGAAAGGTTTCCGATGTGTGTGGTATCTGAGTGTGTGTATAGTATGCATGGGATGGAGTGGTTTACGAAGTTGGATCTGGTACGGGGGTATTACCAGATGCCCATTGCTGAGGAGAGCCGGCCGGTAACTGCCTTCTCTTCCTCAAAGAGACATTACCAGTTCTGGAACCTCAGCTTTGGGTTGGCTAATGCTCCCGGAGCCTTCCAGCGGGCAATGAATGTTGTGTTGAGTAAGCTTGCGAGTAAGAATGTGATTGCGTTTATAGATGATATTTTGATTATGACTGAGACTTTTGAGGAGCATATGAGATTGGTGAATGATGTGTTGAGAACGTTGGAGAGTGTTGGTGTGAAGGTGAAAGTGGCGAAGTGTGAATGGTTTGCGAAAGAAGTGGAATTCCTTGGGCATATGGTGAGTGAGAATGGGTTGCGAAAATCACCGAAGTATGTTGAGAAGGTGCGAATGTTTCCTAAACCGGTGACTGTGAAGCAACTGAAGTCGTTTTGGGGTTTGATTGAGTTCCAGCGAAAGTTTATACGTGATTGTTCTGGTGTGAGTAAGCCTCTGACTGAGTGGATGGGCAAGAAAGGTAGTACGGTTGTCAAGTGGAATGAGAAGATGAATGAGGCGTATGAGAGACTGAAAGAGGCAGCGGCTGAAGATGTTGAATTGGCTTACCCAGATTATAGTGTGAATGCTAAAATGCTTGAATTGTATAGAGATGCGAGTGGGTATTGTATGGGAGGTTTTCTGATGCAAGAGCAGCGTTTGATTGGAGAGAATGTCAGGCGAATAATTGGGTATGTATCCAAGGCTATGAATGTTGCAGAATGAAAGTATTCGACTGTGGAACGAGAGCTGGCTGCGATAAGATATTGTTTGAAAGTGTTGCGTCCATTTTTGTATGGTGTGAGGTTTGTGATAAAAACCGATCATCAACCTCTTGTGTATCTGCAGCGTATGAAGTGGGCTGATAGTAGGATTGCAAGGACTTTGGAAGATTTGAGTGACTTTGACTATGTGATTGAGTATGTGCCTGGTGAACGGAATGGAGTGGCTGATTTGATGTCAAGGTATCCTGGTACGAATGATGAAAATGTGTGTGGAGTGAGTGATCCTGAGTATTTGCCGAAAGGGATTATGAATGGAAAAGAGAGTAAGGGTGGTGGTGATTCCTTGTTTGAGAGTGTATGGAATGGTTTGCAAGATTTGAAGAGTGATGGAGTAGATGTGAGAGTGCCCGATAGTGTAGATGATTTAAGGAAGGAGGTAATGAATGAAGTGTGTAGGAAGCCTGAAAGCATTGGTATGGCAAAGGTGCGGAACTTCATGAAAGAATTGAGAGCGATGTGTATGCAAGGGGTCCCGCCATTTCAGGAAGTGTTGATTGTAGTGAGTCGTTTGTATGGAGTGATTGCTTATGTGCACTTTGGTGGTGAGAGGCCGATTGTGTAGAAGGATGAGAAGATGAAGGGTTTGAATCCTAATGTGGTACATCTGCAATGTTTGAGCGGTGTGCACTACAATTGGGTGATTGAAAAGTGTTCATATATAAGAGAGAAGAATGATTGTCTGGATGAAGATGAGTGTGTGTTGAGTGATGATATGGGAGTTAATGACAGTGTGGATATCAGTGCTGATGTTGGTGTGCTTGTTCCTTCAGTGTATTGCGAACATGGTGGACTTGATATGATGGAAGTGAGAGTGAAAGTTGGTGAAAGGTTGTTCTGTGGTTTGATTGATACTGGAGCGCAAGTGTCTTTAGTGAATGAGAAGATTCTGAGTAAGTATGATGAGTTTAAATGTTGCGAGCATAAACCTGTGAAGTTACGGATAAGTGGATTAGAGAATGGCTTGATAGTGGCATGGGAACAGGTTAGTCTGAAAGTGAGTTTGGGTAATGGTGTGAATGTGAAGCATGACTTTGTGATTCTGAAGGATGAGCAAATGCTGTGTTGTTTCTTGCTTGGTGTAGACTTTATGAGATTAAATGATTTGTCTTTGGATGCTGATAAGGATTGTCTTATGAAAGGTGAATGTGAGGTGATGAGGTTGAATGAGTGTGCAAAGAATGTTGTCAAGTTTTGCGGTATGATTGAGTTGGTCATGGATGATGAGAATGAGATTTTAAGTGATGATGATATTCTAGAGATGCAAGAGATGTGTCCTTTTGTTAGTGAGTTGAAGAAGTGTGTAATGATGTGTGTTGATTTGAATGAATGGCTAGAGTGTTTAAGTGATTTTAAAAGGTATGCTAAGGATTTTGTTGTTTGTATGGATGTTGTATATTTTGTGAGGCATGTGAAGGGTGGTGATGATATGTATGTACCTGTGATGTCCTTAGTTGGTATAATTGGTCTGGTGAAAGTTGTGCATGATAATTATGGGCATATGGGTAAGTTTAAGCTGTGGGAGTGTATGAAGGAGCGTGTGTTCCATCCGTTTCTGAGAACTGTTGTGAATGATGTTGCAACTACGTGTGAAAGGTGCAAGGTGTGCAAGTGAAACCACCGATGTTGAAAGTTGATGCGAAAGAACCGTTTGAATTGGTAGTGATTGATTGTGTGTCTTTGCCGCGTATGAGTGCCGGGAATGTTGGTATGGTTGTGATGGTTGACCATAAAAGTAAGTTTGTGTATGCAGTTCCTGTGAGAGATAAAAGGAGTGTGACTGTTGCGCGTGTGGTTGAGCAGTTGTTTTTTCCTATGTGTGTATGGAAGCCTAGAAGATGTCTGAGTGATAATGGGCCTGAATTTGTAGGGGAAGTGTTTGAGCAAATGTTGAGAGAGAATGGTGTGGAGCATGTGAGAACAACTCCGTATGTACCGTCTTCAAATGGATTGGCTGAACGGACTATAAGAACCTTGTGTGAGATGTTGAGAATGATGAGTACGACAGTGAATGACTGGGATGTGTGTCTGGGAAGAGTGTTGTGGGCGTATAATTCAATTGTGCATAGTGCAACTGGAATGTCCCCATGTCAGTTTGTGATGAATTTTGAAAGGCGAGTGAAAGATAGGTTTCGTTTGAGTGAAAGTGAGCAGAGTGTATGGCGTGAGGCGCATGAAAGGTTCCGTTCATTTGAATTAGGTGCAAAAGTATTGAAGGTGAAAGAAGTGAAGGGTAGGTTGAATGTGTCAAAGATGAGTGAGAAGTTTGATGGACCTTATAGAGTTGTGAGAGTTTGGGAAAATGGGGTGACGTATGTTTTGGAGAGTTTGAATGACGGTATGACTGAAAGAGTGCGGGCTCATCAGAGTCAGTTAAGGAGATGGAGAGAACCTCCTGACTACCTGGTGAGCCATCCGGTGTATGGACTGTGTAGAGAGAGAGGTAAAGTGCATGATGATGAGATTGAATGTGAGAGTATGGATCTGTCTGGGAAAGAGCTAGTCTTAGTCTCTAGGAGTAGAAAGCGTACAAAGAAGAGTGAAAGGAAGAATGCAAGTACGAATGAAAGTAAGTCTGAGCAGTGTGTTTCTGCTATGGGGGATCTTGAAAGGGAGATTGAGTTTTTGCGTAAACAGGTGAGTGATTTGGCTGGTATAAGTAGACGAGTGAGTGAGCTGCCTGTGCCTGATTTTTCTGGTTTTGGGAACAGTATGAATGATAGTGTGTTTGGGCAGAATGAACCTAGTGTGGCTGATTTTTCGGGTTTTATGAATGGTAACAGTAGGAGTGAGTTTGATGTAGTGAATGATGAAGTGGCTGATTTTTCAGGTTTCTGGTGGGAACCAGTCAAAGAGGTTTCTGGTATGCCTGTTGAGAATACAGGGGATGTGAGTGACCTGTCTGTTTCGCAAGAATGTACTTTGAGTTGGATGAGAGCTGTGAGTGAGGAGCTGATGAATGGGGGTATGATGAGTGAAGGTTCTGAACGGAAGAGTATGAAAGAATTCTGTCGTGAGATGGGAGAACTGGTAATGAGGGCTAAGAGTATGGTTGATGAGATGATCAATAGTGACGATGAGACTGACAGGACGACTAACGAACAACCACGACTAATTGCTACGCGTAGCCAGGGACCAGTAGAAGAGTGTGAATGGGTGCAGAAGGGTGCGATTGAGCACAAGTGGTACCATGAAGAGTGATTGAAAGGGTTTTGTGAGTGGCTGGTCGAATGGCTTAAGGAAGGAGGGGTGTGGTGGAGCAAATATGAGTGTGTGTAAAAGGGCCATTCTCCCACCCCTTTTCTCAGTACCCTCTCCCTCCTTCTGTAAGAATGTGTATGTGAGTGGGAATGAGGTTTTTATATTTTCTCTTTGTATATATATGTATTTGATTTCATGTATTAATTGTTTTCTCTTTCTCAGATTGTACTTTGCTTAAAATAATCTTTTATCAAAATTGTACTTTGTTTATAATATTCTTTTAGCAAAGCGCCATATTCTGGAAAGAGGTAAGCTAGTCGATAAATTTACTCGGGTAATGCCCACTTATTAGTTTCCCTTCCATGTATAAATAAAGGGGTCATAAAAGGAGGATATATCTCTTCTACAGAGAGTGGAAGCGTGGACTGACAGCAAGAAGGGTTCTCTAGACGAGTGCTCCGCCCAGCCCTGAGACGGAGGGCTTTCATACCTCGCTAACCACCTGGACCTCCATACCCGCCTTCGTTGACAATCCTGCCTCCTTCTAAGTTAGCCTACTACCACCCACCTCCAGCACACAAGTGATAGTGCGTGCCCCTTTTCGTTCGGTTGTTGTTGTGTTTTTTTATGTTTTGTGTAGATATATAAGTAAATTTGTTGTATTCGCCTGTTATAAAATTCTCTTTTGGTATCGTATTTGGATTGGGGAATTTGGCCTCATTTTGAAGTGTGCACACTTCCCTTGTAAATATAAATTGCTGTAAAAATAACTGTAACTATCATTGTATTTTTTTGTTAGTAAAGGACTGTACATACAATCCGTTTCATTCTCCCTCGATTTCTCACGTCCGGACAGTGTAGGAAGCGGGTTGGATCGATTACCGATTGGGATTAGAGATATATTTTCGGCCCGCTACAACAACATGGAAGAGGTGCAGTGCAGTTCAAATCAGAAATTTATCATGATCCGAGGTCAGAACTAGATCCAGCACATTATTAGAGTGAAGAAAGGTATGGAATGTGTTACCCACTGGAACAAGCCCAAAGAGTTGAAAAGATCTAGAAAGGAAAGAGATAACCCAGATCGAGCAAATTGAATTGGACCAGACCAGTCAATACCGTAAAGATTTAAATCACTCAGTAGCCTCACATCCCTACAAGAATAAAAAGAATCAAGAAATGAAAGTAACATAACATTCTCTTCAATTGAGTAGCTGGGTGGTCTGTAAACAACCATAACAAAAATTTTATAGGATGGCAAATAAAATCCCAAAGTGTTGGGATGACACTGAAACATTTGACCAATCATAATTGATGCATCAATATAAATACCAACTCCATGTTTGGGATAATCTGGGGGAGAATTATTTCTTATAAAGACAAGCCAGATTTCAGTGATAGCAACAACCTTAACACCATTAGGAATACAAAAATCGGAAATGAAACTACTTTGTTTGTCAGACAATTAACATTAAGTAACCAAAACACAAGAAAGATTAGTTTTGAAAATTATTGGCAACTTGGGGCAAAACTGAATTATTGGGTTGTCGGTGAGCAACAAGAAGCACTGTAAGGCTGGCAGCTGCAAGACTAGTTGAAGTAGAGAGAGTATTATTCATGGGTGGATTTAATGGAAGGGCATTGGAACATAAAACAGGAGCACTTCTACACATTGACTTAAGTCCATTTGTTAATCTAGATTTTTTTTATCTATAGTCCAAACGTCGTTTATAGATAAGATAAATATATTAAAATAGTCAGTGTGTGCAAGCATATTGGCCTTGGCTAAAATGGAGGAACGATGAAGAATATCTGGGATCTTGGCTCTAATAAGGTTATTTTTTAGGACTATTATATCAGAAACAGTTAAATTGTGAATGTCTGGGCAAATATGGTTAATTACTTCCTTGAATCTGTCAGTAAATGAGTCAGCAGGGAGTCCTCTAATGACAATGCTGTCCTTCCTCTTGCCTCTCGTGTAATTCTTTAGTTTCTTCATGAATAAACTGTATTATCTCTGCCTGATTAGGAGCAGAAGAAGCTACAACATTGGTAAAAAAAGAGGTAAAAATCTTCTTTATTTCGGCAGCTAAGGCAGATACTTGGTTGGTAAGAGATGCCACTGTATCAAATAGTTTTGATACTGATTCACTCAGCGACTTAACTATGGCTTTACAATTACTTGATTGTGGAAGAACATAAGGCCGGGAAGCTGCAGCATTACTGTCGCATGGTGGACACAGATTTCATACTCTTACCCTTGCTTGGGATTGTCATATCCAGTAATGATTCTTTCACCCCCAAGCAAGATTCAGAACAATGGAACCACTGATCGCAAACATCACAGGCAATAGTATCGTTATCCTCCACAGACAAGGCACAAGTAGTTCAAAGATACATGGTATCACTAATAGCCCTTTGATGAAGGAGGTTCTGGTTTTGTCAGATGGAGCTGTTTTAACTTCATTACTACGACCTCCCATGTTTGAGATGATAATAACACATACAAACAAACTACAGTAAACCCTCAATATAACAAACTATATGGGGGAGGCATTCATTAAAGCTGAAAGTTCATTAAACCTGATGGTCATTAAAAGCGTTGGAAATAACGAACCAAGTTCGTTATATCCAATGGTTCATTCGTTAATCTGTATACGTAAATATGTATATAAACACTGTATTGCATGGATATGTAATATGTATGTAATTACTAATAAAGTTAAGTAGACTACACAACATAGTATTGATACAAACCTTGCACTGTAGGAAACATGTGAATGGATGTGCCGCAGTGCAGCGTGTAATGCTTGCCTGACTGAACATGATGCGATGACCGAACCAACCATCAGATTTAACAAACTTTGGTTCGTTAAACCCAATGGAGTTCGGCCAAGAAATTTTGTTTGTTATATCTGAAATTCGTTATATTGAGGGTTTACTGTATAAACAATGAAAGTACCCAAGAAGGAGAAAACCAAAATAAAACATTGGTTGGACTATACTTACCAACACTGGGTTAAAGAGTGGGTAGCAATAACAAGAAAAGGAACAAAGAACTTGTCCTTAACTAGAATAGCCACAACAAACAAGAAAAACAGGAATACAGAGCAGCACAGAGGAATGGTATAGAGACAACTCATCCCTCTTATCCCTCAAGCACCTCTTTTCCCTTTTCCTTCCTTACCCTGTCTAGCTTTTGTACAATTGTATCTTATATTTCCAGCCACTATCATTATTTAGTTTCATGCATGTAAAGATCTAATAACACAATCATACTCCTTCCACAACACATCTAACCCATCCTTACTAAATGCAGTTCATCCACCCCATACATATTTTTCTTTCCATAAAACCTATCCCATATATCCACAAATATCATGCCTTCCATCTCACACACACTCCTTACATCTTCATTCAGCCCCATTGCATGTGACATCCATTCCAACCCAACATCCATTCTCAGAAGCACACTTTTCATTTGACTCTAACCTTTACAATCAACCTTGTATACCTCATATGCACCCACTCTCTTAACATCATTCCTTCCTATATATGTAAGTATAAATGCACCATTTGCACAGCCAGACACCAGCCCCTCATAGCTGTCACTCAGATTACTTAATCCAGCCCCTGGCAATTAATCCCTGGATATATTTGGCATCTGTTATGCTATATCCCCTGACTGAGAACTATCATAAATTAAACTGTTCAGATTCTCTTGTGTAAATACTGAAGTAAAATGATCATTAAGTACCACTGCTATTTCCTCATCAGATTCACAACCTCTATATTTAATAGATCCTATTTTATCTCTGCTAGATTTGTTATTGATTTTATAATAACTAAAGAATTTCCTTGGATCTTTATTATTTTGAGCTGACTTAATTTCTGCTGCCCTTTTGCTTTTCTTAATTATCTTTGGTTGTTCCTAGTCAATCTATAATGATTCAGATTTTCAGCAGTCCCTTCCTCCTGTAATCTTTGGTATGCCTTTGTCTTCTCAGAGGTTTTCCTAGTTATCTCATGATCCCTCCCCCCCCTATAATGGCTTCCTACATTTCTTCCTAATAACCCTTGTTGGGATACACTGCTCTTGGACTATGTTTAATACTGTCTTAAAACTATTCTACATCTCACCAGTATTCTTACCACCACACCAGTCTGTGTCTGGCAACTAGTGCCTGATGTCTCTATCAGCTGCCATTGCATCTGCGGCTGATCTCGATGGTGCCTATGCCACCAAGAGATGTCAGTCATACCCTAAACTCTTTGGGTTTGGGGCTAGGAAACTATGAGAGATTCATGTAGCTCTCCCAGTGACACCTCTTGTACTGCCCAGAATGCCACCCTACAGCACCCACAGTATTGTGTTCAATCTTTTGGGAGTACACTTTGTGTCACACTGGAACTATGTCAGTTACAAGGGTGGCTCCAAGTTGGAAGAGGTGGTCAGCTTCCATGCCATATCCCTTCTGTTCAAAGTCAGCAGCGGCTCTACCAATGGCTGAGCTGGTTGCAATACACCATTCACTCTAGGATATAATATGTTGTGTCCAGTTCAGAATGTGGATCATTGTGTATATTGCAACTCACAAAGTGTCCAGAGTTCTCACAGGGCATTGTAATCTCTGTATCCCCTGCTTTACAGTATTTGTGATGCCACAAATAGGGTGGATGCTGAGATTGTCTTCTGCTGGGTTCATGGACATGTAGGGAGTGAGCATGCCAAAGAGTTTGAGAGGATTGGATAACCAGACCAGCATTTGGCACTTACTACATCGCAGGATTTGGTCAACCCTCCAGGCTGCCTAGCAAATAAGATGCCCGATGGAAACATAAAGTTGTGTTCCATTATTCTATGACTGTTCCCATTAATATACCTCCCAATGCCTTGGTAGCTTCAGGTTCCTTTCTGTCATCTCCAAATTGGGTACTCTCAGGACACACTGACATTTGATGGAGTGCTCACCTGTACCTTATTGTGATGACTGCATTGGCTCCCAGACTGTTTGGCACATTCTTGTTGAATGTCCCAGTCTGGGTGATCTTCGTGCACATTACCTGTCCCAGTACCAGGATGAGCAGGGTCACTACTGCTTGTCTCTTGTACTTAGGATGCATTTATGCACTCTGGACTGACTGACATTTTGGAAAAGGCTAGCGACTTCCTCCATTTTATTTGACCTGTCTTCTTGGTGTTGGTAGCATACTCTGCCACTGGACTGGACCATGCCTTCTATTGCTTCTTCTCATTTGTTTATCATTGTTTTTGTGTTTTATTGTAGCATAGTAATAGGCTAATTTGATTGAGGCAAATTATGCTCCTGATGGCATTTGCCAAATAGGCCTCTTTTAAATAAAAAAATTATCTTGATTTCATAACCAATGAAGCCTTTGAGTGAAAAATACCATGTTCTGAAGTAGGGTTATAGGAGACAGTAAAGATGATTTTTCTTCTAATTCAATTTAACTTTAATAGTATTTTTCTTTGATCCTTTGATCACAGTATTGTATACTGTGAAGCTGATCTCTAATATTTTCCTCCATTTTCAGAATAAGCTAGATTACTGTATAATATAGAAACTTTCACAGCTTTCTTAAAACAGCAAGATGTCTAGATCTGGAAGAATTCGGAAAAAGTCTTCTAAGTTTGCTGACTTTGAATCTCCAGATGATATTGATAGTTTATATAAAAGAAAAGGGTCAGCAAAATCTCCTCATAAAATGCAACCAACAAAAGTAAGATAATTAATGCATATAATAGGTTAAACAGTAATCTTATAACTAATGTAGAACAATAGATTTTAGGATTTAGAAAAGGTAGTCATAATTTAATTTTTCTATAAAAAAATATAACAGTTTGACCCAAATAAATTATTTTGAAGCAGAAAATATTGCATTTTGATTACAATGTCATCGCATATAAATCTGTCAAGTTTCAGTATTGTCCTCTGCTAGTATCATCTATTTCCACTACTAAGAGATGAGTTGATTTAAAAAATTTGGCTGCTACTACTAATACTTTGTTTTAGCTTTAACTCTGTATAGTAGCTGAACAAAAATAATAAAAAATGTGGTGTAAAACAGCAAATAAATATTAAAATAATCTAAAATAAAAATACTTAAAATATTACAACTTTAACTTGTTATATTAAAACAGATTTTGCTTAAATTTAGCAAGCAACTCATCTTTTCTTCAGCATTTAGGAAATATCTTAGGCTGTTATTCTCAAAACCTAGCCTTAAAGCCAAACTTCTCATAGTGAAACTCCATTTGGTTAATAAAAGGCCTCTTGCAAAATTATAATGCAAATATTTCTTTTAAAAGTATTTTTCTATACACATCTTCCTACAATGGTTCCTTCTCTTGTGGAAGTACATTTTGAATCTTTACCAAAACACTCATATTTATAAGAAGTTTGCTTTAACTTAATATTCAAGTATTGTCATTTTATATTATCATTTCCTATAAGGGTTGTCTTTATCTACAAAATTTTAAGATAAAGTTAAAAAGGCTAAAAAAATTTTTATATCAGGATCAGATGAATTTGCTTAAAATTTAACAATGATAATAATTGGGGAGGCTTTTTAATATATTTTAATTATTGCATTTTTATATATAGTTGACTCTCCCTGAATAACTCATATTGGTGCAGAACTGATGATCTTTTCTTGAAACTGTCCTTGTATAAACATGCTTATAACATGTAAACCTTCTAATTGGTGCAAAGTCGCCAAACTCTGGACTATATATTAGTGATGGGATGATACCAGATTTTCAATCGAGTACCGATGCCGAGTATGATACCACCGTATACTCCCGATTCTGATACGAATACTGAGTACTTATATATATATATATATATATATATATAATATATACATATGTGTTTGTGTATTAGTAAATACTTATATAGGTTCTATTCATTTGTTTGAAGAATAATGCTACTGAACAATGGAGCTATGTTTAATTCTTCAGCTATTACAGAATAGAATATTTAGGCATCCAATTATACAACTAATTCCTTTAGCAACCAAATAAAAACAACAGACAATATGGGTGTAAACTTGAATATTAGTTGTACTTCAAACCCAATATTCTTAGATTATAGTGCAGGAATATCATCGTTTTCCCTGTTTCACTTTGCAGTCTGTTTCTTTTTGGTGTATAAATATTGCCTCTGCTAAAAATTTGTTCACTCTAGACAGATGATGGATGGGCTGACAAATATTTCCTTATAGCAGATGTTAGGAAAACAAAATTGTTCTTGTTTTCTTTCCACCACTGAAGAGGATCATCTTCAATTTTGGTAACAGCCAAGTGTTCTTATATTTATAGATTTTTTGATTGAGAGCTGTCCTTTCACTTCTTTCTTCTGGTGCTGCAATTACTCTTGCTTCACCTTTTTTCTTTTTCTTTAGATCAGAAAAGTATCTTGCAAAACTTAAATTGAAATCATCACTGTTTTCTTCATCAAGAGAATTATCTGATGAATCACTGAATTGTAAAGCATCTGAAGGAGCCGGTTTTCTGGCATTAATTGTACTCATATCCTCTAATAACCATTTCACAATAGCTTCTTCAAAGGGCTGACTGTCATATTCATCTTCCAAAAATTGTTTTATTATCTTGGATCAAGTTTTTGTTTTCTAAATAGCTCTTGAAGCATGTATTAAATGATGCTTTCCATGCTGCTAGAGTTGTCCCAAGACCTGCAAGTAATCCTTTTTGTTCTTCCATATAAAAAAAAATGGCAAAATACTTTAATATGGGGAATGATTGAAGATGCAGTGACTTTTGAGCCACTCAGCAAATCGGTACAATCAACAAATTGTTTCAATATCTTAAGAAGTTTCTCCAAGATTTTCCATTGATTAGCTTTTAAGCAATTTGGCTTTGGGTAGTCGCTGCAGCATGAAATTAGGGCACTTTTTTGTTCAAACACACTCAACATATGTAATACTGACTTCCACCTTGGTTGGGACATCTTGAATGAAGCGATGTTCTGATAGCTGAAATCTTTTCTGGTATTCTTGAAATTTTGCGAAAGCTGTGGGAGAATGATTAAAATGACCAACTATTTGTTTACATGTAGATATGATATCTTTTACATATCTTTGTGCAAGAATAGCATTGTTAATTGTGAGCTGCAATGTATGTAAAAAACAGGGCAAAGACTCTATGTCAGCATATACAGCTGCAGCTGCCATGTTGGCTGCATTGTCTCTAACAAGAAGGTGGATTTTCTTATTCGAAATATCAAATTGATAGAGAGATTTTTCTAAGTACAGTGGTACCTCTACTTACGAAAGGCTCTACATACAAAATTTTCAGGTTATGAAACACTTCTTCCAAAAAATATTGCCTCTTGTTACGAAAGAAATTCCAGGATACGAAAGGCGAAAATTTAAAAATACGCGCTGCTACTCACAGCTCCCAGAGTCCACCGAGCGTAAACATACTTGTAGCATCCTGTATCTTGGTTTGAAAGTGGCACGTCCGAGCTTCTCTGCCATTGGCTATTGCCCAGCATCTTCCTGGCATCCCATTGGCTAGAATGGACCTCTGTGTGTATGTGCGTATACCCAGAATCCCCTTCATTTTCCTGTCGGCCCATGAGGATCACTGAAGCCTCAGTCTCACGCTAGCGAAATTCAGTAAAGCACGAAGTGTTCGGACAGTTTTTCATCAGCTATTGTTAGTGTTTATTGCAACTTTAAGTGTGTGTATTAACTTTTATTTACTATGGGCCCCAAGAAAGTGATGGAGAAAAGTGGTGAGAAGAAGAAGAGAGTTGTTTTGTCCATACAAACAAATCAAGAGATAATAGAAAAGTACGAAAAAGGGATGCGTTTGGTTGATCTCGCCAAAGAATATAACCGTAATCCATCAACGATCGGCACAATATTAAAACAAAAGGAAGCCCTAAAAGCTACGACTCCTTCCAAAGGCCTCTCTGTCATTTTGAAGAGGAGGTCGGCAGTGAACAATGAGATGGAGAGGTTGTTACTCGTGGATAAAGGAGAAAGAGATGGTGTGAGACACAGTGACCGAGACTATAATTTGCGAAAAGGCGACCGCCATCTTTAATGACCTCGTAAAGATGGATGCAGGCAAGGGAACTTCGGCGCAAGATCCACACCAGGAGTTTAAGGCATCGCGTAGGTGGTTCGAGAAGTTCAAAAGGAGGACTGGCATTCACTCTGTTGTTCGGCATGGTGAACAACCTTGGATCGGATCTTTACAAAATGTCAGGCAAAAACCACTGCTGAGAGTGAACCTGAACCAAAGAAGGCGAAAGGTGACAACGATAGCAGTTAAACAAGAGAACCATTAAAGTAAAAAGGAAGAAAAAAAAACTTTATTCTTTACATTATGTACAACTCTCATTTTTATGTTTATTGTGCAGTAATTTAATTCTAACATGTATTTGTTACAGGTTTTGATGCATTTTTGTAATTTATAAAAAAATGATGTCCGATTTTTAAGGGGCTTGGAACCGATTAGGGCATTTATAGGGTAAAAAGCGTTTCTACTTACAAAATTTTCACGTTACGAAACGATTTCCAGAACGAATTAATTTCGTAAGTAGAGGTATCACTGTACATCGTTAATATTTTCAGTAGTGTGAGATACTGACATAGGGGATACTCAAAGAATTGCACTTTAGGTTTCCATATCTTTGGTGATCCAATGCGACGTGACACTGAGAAATGAAGAGTTAGATGAACTAGCAGTCAAGCCATCACTTGTTAATGATATATAACTTGTTTCGTTTATGCTGTTTCGTATTTTACCTTTAACTTTAGCAAATATTTCTTGGACAATGTTTTCTTTGATCTATTTTTGCAAAGGAATTTGATAATTTGTTCAGATGTGATTCATCAGCCTCGTAAAGCCCAAGTCTTCAACTATAGAAAATGGTTGTAAATCTATAGCACTCATCTCCCTGATGTACTTGTGAACTTCTTTAACCTTGCTGTCATTTATATCCAAATCTTTCATTACTGAAAAAACATCTTTTAAAGTTTGCTGCTTGGCAGACTCATCAGAGAGTTTTTTCTTTTTAGTTTGAGATGTAGACTGATCTAGCAGTGATCTTTTCCTTTTCTTCACTAAATTCAGTGTCATGCTTAGTATTCAAATGCTTGAACAAATTCGAAGTATTGAAATTGCTACGATTTGATCCTCAACCAATCTTCATACTACAGAGCTTAGACAGCCTTACATTCATCATTTATATCTACATTGAAAAATTTTGAAACGATGCTTTTCTGTTTGAAGTTTGATCCACTTGCCATGATTGAGCCCTGAAAATGAAACATTTTAATAAATTGATCTGGTTTTATTAGGAGAAACGAAATTCAGAATTTAAAGATTAAAGAGAATAACTTTTTCTATAAGTTAAAAAATTAATAGGAGGTAGATATGTATTATGTACCACAGTTAAAATAAGGTTCGTTAATTTATATGAAGTATGTTCAGCAGTTTTGAAAAAGAAATCAAGAAATATTTTTCAATTGGCACTCTTTATTATTAATCTAAGCACATTTAAAAATATATTCCAATATATTATAATTGAATGCATTCAAACTAGTCTTTAATAAATCATTGAAATCACTAACATCTAACTACTGTTCCATTTACATTTGTCATTTAATTAAATTAAAACAGCAATTATACATACGATTTCAAATGTCATTGCACTTTCAGGATATCATTCACACTAATCCTTTGACTATCATGGGAATTATGTATGGTAGATTGATTATGCACTACCTAGGTAACAATAGTAATTTCATCGTAACCATTTTGCAATTGCAAACTGTTTTTCTTAAGGCTTAACTGCATGTTAAGAACTGTCGCAACTGGTAAGTATAGTTATTGCCTTATCAGCCGATAAAAAAGGATTACTCAAAAGGTAACTTTTAGATTTCATATTTTTAGTTATGTGAGAAATTACAGAAGCTAACAAGTGGAAGACTAAAACATACTCACCCTGCTGCAATAACGGTTGCCGTGATTCTTAGGAATACTAATATTTGAAGCTTTAATAAATAATTTTGCATTAAAAAGAAATTTCTACACATTTGATTATAGATTGAAAGAATAGTAATAAAATAACAAATCTTGAGTCATATGTTTCATATTTGTTTGTTTGAATGAACGCTGTTCGAACATGTTCGATATGGTTACTCACTAACACTACCATTTATTTCATGTAACTGTTCGTATTCATTCTGCAATGGGTGAAAATTGAATATGAATATTGAAGGAATATAAAACAAATAACATTTATAGATAAAAGTTGTACGTAAAGATTAAAGAGTCTATTCAAAGCTTAACTTTCAGCTGTTTTAAACAAAATCAAATTTGTTGGTAGCATACATACAATATGAAAATATGGAATGGCTTTGATTTCATGCTAATTGCATGTATTTTTTGTGTAATAATAATTTTCATTGTAATTCTTTAGAAATTCTAATCTTTTGTTCAAAGATTAGAAAATCTTCCGGCATTTATGATGGCACTTGTATACTATTTTCAAAATATTTTTGAACAGGATAAAATGATTGAAATTTACGTATATTGAGTTAAACATTTAAATAATTTAAAATTATATTTATACTAAACTAACTACAGTCATTTGATTGATTGCAATTATATGAATTTTTCACGTACAGGTAAACTAGTAGTTTGGCCTGTGCTTGTTCCTTTTGGTTCCCTGAAAAACTAAGGGTTTGAAAGGGTTATAAAATTTTAAATTTTGTGTAAATAAACTAGGTGTATATTATGTGAATTTTTTCACGTATGGGACACAAGAATATAATTATTAAATAGAATGAATATATATTGTTAAATTATTGCATACAGTGTCTTGGGAATTAATGGGCAACTATTGGAATTTGATATCTGAAATGAGACATAAAAGTCCCGATACTGATACAAGTTCTGATACCACTAAAAACAGCCGAAACTACCCATATTCGATACTGAGTACTCATCTCATCACTACTGTATATTAAATATAATTTAATTTTAAAGATATAAGAAAAACATCTTATTTGCTAAAAAACTTAAATGAATAACTAAAACTATGAAATTTCTGTAATTTGCTCCAAATAAGAACATTTCTAAATATACAGCCTAATGTCTGAGGTGTGATTAAAAATTGAGGACTGAACAAAATCTGTTGTTTTTTTTTAAACCTAAAAGTTAGGCACAAAAGGATTAATAAAATATTTCAAACTATAGTAAAACCTCCATAAGTTCTCCCCCGTAAGGGGCACGGCAATTTGCCATCCTGGCCGCCATGCTAACAGGACTCAGCACCCTGTCCAACCCCAGCTTAGTCTCTTCTCCTTCCTTCAGACACTTGTGTTTCCCCCCCTGTTTCCTCACTTTTCATAAACCTCTCCCACAACTTTCTCTGGTCAGCCTCTAATTTCACAGGGTAGATGCTGACCTTCTTTTCAGCCAACTATCTTGGATCGGGGCTGAGGGGGGAGGGGACAATGTCCCCTAACCCCTGAACTCTGGTTTGGGATGGTGGGTTTTTAAAAACCTGCTTCATTCCCACCCATACTTTCCTCACATCCCTTTTCCATGCTGAGGGACTGCCAGGCAGGAGGAGTGGTCCAAAATGGCAGCATCTGGCTCTGCCAGGCCTGTACTCACCCTTCGCAGATCGGGCCACTGGGGGGGGGGGGGTGATTAGCGTTTGCATCCCGTAAAAAAAAGGGTCACCATGCCCATGGATGAAAACTTACCAAAACCAAAATCTTTCCCTATTTTCCTTTTAAGAACAACTGAGCCGCCCTCAGGCAGCTCCACAGAAAAAATGGAGGTCCCCCCCTTCCCCCTGTGGTTTCCCAGGGGACCCTCCATAACTCTTCTACCGGAGAGGAGGCTTACTCTCCAGTGCCTACGGGTGGAGGGGGCTCCCCCTCGCCCCCTTCCTTGGAGTCACCATGTGACTCCATCTCAAATCTGGCAGTTCCACCTTTGCTTTCTCAGGGGACTGCCAGGAAAGACAGCAGGCAGCCCATAACTGGCCGCTCCCTGTTGAAGCGGCTCGGTAGGGCAAACCCCCTTAGGGGAAGAGGGAAGAAAGGCCCCATCGGCTGCTTCCCTCTAAAGACCTACTGGACCAAATATTAAATCTAGCGGGGGTGAAGGCCTATGCCTGACCAAAGAACATGGATGAAACTGACATGACCTGTGATGTCATTGTGGGGTGGATGGCCAAATGGAGACTCCCCCCTGAGATAAACATGCTTCCTGACACAGTCCAGCCTCAGAAGGTGGGGCCTTCCATAGGGGCAGATTCAGGCTCAGCATCAAACACCGAGCCCGATTCTGCCCTTGTGTGGGGCCCTCGCCAGAAGGGTCGGGCTGCTAAGACATCACAAGCAGTGGAGGGATCTCCCCCTCCAGTCGGTGCCCCCACGACTGCTGGGACCTTCACCATCTCAGTGAAGGACCTTGCAGAGGCCGGCCCATCTAGCCTGGCAGCTCCTGTTCGGGGAGGGGAGAAGCGGGTCCATTCCCCGCCCTCCTCTCCTAAAAAGAAAAAGACTAATAAAAAAGATCACAAAGACTCAGGGCTCTTCTCCCTCCACAGGGGCCACAGGGACGGATGAGGCCGCTAACATCCTTGAACGTGACTAAGCCAAGATCGGCACATTCTGCCCCGGTGCTTGCCTGGGCGGGGAATCCCAAAATAATACCAAAAGTGTGCAGAGCTGAGCCTCAATTATGTCGGGGCCCCTCATTTAGAGGATACCTGGCATTTTTGAGCCCGCTGGCTTCAAACACTTCTTAGTTATTCACTCCACTGATGGCAGCATGTTGACCAAGCCCAACCTCCCCCAATAAGTCCTTGAAGGTGACAGTGCCTTCAGCGCATTGTCCTGCCAACAGCGCCCGGGGTTCTGCCTCCAGGAAGCATACAGCCATTCCTGTGAGGGTCTTATCTTCAACGAGGGTCCTCGCGTCTCCGAGCTAGGCCTGGAGGGCATATTACTTCAATGGAATTGCTGCGGACTAAGGGCCAACTGGGAGGAGCTGCGGAGGCTCATCTCATCCCGTTAGCTATTTTTCTGCTGGAGACCATGCTAGGCACATACTCCCTGCCCACCCTCCTGGGTTATAAGGGTTTTGCGACCTTACCATTACAGGATAGGGGCCAGGCTGGGGAAGTGCGGTTTATACCTGGCATGATGTCTCTGTTCTTCTTATCACTTTAGATACCTCCTTTCAGGCAGTGGCTGTGCAGCTTCACCTAGATAGGAGATATACATTCCACCGTCAGCTGACTTTGATGCGGAGGATTTCTGCTGCGCCGTGGCATGGTTGCCGAAGCCCTTTATCTTGCTTGGAGATATGAATGGCAGACATCCTCTCTGGGGAGACTATTCAATAACTCCAGGGGACAAGTCCTTGCTGATCTGATTGAATCTCTTGAGATAGGTGTCCTAAATGTGGGTGAGTTTACGTATCACTGCCCGAGAACCGCTTCATTTTCCTGCCTCGATCTATCTTTGTGCTCTCCAGATGCACAGCCTGATTTTGATTGGAGAGTGGTCGATGACCTCCATGGTAGTGATCACTTTCCCATTCCAATATCATTTTTGGGGTAGCTGCCGCCTGAGAGCCCACCTCGGTGGTGCTTGGCACGGTGGCCTGTATTTGAGGAAATGACTGAATTCTCTATCTCAGTTGAGGAGTTTAGGTCGGTAGATGAGGCTGTTGAGTTTTTCTCTGGCAACCTCATCGCCGTGGGCCTGACTGCTATTCCCAGAATGTCTGGCTGTTTTGCACACCAACCACTCCCGTGGTATTCACCCGAGTGTGAGACGGCCCTCAAACAGAAGTGTTATGCCTACATGCGCTATAAGCGCCGCTTGAATGATTTCACTGTGGGTGAATTTCGTCGGGCTAGGTTCCGGGATATTTCGAAGCATGCCCGCCGCTCTTCTTGGCGGGCATACGTGTCTTCACTTAATGGGAAGGCCCCCTTAGCAGAGGTGTGTAAGCGAGTCAAAAGGATTCGGGGCAATCTCGGACCCTGCGTCCGTGGCGGAATCCTTCGCGACTGCATTCTCTAGTCAGGATGCTGCTCTACCAGCTTTCAATGGACTTTACCTCGAGAGGCGGAGAACCCTTCAATGACAGGTTTACTCTGATTGAGCTGCGTTCTGACCTTGCTTCGTGCATGGTCACCACCCATGGTCTGGATGATATCCCATATGACATGCTTCGACACCTGGGTGATCGAGGCATGGCCTTTCTCTTAGATTTGTTCAACAGGTTCTGGGTAGAGGGTAACCTCCCAGACTCCTGGTGAATCACTACTGTGCTAGCTTTTCGCAAACCGGGGACCGATCATTCTACCCTGGCTGGTTTCCGCCCAATCTCTCTAACCTCCTGCTTGTGCAAGTTGATGGAGAAATTGGTAAATGTTAGATTAGCCTTTTTTTCTGGACAGCGGAGGCCATTTGTGTTCTGTGCAGTGCGGCTTCCGCAAGTTCAATTCCATGTTGGATGCTCTGCTTTGACTGGAAAATGCTGTCTGCGAGGCCTTCCTTCGTAGACATCATTTCACCACAGTGTTTTTCAATCTGGAGAAGGCTTATTATACTGCATGATGATACGGTATCATGGAAACCCTCCACGCGATGGGGGCGAGCGGACGCCTCACGATCTTTATATCCGAATTTTTGTGAGATTGTCGATTCCATGTACGGGTGGGGGGAGCCCTCTCCGGCCCAAAGGAGCAGGAAGAGGGTGTCCCGCAGGGAAGTGTCCTCAGTGTCACACTCTTTGCCCTGAGCATCAACGGCATCACCTCGTGCCATGGACATTCTCCGTTCCGTGACGTTCAGCGCTTGGGGCGCTGATAGGGCTACTGCCTTACTTTTTTATCGATCCTTTGTTCGCTCTAAGCTCGACTACGGATGCGAGTTTTATGCATCCGCAGCCGAGCGTTTATTGCGGAAGGTGGATTCAATCCACCACACCGGCCTTCGCCTTGCGACCGTTGCCTTCCGCACTTCCCCCATTGAGAGCCTGTTGGTCGATGCTGGAGAGATGCCACTCTCTCTGCGCCGTGTGCAGTGCATCACTCGCCTGTACGCGCGAGCCCGGCGCCTCCCTCAGTCGCCAACAGCTCTCACTGCATCCGCAGCTGATCTCGATGGTGCCTATGCCGCCGAGAGACGCCAGTCATACCCTAAGCCCTTTGGGTTTAGGGCCAGGAAACTCCTTCGAGAGGTAGATATAGCTCTCGGACCGGTGGCGCCCCTGGTTCTGCCCAGGACGCCACCCTGGAGGGTACCACATTTGGCTATTTGTCGCCACGCCTCTGCTCCCAAAGCTTGTACTGCGCCGGGAGTATTGCGTTCCACCTTTTTGGAGCACACATCGTGTCACGCTGGTACCGTGCCAGTCTATACGGATGGCTCCAAGTCCCAAGAGGGGGTCGGCTTCCACGCCGTATCCCCTCTGTTTGAAGTCAGCGGGGCTCTACCAGGCGCTGCGTCTGTCTTCACGGCTGAGCTGGTGGCAATACACCACTCGGTACGGGAGATTACGCGACGTGCCCGGTTCGGAGACCGGATTGTGATCTATAGCGACTCACAAAGCGCCCTGGGTGCTCTCGGGGCATTGGAATCTCCGCATCCCCTGGTTCGCGAAATCCGTGACGCCACGGTTTCGGCGAGCCGGGCAGATGTCGAGATTATCTTCTGCTGGGTTCCTGGACATGTAGGAATTGCGGGGAATGAGCGCGCCGATGAGGGCCCCAAAGAGTCCGCGAGGACTCTGCGACCGGACCAGCGTTTCGCTCTTCCTCACACTGACTACATGGCAGGAATACGGGCAGCTCTTCGGACTGCTTGGCAAAGAAGATGGGAGACGGTCGAAGGGAACTTAAAGTTGCGTGCCATCGCGCCGCGACTGTTCCCCTGGACCTATCCCCCAATGCCGCGGCGGCTTCAGGTTGCTTTCTGTCGTCTCCGAATCGGTCACACTCGTGTGACGCATCGCCCTATTGCAACGACTGCGTCGTCCCTCAGACTGTTCGGCACATTCTTGTCGAATGTCCCAGTCTGGGTGATCTTCGCGCACGACACCTGTCCCAGTACCGGGATGGGCGGGGTCGCTACCGCCTGTCCCTTGTACTCGGGACGAGTGCGTGCACTTTGACTGGTGGACTTGTTGACTTTTTGGGGGAGGCCGGCCTTCTCCCTTTCATTTAACCAGGTTTACTTGTTGTTGTTTTTGTTATTGCTTTGTTATTGTTATTTCTTTTTATTGTTGTTTCCTGTTCAATTTTTTAAAGTAGCCTAGAACTAGGCTGTTTGTTTACGGCGACTTATGCCTAAGTCGGCAGTCGCCAGATAGCCCCTTAAATAAAAAAAAATAAAAAATCATTGCCATGAGCTTCAACAGCATTACCTCGGTGCTGCCAGAAGATGTTCTTGCTGCACTCTATGTAGACGATCTTTCGATCTCTTTTGGCACTGCCCAGATGCCAATTCTGAAGCGTCGACTCCAACAGGCATTGAACTGCATCTCTCTCTATGCCGAAGCGCACAGGTTTCAGTTTTCCTTGGCCAAGACTAAGGTGGTGCACTTCTGCTTTCATCCACGGCTCCACACTGACCCAGATTTGTTTCTTAATGGGGTGTGCTTAGAACTGGTTGAATCGGACCGTTTCTTTGTTCTTGTATTTGACCGACGCCTCACCTGGGAGGCTCATATTCGCAGCCTTAGGGTCTCTTGTACCTGGGCAATCAAAATATTGTACTTTGTTAAAAATAATCTTTTATCAAATATATAAATATAAGTATAAATATTTATAGAATTGTTAAAGCTGTAAATTAAGTAAACAGCGAGTTTCCATAGAATTGATCGTGCGCACTTGAATATACACTTATAGAGTGGAAGCTTGAACGGACTGCGAGATTTCTCTAGGTAAATGCTCCGCCCAGCCCTAACAAGGAGGGCTTTTCTTACCTCGCTTGCCACCTGCACTGTCCACCTGCATTGGCTGATGAGCATACCCCCCTTTTATTGGCCTACTACCACCCAACATTTAGTGCACAAGTGATAATCCCATACCCCTTCTTCATTCATTTTTTGTTGCATGGACATTGTTTGATCAAGTACCGATTGGTGGTATTGTACAGAATTTTTTCTCTGTGCCCATCATAGTTTTTTTTGTATTTTGTTTTGGGTTGGGAGAATTGTAATTTAGTATAGGTTATTTATTTTGGGTGCGCACCTGTGTTTATTTTCTTGCAATTAAATTGTAAATATTATTGTATTTTTTTGTAAGTAAAGGGACTGTATATACATTCCGTTTCATTCTTCTTCTATTTCTCACGTCCGAATTAGTTTAGGAAGCGGGTTGGATCGATTGGGGTTAGTCTAGATTTTCGGCCCGCTACAGTGCCATGGATATTCTTCATTCCATGACGTTCAGCGCAGGGGCTGATAGGGCTACTGCCTTACTTTTTTATCGATCCTTTGTCCATTCGAAGCTCGACTACGGATGTGAGTTTTATGCATCCGCAGCTGAACGTCTATTGCAAAAGGTGGACTCGATCCACCACACCAGCCTTCGTTTGGCGACCAGTGCCTTCTACACTTCTTCTATTGAGAGCCTGCTTGTTGATGCTGAAGAGATGCCATTATCTATGCACCATGCATAGTGCATTACTCTCCTGTATGCACGAGCGCAGTGTCTCCCTCTGTCACCAATGGCTCTCAAAGCATCTGTAGCTGATTTTGACGGTGCCTATGCCACCGAGAGACGCAAGTCAAACCCTAAGCCCTTTGGGTTTAGGGCTAGGAAACTCCTTCGAGAGCTAGATATAGCTCTCGGGCTGGTGGTGCCCCTGGTTCTGCCCAGGATGCCACCCTGAAGGGTACAACTGTTTGCTATTTGTTGCCACGCCTCTGCTCCCAAAGCTTGTACAGCGCCGGGAGTATTGCATTCGGCCTTTTTGGAGCACATCTCGTTGTAGCAGGCCAAAAATCTAGATGCTAATCGATCCATCCCGCTTCCTACACTAATCCGGACATGAGAAATCGAAGAATGAAACGGATTGTATATACAGTCCCTTTACTTAGAAAAAAAAGTACATTAATATTTACAATAGAGACGGGGTGATTAAATTGGAGATCTCGTTACTATTCACACAAAAATATACAGCTAAATTTCCTATATATACAATAAAAAAATAAATAAATCCTACTTATAAATATTAGCAATCAATCCTAAGAAACAATTCTATTCAAAATCGAACAACCCCCCCAAAAAATATGAACTACAACAGTCAATAACTAACAAAAGAAGGCCTCACGTGGCACAACAAAATCTTTGTATACAAAAATAAACTAGCACCCCAGAGCTTGGGCTAAGATAACTGACCTTGTCACAGTTGCGTGGCTATTATAAGCCCTCCTTCATTAAAGCTGTACTATTTTAAACTCAACCAAGTCAGACAGAACACGGCCTTGAACCTCTGTCAAACACTATTGGCTTTTATTAATTAACAATAATAAATAGTTAGCTTTGAATACAGGGGTAATTTACAAGGTTTTATTTTTTTCTCTATTTCCAGAATATGGGGCCTGGAAAGAAAGAAAAACATTTAATAATAACATGGAAATCAATTTTATACATAAAACAAACAAACAAACAAAAAACAAAACAAACCTATTCCCATTCACACACACATTCTTACAGAAGGAGGGAGAGGGTATTTGGAAAAAGGGTGGGAGAATGACCCTTCACACACACACTCACATTCACTCCACCACATTGTGTCATGCTGGAACTCTGCCAGTGTATACGGATGGCTCCAACTCCGAAGAGGGGTCGGTTTCCACGCCGTATCCCCTCTTTGAAGTCAGCGGGGCTCTGCATATGTCTTCATCACTGAGTTGGCAATACACCATTCAGTACTGCAGATTACACAACGTGCCCGGTTCAGAGACCAGATCGTGATTTATAGTGACTCACAAACTGCCCTGAGTGCTCTCGTGGCATTGGAATCTCAGTACCCTCTGGTTCACAATATCTGTGATGCCACTGTTTTAGTGAGCCAGGTCCCCGTAAGGGGCACGACGATTTGCCATCCTGGTTGCCTCTTCTCCTTCCTTTCAAAGCACTTGTTTCCTCGCTTTTCATACAACCTCTCCCACAACTTTCTCTGGTCAGCCTCTAATTTCACAGGGTAGATGCTGACCTTCTTCTCAAGCCAACCGTCCCAGATCGGGGCTGAGGGGGTAGGGGACAACGTTCCCTAACCCCTGAGCTCCGGTTTGGGATGTTTTTTTTTAACAACCTGCTTCATCCCCACCCATACCTTCCTCACATCCCTTTTCCTCTCCTCTTCACAATCTATCCTTTTACACCGCGTTCAAGGTGGAGCCGCCATGCCGATGGAGGTGCTTTTGGGCACCTCCCTTTTTCCAGCGGCAGTCCCCTCTTTCCTTTCCAAGGGGACTGCCAAGAAAGCCAGCAAGCAGCCCATAGCCAGCCGCTCCCCATCGAATCGGCTCAGTAGGGCAAACCTCCTTAGGGGGGAGAGGGAAGCCAGGCCCCTTCAGTCGCTTCTCTCAAAAGACCTGCTGGCAAGAATATTAAACCTTGCCGGGGTCAAGGCCTGTGCCTCCCCACACAAGACTGGTGACGATGCCAAGGGGACCTGTGATGTCCTGGAAGGGGATGGCCAACTGGAGGCCCCTCCTGTGATAGACATGGTCCTTGAGGAAACCCAGCCTCAGACGGTAGGTCCTTCCATGGGGGGAAATCCTGGCTCGGCGCCAAACACCGAACCCGAATCCGCCCCTATGCAAGGACCTCCTCAAACGGCTAGGGTTTCTGAGGCAGTACAAGGAGGGGAGGGATCTCCTCTGATAGGTGCCTCTACGACTACCAGGACCTTCTCCATTTCGGAGAAGGACCTGGCTGAGGCCGGTCCATCTGGCCAGGGGGCTTCTGCCGGCGGAGGTGAGAAGCGGGTTCATTCCCCGCCCTCCTCTCTAAAAAAGAAAAGGATGAAGAAGACAAAGAAGACTCGGGGCTCCTCTCCATCCGGGGGGGCTGCGGGGATGGATGGGTCTGCTGCCACTTTGGCAAGCAACCAAGCCGAGATCGGCACATCCGGCTCCTCTGCCCCCCAGGATGCGGAGCCCCCAAATATGACAAAGACCAAAAGTGCGCAGGGCGGAGCCTCGATAACATCGGGGCCCTTGATTCAGAGGTTTCCTGGCATTTTCGAGCCCGCTGGCTTCAAACCCTTCCTCGTCATTCGCTCCACTGATGGCAGCATGTTGTCCAAGGGCAACATGATCCATCAGAGGAGAGGATTAGCTTGTGTAATTGGTAGAGAGCCGAAGGTGACCCGTTTTTTGGACGGGAGCCTTCTGGCGAATCCCGCCGCGACGGCCAAGATAAGTGCTCTTCGGACACTTGATGGCGCCCCGGTGAGTGTGACGCCGCACTCTACCATGAACTTTGTGAAAGGAGTAGTTTATGCAAGGGAACTCGTTGACTACTCCATAGAGGACATCACCTTAGAACTGGCCGACCATGGGGCGCTCAAGGTCGAATGTGTGATGAGAAAACAGGGAGGTGCTTCGAGACCCACCGCTACACTCTTAGTCACGTTTGACTGTGACAAGCTCCCTGAGTCGGTGCGTGCCGGTTGGTACCGCTACCGCTACCGCGTGAAGGCATTCGTGCCACTTCCGCGGCAGTGCTATTACTGTCGCCACTTCGGCCATACGAATCGTTCTTGTAGACGTGCAAAGTCGGGGTCACCCAAAGTATGTGTAAATTGCTCCAAGGCCGCACACGATAAGTCTAAATCATGTATGGCCAAGTGTGTCAATTGCGGAGAGCCGCACCCCGCTTCTTCGAAGCAATGTGGTGCTTATCTCCTTGAGAAAGAAATCCTGGCCGTTCAGGCCCAGGATCGACTCTCATTCCGCGAGGCTAAGGACTTGGTCGTGGCGCGCAGGGCTCTGCCTGGCACGTCATATGCCTCAATAGTTAAAAAGGCACCCTCTGCTCCTGGCCCATCCAGGCCAACGAGCACGGTTGTTTCCGCGCCTATTCGGAGCCCTTCTGCGGGCTCTACTTAACCCGGGCTCTCCCCTGGTAAAGCTGGTGGCAAAACGGTTTACACCCAGCCCCGGCTAAAACCAGGGCTCCCCCCTCTTACCCCAGCGAGTCGTTAGACTCACAGGAGGCAACACCCCTGAAGTTCGTCGCTAGGTCATCTTCTGGGGTTCCTAACGCTGTCTCCCGAAAGGAGGACAGCAACAAAGGAGCTTCGGCTACTTTGCCCACACCTAGTGGTCGAGCGAGTGGCTCGGAAACGGTGGTTCCTCGAAAAGAAGGCCCCCCGCCTCCAGAGCCGCAGCGCCCGCCTAAGGATTCGAAGTGGGGGAAGGAAAAGACTCGCATGGCTAGCCCAACCTCCCCCAATAAGTCATCGAAGGCGACAGCGCCTTCAGCGCTTTGTCCGTCCAACAGCGCCCGTGGTTCTGCCCCCAGGAAGCATATGGCCATTCCTGTGAGGGTCTTCTCTTCAAAGAGGGTCCCCGCGTCTCTGAGCTAGGCCTGGAAGGCATATTCCTTCAATGGAATTGCTGTGGACTCCGGGCCAACCGGGAGGAGCTGTGGAGGCTCGTCTCGTCCCGTTCCCCGTTAGCTATCTTTTTGCAGGAGACCATGCTAGGCACGTGCCCCCTGCCCTCCCTCCCGGGGTATAAGGGTCTTACAACCCCACCACCACGGGATGGCCAGGCTGGGGGATGCACGGTTTACACCCGGCATGATGTCTCCGCTCTTCCTTTCTCTTTAGATACCTCCTTTCAAGCAGTGGCTGTGCAGCTGCACCTGGATAGGAGGTATACTATCATTTCTGCGTACATTCCACTGTCAGCCGACTTTGACGCGGGGGACTTCTGCCGCGTCGTGGCGCGGTTGCCGAGGCCCTTTCTCTTGCTTGGAGATCTGAACGGCAGGCAGCCTCTTTGCGGAGATTACTCAATAAATCCCAGGGGACAAGTCCTTGCCGATCTGATCGAAGAGCTTGTGATGGGTGTCCTAAACGTGGATGAGTTTAGGCATCACTGTCCGAGAACTGCTTCATTTTCTTGCCTTGATCTATCTTTGTGCTCTTCGGATGCACAGCCTGATTTTGATTGGAGGGTGGTCAATGACCTCCAGGGTAGTGATCACTTTCCCATTCAAATATCATTTTCAGGGCAACTGCTGCCTGAGAGCCCACCTCGGTGGCGCTTGGCGCGGGCGCGGTGGCCTGCATTTCAGGAAATGACTGAATTCTCTATCTCAGTCGAGGAGTTTAGGTCGTAGATGAGGCCGTTGAGTTCTTCTCCGGCAACCTCATCGCCGTGGGCCTGACTACTATTCCTAGGACGTCTGGCCGTTTTGCACGCCGACCACTTCCATGGTGGTTGGCCGAGTGTGATGCGGCCCTCAAACAGAGCCGTTATGCCTACATGCGCTATAAGCGCCTCCCGAACGATTTCACTGTCGCTGAATTTCGTCGGGCTAGGGCTAGGTTCCGGTATATTTCGAAGCACGTTCGCCGCTCTTCTTGGCGGGCATACGTGTGTTCACTTAACGTGAAGACTCCTTTAGCAGAGGTGTGGAAGCGAGTCAAAAGGATTCGGGGCAAGTTCTCGCAGGACCCTGCTCCCGTTCTCCAGGAGAATGGGACTGCAATCTCGGATCCCGCGTCCGTGGCGGAATCCTTAGCCGGGATGCTGCTCCGCCAGCATTCATTGCACGTCGTGATGTCGCGGAAGGCAGCTGGCTGGACTTTACCTCCGCTCCGCTCTCGCTTCGTGCGCGGACACCGCCCATGGTCCGGACGATGTCCCGTACGCCATGCTTCGACACTTGTGTGAGCGAGGCATGGCCTTTCTGTTAGATTTGTTTAACAGGATCTGGGTGGAGGGTCTTCTCCCAGATTCCTGGCGAATCGCTACTGTGCTCGCCTTTCGCAAACCGTGAAGAGATCACTCTACTCCGACCGGTTTCCGCCCAATCTCTCTAACCTCTTGCGTGTGCAAGTTGATGGAGAGATTGGTAAATGCTAGACTAGACTTATTCCTGGACAGCGGAGGCCATCTGTCTCTCTGCCCAGTGTGGCTTCCGCAAGTTCCACTCAACGTCGGATGCTCTGCTCCGACTGGAAAATGCCGTCTTCGAGGCTTTCCTTCGTAGACAGCACTACGCCACGGTGTTTTTCGATCTGGAGAAGGCCTATGATACCACATGGCGATACGGTATCATGGAGACTCTCCACACGATGGGAGCGAGGGGACGCCTCCCAATGTTTATATCTGAATTTTTGCGAAATCGTCGATTCCGCGTACGGTTGGGGGGGGGGAGCCCTTTCCGGCCCAAAGGAGCAGGAAGAGGGTGTCCCGCAGGAAAGTGTCCTCAGTGTCACACTCTTTGCCCTGAGCATCGCTCTACCTGGACGACCTTTCGATCTCTTTTGGCGCGGCCCAGATGCCAACTCTGGAGCGTCGACTCCAACAGGCATTGAACCGCGTCTCTCGCTATGCCGAAGCGCACAGGTTTCGGTTTTCTTTGGCCAAGACTAAGGTGGTGCACTTCTGCGGCCATCCACGGCTCCACCCTGAACCAGATTTGTTTCTTAATGGGGTGCGCCTTGATGTGGTGGAATCGCACCGTTTCCTTGGTCTTGTATTCGTCCGACGCCTCACCTGGGAGGCTCATATTCGCAGCCTTATGGTCTCTTGTACCCGCGCCATGGATATTCTCCGTTCCGTGACGTTCAGCGCTTGGGGCGCTGATAGGGCTACTGCCTTACTTTTTTATCGATCCTTTGTTCGTTCGAAGCTCGACTACAGATGCGAGTTTTATGCATCCGCAGCCGAGCGTTTATTGCGGAAAGTGGATTCGATCCACCACGCCGGCCTTCGCCTTGCGACCGGTGCCTTCCGCACCTCCCCCATTGAGAGCCTGTTGGTCGATGCTGGGGTGATGCAACTCGCTCGTCGCCGCGTGTAGTGCATCACTCGCCTGTACGCGCGAGCCCGGTGCCTCCCTCATTTGCCAACAGCTTTCACTGCATCCGCAGCTGATCTCGATGGTGCTTATGCCGCCGAGAGATGCCAGTCATACCCTAAGCCCTTTGGGTTTAGGGCCAGGAAACTCCCTGGTTCTGCCCAGGACGCCACCCTGGAGGGTACCACATTTGGTTATTTGTCGCCACGCCTCTGCTCCCAAAGCTTGTACGGCGCTGGGAGTATTGCGTTCGACCTTTTTGGAGCACACTCTCGTGTCACGCTGGAACCGTGCCAGTATATACGGATGGCTCCAAGTCCCAAGAAGGGGTCGGTTTCCACGTTGTATCCCCCCTGTTTGAAGTCAGTGGGGCTCTGCCAGGTGCTGCGTCTGTCTTCACGGCTGAGCTGTTGGCAATACACCACTCGGTACGGGAGATTACACGACGTGTTCTGTTCGGAGACCGGATTGTGATCTATAGCGACAAACAAAACGACCTGTGTTCTCTCGGGGCATTGGAATCTCACCATCACCTGGTTCGCCACGGTTTTGGCGAGCCGAGCGGATGTTGAGATTATCTTCTGCTGGGTTCCTGGACATGTAGACATTGCTGGGAATGAGCGCGCCGATGAGGGCGCCAAAGAGTTTGCTCTTCCTCACACCGACTACATGGCAGGAATACGGGTAGCTCGTCAGACTGCTTGGCAAAGAAGATGGGAGACGGTCTAAGGGAACTTAAAGTTGCGTGCCATTGTGCCGTGACTGTTCCCATGGACCTATCCCTTAATGCCGCGACGGCTTCAGGTCGCTTTCTGTCGTCTTCGAATCGGACACTCGTGTGACGCATCCCTATTTGATGGAGCGCTCGCCTGCACCCTATTGCGACGACTGCGTCATCCCCGAGACTGTTCGGCACATTCTTGTTGAATATCCCAGTCTGGGTGATCTTCGCACACATTACCTGTCCCGGTACCGGGATGGGTGGGGTCGCTACCGCCTGTCCCTTGTACTCGGGTCGAGTGCATGCACCATGACTGGTGGACTGATAAACCTTTTGGGGGAGGCCGGCCTTCTCCCTTGTATTTAACTTGTTTTTATATTATTGTTGTTTTTTTGGTTTTTTTGTAGGATGCAGGCTCCTGCGCCGGGGGGAGGGGGACCTCCCCTCGACGCCAGAGCTTGCTCCCTGATTGTTATCCCCTTTTTATTGTTGTTTCTGTTAAAAAATTTATTTTAAAGTAGCCTAGAACTGGGCTGTTTCTTTGCGGCGACTTATGCCCAAGTGGGCAGTCGCCAGATAACCCCTTGAGAAAAAAAAAATTATTTAACTAGGTTTAGTTGTTGTTTTTGTTATTTTGTTATTGTTATTGCTTCCTAATTGTTATTTCTTTTTATTGTTGTTTTCTTTTCAAATTTTTTAAAGTTGCCTAGAACTAGGCTCTTTGTTTACGCCGACTGCCGGTGACTTATGCCTAAGTTGGCAGTCGCCAGATAACCCCTTAAAATTTTTTTAAAAAAATAGTGAGCCGGGTGGATGTCAAGATTATCTTCCGCTGGGTTCCTGGACATGTAGGAATTGTGGGAAATGAGCGTGCCGATGACGGCGCCAAAGAGTCTGTGAGGACTGGGTGACCGGACCAGCATTTTGCTCTTCCACACACAGACTACATGGCACAAATACGGGCAGCTCTTCGCACTGCTTGGCAAAGAAGATGGGAGACGGTCCAGGGGAACTTAAAGTTGGGTGCCATTGCGCCTTGACTGTTCCCATGGACCTATCCCCCAATGCTGCGATGGCTTCAGGTTGCTTTCTCTCATCTCCCAATCGGGCACACTCGTGTGATGCATCGCCATTTGATGGAGTGCTCGCCTGCACCCTATTGTGACGACTGCATCACCCGCCAGACTGTTAGGCACATTCTTGTTGAATGTCCCAGTCTGGATGATCTTCGCGCACGTTACCTATCCCAGTACCGGGATGGGCGGGGTCGCTACCGCCTGTCCCTTGTACTCGGGATGGATTCGTGTAGACCAACCTGTGGACTTTTAGACTTTTTGGAGGAGGCCGGCCTTCTCCCCTTTATTTAACTAGTTCAGTTTTTGTTTTTTTTTGTTATTTTAGTAGGTTGCACGTTCCTAAGCTGGGAGGAGGTGGACCTCCTCCCGATGCCTAGAGCTTGCTTCTTGCTCGTTGCATTTTCGCTCTTTTTTTAGTGTTGTTTTTTTTTAATCTTATTTTAAATTAGCCTAGTACTTTGCAGTTTTAATTCAGCGACTAATTCCCAAGTAGGCAGTTGCCAGATGAGCTCTTAAAATTAAAACAAAAAAAAAACACTGGTACTGACTTGTAACTATCCTTAAGTCATAGAATTATCCCCAAATTCTAAGGGAAGTAAATGATTCCTACTCGAGCTTAGTCTTGGTTCTTGCTTAGTGAGCATTTTGTACCTATAGCTCTAGATTTAGTTTGTCGATGGTGTCCTGGATTATATATATAAAAAAAATTGGCATCTAAATTACACTAAGAAAACCACACCTAATTATTCAATGTTATTGAAAGATGCCCCAAAGTAATGCAGTACTAAGCTTATACAGAGTTAGTACGTAAAATGGCAGCATTGACACAGTAAATATTTTAAATTTTAGCCTATCATTAATGCATTAATATGAATTACATAAGTAAGATGTTTGCAATTCATTGGCTACCTGTATATATATAATTTTGTTTTTTCCTTTGGCTCAATATTTGCAGTAAAAAAATTCAACATACACCAGAAACTATGGTGCATATGTTATACATAGTGACAAACATTACTAAACTGTATATATTCTGCTGTTTCAAAAATCTTAGGTACTACATATTAGAGTAATTATCTCTTCTCCTATCTTTAAAGTGAAAACCAATGAGTTTGTCTACAACAGGAAGTTTGTAAGGAGAGATTTGTAAAAATAAAGGCTAAGGTAGAGGAAGTGAAAATATGTGGAAGAGATGTAGACACAGACCCTCCTGCAGGCATTCAGGCTGAGTGATAAAACAACTATAGGCATTGAGACTAAGAGGACACACAATGCTCCAAATGTCAGCTGCAGTATGGTTACCCCATTCTAAAACTGACATTGCCTTGTAGGTAGATAGATAAGGGAAAGAAAGATGGAGGCAGTAGAAGGGCAAAAAAGTGGGAAAAAGGCAGGTGTTGTCTCACTACTAGCCTTCAAAATTAGCCGCTGCCCAAGTTAAATAAAGAAGAAGAGGCTTTTAAGTTACGTGGCCAAATGGATAGAAAGGAAACCTGAGAATTTTGTAGGAAGTTCTTGTATAATACAATTTAATATTCTGTAAAAAGTTACCTATTCCAAGAATTATATTCTATAACCTTTACCATTTGACATTTTCACAGTATAATTAGCTGGTAATGTTTGGAAAAAACATTCTTTTCATTTGAATTAATATAATATTACTCATTATCTGAGATTTTTAATGTGGATAAAGGAAGGAGCATGTTTACTTTTTAATGAAAACTAAATAAAGCTTAGTTTAATTTTACTTATATTTTAAATTGCCTCAGCCTTTGTGTCCTAATTTTTTGAGAAATTATCTTTCAGAGGAAGCGTGCTTTTTGTAATTCAATATTTTGCTTTGCAGGTTGATGATTCAGATTCAGAGACATCTGATTCTGATGACACAGAATCAGATATTGATATGAGAGATGGTAGGAATTTTTTTATTATAAATGGGGGAATCTAAAATTCCCCTTTATTTTTAGGTGGCTTAAAATATGAATGAGCTTCTAGATAGTATTTGACAATTTTTATGCTTTTCCTTGGGCAATATCAGATTTCATTATATCATTTATGAGACAGATTTTTTTAAAATTGAGGCTTGGCCAGTTTCCATTCCAGATTTTTTTTATTTTTTTTTTTACTTTAGGTGACTTTTTAAATATTTAGCTGAATATCTTGTATGCTCATAGATTATCAGTTTTAAAATGACACCAGCTTCTTGCCCTTATCAATAAAAATAGTTCAATTAGATATCCCTAATTTTTTAGCACATTTTCCCAAAATAGTAAATAATTTTTAATATATAAATGCTAGTTGATATAATGAAATTATAATATCAGTGGAGAAATTTGATAATCCTAAAAAACAAGGAAGGTACTTGAACACAAATTAGATCACATTACAAGATTTTAAGAATGCCCTATTCTTACACGAACTTTGCATTCTTAAGTGATTACTTAACTATTTGGATCTCCTATCAGGAGCTCTGTTCACCCCTAAGGGGCGCAGCGATTTGGCATCCTGGCTGCCGTGCTGACAGGACTCAGCACCCTGTCCGACCCCAGCTTAACCTCTTCTCCTTCTTTCAGACAGCCTGTATTTCTCCCCTACTTCATCGCTTTTCATACAACCTCTCCCACAACTTTCTCTGGTTAGCCTCTAATTTCACAGGGTAGATGCTGGCCTTCTTCTCAGCCAACCGTCCTGGATCGAGACTGAGGGGTGAGGGGACAATGTTACCTAACCCCTGAGCTCCGGTTCGCATGGTGGGTTTTTAACAACCTGCTTCATCCCCACCCATACCTTCTTCACATCCCCTTTCCTACTCACTTCACAATCTATTTTTTTACGCCGTGTCCAAGGTGGAGCCGCTATGCCGAGGGACTGCCAGGCCACCAGGCAGGAGGGCTGGTCCTGAAGGCGGCACCTGGCTCTGCCAAGCCTGTTGCACCCCTTGCAAGGTGGGCTCCTGCCAGGGGTGATGAGCTATTGCATCCCGTTGTAAATTTAGGGTCACCATGCCCAATGAGGAGAAAATTAAAAATCTCCCTTTAATTTCCCCTTGTGCATCAATGGAGGCAGCTCCACAGATAAAATGGAGGTCCCCCCCCCTGTGCTTGCGCAGGGGACCCTCCAAACTTCTCTAACCGGAGAGGAAGCCTACTCCTCTCCTACACCTATGGGTGTATGGGACTCCCCCTCACCCACTTCTCTGGAGGTGCTTTCGGGCACCTTGCTCTTCCCAGCGGCAGTCCCCCCTTTTCTTTCCAAGGGGACTGACAAGAAAGCCAGCAGGCAGCCCATAGCTGACCACTCCCTATTAAAGCGGCTTGGTAGGGCAAACCCCCTTAGGGGGAGAGGAAAGCCAGGTCCCTTTGGTTGCTTCCCTCAAAAGACCTGCTGGCAAGAATATTTAACCTTGCTGGGGTCAAGGCCTGTGCCTCCGCATACATGACTTGTGACAACCAACGCCACCAACAGGACCTGTGATGTCCTGGGCCGGATGGCCAACTGGAGGGTTCCCCTGAGATAGACATGGTCCTTGAGTCAATCCAGCCTCAGAAGGTAGGGCCTTCCATGGGAGTGAATCCGGGCTCGGCACCAAGCACCAAACCCGAATCTGCCCCTATGCAAGGTCCTCCTCAAATGGCTAGGGTTTCCGAGGCAGTACAAGGAGGAGAGGGATCTCCTCTGACCGGTGCATCTACGACACCAAGACCTTCTCCATTTCGGAGAAGGACCTGGCTGAGGCTGATCCATCTGGCCAGGGGGTTCCTACTGATGGAGGTGAGAAGCGGGTTCATTCCCCGCCCTCCTCTCCAAAAAAGAAAAGGAAGAAAAAAAAGACGGGGCTCCTCTCCATCCACGGGGCTGCGAGGATGGATGGGTCTGCTGCTACTTTGGTAAGCGACCAAGCCAAGATAGGCACATCTGACACTTCTGCCCCCCCCCTCCCCCCGAGTGCAGAGCCTTGATAACATCGGGGCCCCTCATTCAGAGGTTACCTGGCATTTTTTAGCCCGCTGGCTTTAAACGCTTCCTCATTATTCGCTCCACTGATGGCAGCATGTTGGCCAAGGGCAACATGATCCATCAGAGGAGAGCATTAGCTAGTGTATTTGGTAGAGAGCCGAAGGTGACCCATTTCTTGGACGGGAACATTCTGGCGAATCCCTCCGAGGCAGCCAAGATAAGTGCTCTTCGGACACTTGATGGCACCCTGGTGAGTGTGATGCTGCACTCTTCCATGAACTTTGTGAAAGGATTAGTTTATGCAAGGGAACTCATTGACTACTCCATAGAGTACATTACCTTAGAGCTGCCTGACCATGGGACGGTCAAGGTTGAATGTGTGATGAGAAAACAGGGAGGGTCCTCAAGACTCACCCCTACACTCTTCATCACATTCGACTGGGACAAGCTCCCTGAGTCGGTGCGTGCCGGTTGGTACTGTGTGAAGGCATTCGTGCCACTTGACTGGAGGTGCTATTACTGTCACTGCTTCGGCCATACAAATCGTTCATGTAGACGTGCAAAGTTGGGGTCACCCGAAGTATGTGTAAATTGCTCCAAGGCTGCACATGATAAGTTGAAATTGTGTGTGGCCAACTGTGTCAATTGCAGAGAGCCAAACCCCGCTTCTTCGAAGCAATGTAGTGCATATCTCCTTGAGAAAGAAATCTTGACCATTCAGGCCCAGGATTGACTCTCACTCCGTGAGGCTAAGGACTTGGTCCTGGTGTGCCCAGCTCTGCCTGGTACGTCTTATGCCTCAATAGTTATAATAAAGACACCCTCTGCTCCTGGTCCATCCAGACCAACGAGCACAGTTGTTTCAGCGCCCATTTGGATCCCTTCTGCGGGTTCTACTCAATTGGGGCGCTCCCCTGGTAAAGCTGGCAGCACAAAGGGTTCACACCCAGCCCCGGCTAAAACCAGGGCTCGCCCCCTTCCCCCAGCGTGACCACTTTGTGTAAGGCGAAACGACTCACAGGAGGCAACACCCCTGAAGTTGGTCGCCAGGCCATCTTCTGTGGTTCCTTTGCCCACACCTAGTGGTGGGCTGAGTGGCTCGGAGACAGTGGATCCTCGAAAAGAGGGCCCCCCCTCAGCTCCGGAGCCACAAGGCCTGCCTAAGATTTTGAGGTGGAGGGAGGAAAAGACTTGCATGGTGAGCCCAACCTTCCCCAATAAGTCCTCGAAGGTGACAGTGCCTTCATCGACCATTTCTGTTAGGGTCTTCCGTTCGAAGAGGGCTGCCGCGTCTCCCTCAGGCTAGGCCTGGAGGGCATATTCCTTCAATCAATGGAATTGCCGCAGACTCCGGGCTAACTGGGAGGAGCTGCGGAGGCTCGTCTCGTTCCGTTCCCTGTTAGCTATTTTTCTGCAGGAGACCATGCTAGGTGCATGGCCCCTGCCCACCCTCCCGAGGTATAAGGGTTTTGCGACCCCACCACCACAAGATGGGGGATGCGCGGTTTACACCCGGCATGATGTCTCCGTTCTTCTTTTCACTTTAGATACCTCATTTCAGGCAGTGGCTGTGCTGCATCACCTGGATAGGTGGTATACTGTTATTTCTGCGTACATTCCACCATCAGCTGACTTCGACGTAGGGGACTTCTGCCGCGTCGTGGCATGATTGCTGAGGCCCTTTATCTTGCTTGGAGATCTGAACAGCAGACATCCTCTCTACAGAGACTAGTCAATAAATCCCAGGGGACAAGTCCTTGCCGATCTGATCGAAGAGCTTGAGATGGGTGTCCTAAACATGGATGAGTTTACGCATCACTGTCCGAGAACCGCTTCATTTTCTTGCCTTGATCTATCTCTGTGCTCTCCGGATGCACAGCCTGATTTTGATTGGGGGGTGGTCGATGACCTCCATGGTAGTGATCACTTTCCCATTCAAATATCATTTTCAGGGCAACTGCCGCCTGAGAGACCACCTCGGTGGTGCTTGGCCCGGGCGCGGTGGCCTGCATTTCAGGAAATGACTGAATTCTCTATCTCAGTCAAGTAGTTTAGGTCGGTAGATGAGGCCGTTGAGTTATTCTCCTGCAACCTCATCGCTGTGGGCCTGACTACTATTCCTAGGAAGTCTGGCCGTTTTGCACGCTGGCCACTCCCATGGTGGTCGGCCGAGTATGAGATGGCCTTCAAACAGAAGCGTTATGCCTACATGCGCTATAAGCGCCTCCCGAACGATTTCACTGTCGATGAATTTCGTCGGGCTAGGGCTAGGTTCCGGTATATTTCGAAGCACGCACGCCGCTCTTCTTGGCAGTCATACGTGTCCTCACTTAATGGGAAGACCTCTCTAGCAGAGGTGTGGAAGTAAGTTAAAAGCATTCGGGTCAATTTCTTGCAGGACCCCCCCCTCCTGTTGCCCAGGAGAATGGGACCACAATCTCGGACCCTGCATCCATGGCGGAAACCTCCGCGACTGCATTCTCTAGCTGGGATGCTGCTTCTCCAGCATTCAATGCACGTCGTGATGTCGCGGAAGGCCGCCGGCTGGACTTTACCTCCAGAGGCGAAGAACCCATCAATGACAGGTTTACTGTGAGTGAGTTGCGTTCCGCTCTTGCTTCGTGCGCAGACACCGCCCATGGTCCGGACGATGTCCCGTACGCCATGCTTCTACACCTGTGTGAGCAAGGCATGGCCTTTCTCTTAGATTTCTTCAACAGAATCTGGGTGGAGGGTCTCCTCCCAGATTCCTGGCAAATCGCTACTGTGCTCGCCTTTCGCAAACTGGGGAGAGATCACTCTACTCCAGCTAGTTTCTTCCCAATCTCTCTAACCTCTTGCATGTGCAAGTTGATGGAGAAATTAGTAAATGTTAGATTAGCCTTTTTTCTGGACAGCAGAGGCCCTCTGTCTTCTGCACAGTGTGGCTTCCGCAATTTCCACTCCACATCAGATGGTCTGCTCCGATTTGAAAATATCATCTGCGTAACCTTCCTTCGTAGGCAGCACTATGCCACGGTGTTTTTCGATCAAGAGAAGGACTATGATACCGCATGGCGATACGGTATCATGGACTCTCCACACGATGGGGGCGAGGGGACGCCTCCCAAAAATTCAGATATAAATCTGAATTTTTGCGAGATCGTCGATTCCGCGTATGGGGGGGGGGAGCCCTCTCTGGCCCAATGGAGCACGAAGAGGGTGTCCTCAGTGTCGCACTCTTTGCCCTGAGCATCAACGGCATCATCTCGGTGCTGCCGGAAGATGTTCTCGCTACGCTCTACGTGGACGACCTTTCGATCTCTTTTGGCGCGGCCCAGATGCCAACTCTGGAGCGTCGACTCCAACAGGCATTGAACCGCGTCTCTCGCTATGCCGAAGCGCACAGTTTTCGGTTTTTCTTCTGGCGCCATCCACGGCTCCACCCAGACCCAGGCTTGTTTGTATTTGGGTACGCCTGGAAGTGGTTGAATCGCACCTTTTCCTTGGTCTTGTATTTGACCGTCGACTCACCTGGGAGGCTCATATTCGCAGCCTTAGGATCTCTTGTACCCGCGCCATGGATCTTCTTCGTTCCATGACGTTCAGCTTTTGGGATGCTGATAGGGCTACTGTCTTACTTTTTTATCGATTCTTTGTCCATTCTAAGCTCCACTACGGATGTGAGTTTTATGCATCTGCAGCCGAACGTCTATTGCGGAAGTGGACTCGATCCACCGCACCGGCCTTCGTTTGGCGACCAGTGCCTTTCCCTATTGAGAGCCTGCTTATGATGCTGAAGAGATGCCATTATCTATGCACCTTTCATAGTGCATTACTTGCCTGTATGCACGGGGCAGAGTCTCCCTCTATCGCCAACGGCTCTCAAAGCATCCGCAGCTGATCTCGACGCTGCCTATGCCGCCGAGAGACGCAAGTCATACCCTTGGGCTTAGGGCCAGGAAACTCCTTTGAGAGCTAGATATAGCTCTCAGTCCGTTGGCGCCTTTGGTTCTCCTCAGAATGCCACCCTGAAGGGTTAGCATATTTGGTTATTTGTTGCCACGCCTCTGCTCCCAAAGCTTGTACAGCGCCGATAGTATTGCGTTCAACCTTTTTGGAGTACACCTTGTGTCACTCTGGAACCCTGCCAGTGTATATGGATGGCTCCAAGTCCGAAGAGAGGGTCGGCTTCCACGCCGCATCCCCTCTGTTTGAAGTCAGCGGGGCTCTGCCAGGCGCTGCGTTGTCTTCAAGGCCGAGCTGATGGCAATACACCATTCGGTATGGGAGATTATGCGACGTGCCCGGTTCGGAGACCGGATTGTGATCTATAGCGACTCATAAAGCGCCCTGAGTGCTCTCGGAGCATTGGAATCTCCACATACCCTGCTTCACGATATCCTCGACGCCACGGTTTTGGCAAGCCAGGCGGATGTCAAGATTATCATCTGCTGCGTTCCTGGACATTTAGGAATTGTGTGGAATGAGCACGCCAATGAGGGAGCCAAATAGTCCGCGAGGACTCTGCGCCTGGACCAGCGTTTCGCTCTTCCTCACACCGACTACATGGCAGGAATACAGGCAGCTCTTTTGTCTGTTTAGCAAAGAAGATGCGAGACGGTCAAAGGGAACGTAAAGTTGCTTGCCATTGTGCCGCGACTGTTTCCATGGCCCAACCCCCAATGCTGTGAAGGCTTCAGGTTGCTTTCTGTCGTCTCCGAATTGAACAAACTCGCGAGACGCACTGCCATTTGATGGAGCGCTCGCCTGCACCCTACTGTGAATACTGCCTTTTCCTCCAGACTGTTCGGCACATTCTGGTTGAATGTTCCAGTCTGTGCGATCTCCGCGCACGTTACCTGTCCCAGTACCGGGATGGGCGGGGTCACTACCGCCTGTCCCTTGTACTCGGGAGGGATTCGTGCGCACCAACCTGTGGACTTTTAGACCTTTTGGAGGAGGCCAGCCTTCTCCCCTTTATTTAAATAGTTGGGTGGGGAGTTGTTTTTTCTTATTTTAGTAGGTCGCATGTTCCTGCGCCATGGGGGAGGCAGACCTTTTCCTGATGCCGGAGCTTGCTTCCTGCTTATTACCTTTATCTTTGTTTTATTTTTGTTTTTTTTATTTGTTGTTTTTTAGCATCCTCTTTTTAATATGCCTAATTTTAGGCAATGTTGAATACGGTGACTAATGCTCAACTAGGCAGTCACCAGATGAGCATAATTAACTTGGGATGAGATATGATTCTCTGTTTGGGAGTTTGTTGGAATATTTGTTGTTGGTAGTTCCTGAGTCGATGGGCCTTTTTCATTTTCACTGAAGTATTTTTATTAGATTTAAATGAGTGTTGTATGTTCCTTTGGGCCTTTTAAGGATTGATAAATAGAGTAAAATGTTCTTTTGATTTTTCCATTTTATTAACCATATATAATATGAGAACAAAATGTAAATACTGTTAAAGGAAACCATGTTTTATTTAACAATTTTATTTTCACATACAAATGAAATTAAATATACACAAATACATGAGCATTTATTAAAAACAAATTAATGTCTTAGTTTTGCCTTAAATTTGTAAATTACAGTATTGAAATTGGAGAAAATGTATATACATAACATGTATTCATTTTTATTAAAAAATATATATATAGTATTAATACTATAGAGATATGCATAAGAAATTATGATACCTAATAGAAAGTTACATTATTTACAAGAAAATTCTTTAAGCTAATAAATTTATTTTTTTTATTAAAAACTTTACTATCGAGATTTATGATGATTAAAATTTTCAATTTTTACGAGAGATAAAAGGCATTCTTCTGCTCTTTTATGTGCTTGAAGTTTTCTTTACGCATGAAACACCTTTCATTGCATTTATCACAGGAGAAGGGAAGTTTACAGGATCATCATTGTCAGATTTACTGTCAGGAGTTGTTGTGATGTCTTTCATTATCTCATCTTTATTTAAAGTTCCTTTGTACTTTTTAAAAATATTTTTAGTGTCAAGTTTGTGCTTACTCATTTTAAAAGGGGAATTAAGATTTTTTTTTTTTTAATACTGTACAGGACTTCACTTTTTAAATGCAAAACTTTCAGCGATGCTAATGAAATACAATTAAATATACTGTATTGGATTCAACCTTTATAAACTTATATAAAATTCTAGAAAATTTAAAAAATGAGTTCACATGATTAGGATTCAACCTTTAAGAATTGAGCTAACAATTTTTAGACGTCTGAACCCATAGGATTAGTGATGCCCTTAAAAATGCCTCTGAAAAACAGCAAGATATTTTCAAGATTAACACTGAGTTAAGCCAGCCCAAGTGAAAGATACTTTGGGCCAGCAAATTTTATGCGAGGTATCAAGTTTTTTGACTAATCAATTTTCAAATTAAAAGGGTTAAATTTATAGTAATTTTTATGGAATTTTGCATGGACTTAACCCCTTCTGCACAAGTCTGTGGCACCCATGCACGGTGCTATATATATATATATATATATATATATATATATATATATATATATATTTATAGACATTTTATTTAAATTTAAATTTTGGATTTATTGCATTATTTATGTTGTTATGCTTAAATTTTGCCTACTCTTATGATGTTTGTTCATTGAGAATATCTTTCAAATAATTAAATAAAAAAATGACATATTGCTTACTCACTTAAATGCAATGTTTATTTAGTAGGCCTACTATGAAACATTTTTCATCACTGATTGAAATATGTGTCACTATCACTACTATCATTTGATTCATTGTTACTGCATGGGTTTGAGGTCACTATCTTCATAATTATCACTATGGCTTGAAGACATCATCAAAATATACACAAAAATTAAAAGTTTATGCTATATATTATGCAATCATAAACTAGTAATTTCCAACTGGCATAGAACATAGTTTTGCCTTGAGGGGATAAACAATCCCCTCCTACAAGGTGTTTCTATTGGTCAGTTGAGAATGATGTCATTATAAGACACACTTTGAGTAATGCTCAAAAATGTTCATAGCATGCTCCGGCAAAATTACAGAACAGAAAAACAATTATTTATTTCATGACGGTAACCCTTTCATCATCGGAGACATGCGCGACAGTAGGCATGATGAATGCAGTTTTTTCATCATAGTGAAGGGGTTAACAATTTTATTGACATCCGATATTTAAAGATAACAGATTTCGACTTAGCAAGGTTTAGCAGTACTTCTCTTTTGTAAGCTCTTGAGCCTAATTGTATTTTCTCCTTGGAGAAGTCATAATTTAACAGCATCACATCTGCTTCTCTGAGGAAAATAATAATATATTGAGAGGTATATACTGTAAATATTTAGTTTCAGTAATTCCTAATCAATTTCCTAATTTTATTTACAGATACAATGAGCTTTAGTGAAGAGTGGGGTGAAAATGTTGATCCAGGAGAGATTTTAGACAATTTTAAAGATGATGATTTTGATAATGAAGACAGTTTACATGTCGATGAAGATCCTTCCTCTGCTACCAAAGAAGACTCTAGTTATTCTCAGGTTAGTTTTAACAATAAAACATTATTTTTAGCTTTCTTTTCTCCACTTGTCCTACAAAAGCCATCAAGATAGAGACATCCACTCATTCATTTTTGACAGGTTGTGAAAGGAATATAAAAACTCTATCTACCCATTCACGCTGGATAGACTTGCCAATCAGGCAACTGATGCTCTCTAGCCGGCATCCCAAATGCTACTTACTTGTTAAGATGTAAGGAAATTTTTAAGATCTTTAACTATGAAGTTCCTAGAATAACTAGCCTTATTTGGGTAAACCCCAAATAAATTGTGAAACTGGCCATCTGTAATAGATTAAAATAGGACAGAGGAAAAATAAGTAAAATATTTCCCAAAAGGGTTTCACCAAGATCTTATGGTCAGGTCATGTTTTCAAACTTCAGTGAGCTAGACTAGCACAATTCTGACTAACAAAATATTGTGTGTTTATTGGAGGAGTTTGAACTTTGGACAGTATTCTATTAGGTGTTTGGTGTCTTGGTTGCATCTTTGGCAGTTTGTGTAGTTGGATTGTGTTAGGTATTTGTAGTACTGTAGGAAAGGATAGTAGCCAGACCTGAGTCTAGATAAGGTGATTAGTGAGTCTAGCTACATGTTCTTCATCTTTGTCTCTGTCCAGTGGGCAAGCTCATAGTGAGTTGTTGGGGAAATTTTAAAGGTGTCATGCAACAAAGTGGGTATGCATATGTGTGATATCCATCTGTTAGGGTGGGTATGAGTGTAGGGAGGAGAGAATAGAAGAGGTATAGTCTTCATATTTCTGAGTAGATGAGTATTTGTTCTGAGACCTTGGTATGGATGCGATGGGTTGTGTATCCAGGCATAAAATGTGTGCCAAACATGTTAGGTGTGCTGATAGGGAAGTATTTTGGTTTCTGTGTATAGGAAGTATCCATAGCCATTTTTATTTACTGAGAAGGTTTAATTTGTTGGGGGGGTTTTAGTGCACTAATATTTTGTGCCAATGAAGTTGTAGCAACTCATAATTGACTTGATTAACTGTAATCAGATAACCTTGCTTGTAATCATTCTTAGTCAAATTCAGCTTTGAATTGAAATGTTCACATCAAAATATTGTGCCAAATAATGATGCAATTTACTCTTCACTGCATGATCTTGATATGGAAACTTAAGAAGAGATCTTGGTAGTAAACTTACCCTTCAATGTGTTAGAACCTGTTTAGCCATTCTAGTTATAAAAGGTGGATGTATTTCTGGTAGAACATTTAATTGGATTTTGAATGTTTTAAGCTCATTTATTATTTTTTTAAATCATAGAATCCGTTTCAAATTCATCATAGAGGTTCAAGCAGGGAGTAGCATACCCCAAACTCGATGCCAGTCATTTATTCTTGTAATAGTAGTAAATGTATTGTCTTACCTTGTTTCAGCTGCATCACCCATGCATATTTTTTACAGATTTCATATGTGTAAAAAGTGAGGTAGGTGACTGATGTGTCTGGTTCTTGCAATCTTAATTATCATATAACATATTTGAATGTTGGATGATGTCAAACAAAATTGGCAAATCACGCAGCCATTCTTTATTCTCCAATTCAGAGAGGGGCAAGTCTTCATATCATTAAAAAAAAAACAACTTGATTTCATTTTTGAGCTTATAAAGTCACTCAGTATTGATCCTCCTCTGTGTGTAGGTAAGAAACTGGTGTTGGAATAGTGTTTCATGATGATATGACAGTGTTGTTTTGGGGTTGCTATTTTGTTGTTCCTAATGATCAATTTTTTGTGTGGGGGAGAGTTGTATGTGATGTGTGGATTTTCTTTAGGGCTCTCCAGTTTGGTTGTGTTTCTTTTGTGGTAAATTTTGCTTATGTATTGATTCCCTTTTTTTGTTTGTTGTCTTGCAATTATAGATGCAATATTGACATTGAGGAGTCAGAAATCTTGTATTTGTTGTGAATGGGCCATGTTTTGTTTTAGGGTGTTTCTTGTTTTCCTTCAGTTAAAGATTTCTTGAATGAAGTTGCGATTGCATGTTTTTCTCCAGCCTTGTGGGATGGGTTTTGTGCTGGCCTCATTTAGGCCCACTCCCACATTGCCAAGTTAAGGCCTATTTGCTCTTGGTGTTAGACTGCTGGGTAGAAGCCATTCCCATGGCAACCATGAATTCCTGGACGATTGCCCAGGCTTTTATAGCTTTTAGGTGGCAAAGTTTGGGTTCGTTAAACTATCATGATGCATTGTGGTCATAAATTTGTATCCTCCCTTTGCAGAAACTCACTCATGCCCTTGGCACTAGGCACATAAAAATCACCATGTGGTTCCCAGAAAGTAATGACTTAATCCAGCTGAATCACAGAATCCCCAAGAGGGTTTAAGAGCTGCAGCCCCAACCCATTCAGCTCATCCTGTATACAGCACTGTGCTGTGTATGCCCAGTAAGCTGATCAAGAGCACCTCATGCTCCATCTTCCCATGTGATTTCATCTCCAAGCTCACCGTGGTGCACATCAGGCCAATGCTAGCCCGCACACACAAAAGGGAAAGAATGGTCTACATCCCCAAGGAATTCCATACTTAAATTTTATTTTGAGTAAATACCATTTAGATTCAATATATACAAAATCTGCGAGAGGTACAGAAATTTGTATGTCCAAGGTGTGTGAAGGAGGAGAGGATGGTGATGATGAGGGTGTCAAGTTGGTGGTGGATAGAGGTGTATTGGAAGAAATACAACAGTTGTTACCTGGGAGATGTTTTGGATTGTGAAGCAGGAGTGGAGAGAGCAAGTAGCAATTGCATGGGATAGATGGCAAGAAATAGCCAGTTTATTAGTGAACTGCAACATTGTATTAAGGAGCAGAGGAAGGATATATGAAGCCCTTGTGAGATCTGCTCTTTTGTTAGATTAATCCTGCAGTGAAATACCACAATGATAAAATGCTGAAGACACTGATAATGGAAATGAATTTTTATAACTCTTGTTTAGCATTAAATGAATGAACTATCTCCTGTTTGCATCATAAATCCATTAAGTATAATTATACATCATGATGAAAAATATAGCCCATAGAAGTGATTCAATCCAAATGAACTTGCAAAGATGTTCAAATTTATACTTTTGGGTACTTCTGCCTCATGTATAATACACCTACATCACACCATTATTTAAGGTCATTAACATTTGTTTTCATATTCTTTGTTCTCATTCTTTTCTCACTATTCCTATTTTTACTATTCATACTTTTCTTTTATGTCTATTTCCTTATCAATTCTCTACTGCGGGAAAATGCCCTTTGATTTATAGAAAGAATTAAATACAAATATACGGAAGGCAAGTAATACGCTACCATTATTTTCAGACCAATTCTGTCTACTTCTCTGAAAAGAAAAAGTCTTCCTCTAAGGATCCAACAACAGAAAGAAAGAGGAAAACAGAGCGGAAAGATAAAGGGGTTAGTTGGAACATTCTTCATTTCACTAAGTTTGCCATCTATCTCTTTTTTACCCAGAGTGGGGGACCTGTTTTGTATGAGAGAGGGGGTATAAATTCCCATTCAGTAGGTTCCAGGATGGATGTTGTGTAGTGAAGATGGGAGAAGTAAAGACAGCAATGTTGTGATTGGCTATCTCTGTGATGATGTGTGTGCAGAACTCCCTAACCCCCATATGAGCCAGCTCTCTCAATACTCTTAATTTTTGTATCCACTCTCACTAGGATTAAACCTGGTACTTATTTATTTTCACTAATATGAATGTGTAAAGTACATTATTAAAACCTAGCCAATCTTCATTGTTCAAGATCAGCCAGCGTATTACAATAAAGTGCATTTATTTCAGACAAATAATTGACTGAATCTTTGACATTAAGCTACAACTTTTTGAAAATGCAGTCAGTTTCACTACCAAATATTATATCAATTGCTTATTTACCATCTTTTATAAAAGTCCAATAAAAAATGTAACCTCATTGTAAGGAAATATTTCCTTTGTTTTACAGAGTTTGTCTATATTCATCACCTTTATCATTGCAGAAAGCAAGATTCACTGCATATATGCTGTGGGCAAGAGCTAACCGGCCTAAAATCATAGAAGAGAATCCTTTAATGGGTGAGTTTTGTCGCTAAATTTATCTCCATTATGACATAAATACACATGAATTGTGTAACAATATATATATATATATATACGGGGTTATTAAAAAAGAATGAACCAATTTCATGACGCATTGCTTCATTTTTTCAAGCATTGTCATGGAATGAGTCAGTGACTATTTGAAAGGGGAGTTTTCTAAATTTTGAATGGCTGCCACAGGGGTGCTGTAGTCGTATTGCTCCTCCTGCAACGTTCAGTTGTTTATTCACCCTCGGAATGGTGAGTCATCACCAAAGCATTCTCGAGTTTACAAAAACAAATTCGGTTGTCACTGTGCAGTGTGCTTTTCGAAGGTGATTCAACATTAATCCACCCTCTCCTAAGAACATTCGGCTGTGGTTTCGACAGTTTCAAGAGAGTTGGTGTCTGTGTAAAGGGAAAAGTCTAGGACGATCACGAGTTTCGGCGGAACAAGCGGTGATTTGCCATCCTGGCCACCGTGCTGATGGAATTCAGCACCCCGTCCGACCCCAGCTTAACCTCTTCTCCTTCCTTCAAAACACTTGTGTTCCCCCCCCCCCCCTCCTCCGCAGTTTCCTTCTGACCTTCTTCTCAGCCAACCGTCCCGGATCGGGGCTGAGGAGAGAGGGGACATTGTTCCTTAACCCCTGAGCTCCGGTCTGGGGTGGTGGGTTTTTAACAACCTGCTTCATCCCCACCCATACCTTCCTCACATCCCCTTTCCTTCTCACTTCACCATCTATTTCTTTTTACACCGTGTCCAAGGTGGAGCCGCCATGCTGAGGTACTGCCAGGCCACCAGGCGGGAGAAAAGGTCCTGCATGGCGGCACCTGGCTCTGCCAGGCCTGTACACACCCCTAGCAGAGTGGGGCTACTGCGAGGGGTGATGAGCTATTGCATCCCATAAGAAAAAGAGGGTCACCATGCCCAATGATGAAAAAATCAACAATCTTCCCTCAATTTCCCCTTGTTCATTGACGGAGCTGCCCGAGGGCAGCTCCACAGAAAAAAATGGAGGTCCTCCCCCCATGTGCTTGCACAGGGAACCCTCCAAATTTCTCTAACCGGAGAGGAGGCTTACTCCTCTCCTTCGCCTATGGGTGTAGGGGACTCCCCCTCACCCCCTTCTATGGTGGTGCTTTCGGGCACATCCCTGTTCCCAGCTGCAGTCCCCCTTTTTCTTTCCAAGGGGACCACCAAGAAAGCCAGCAGGCAGCCCATAGCTGACCGCTCCTCATTGAAGTGGCTCAGTAGGGCAAACCCCCTTAGGGGAGAGAAGGAAGCCAGGCCCCTTCGGTCGCTTCCCTCAAAAGACCCGCTGGCAAGAATACTGAACCATGCCGGGGTCAAGGCCTGTGCCTCCTCAGATATGACTAAGGACGCTGCCAACGGGACCTGCAATGTCCTGAGGGGAATGGCCCACTGGAGGCGCCCCCTGAGATAGACATGGTCCTTGAGGCAACCCAGCCTCAGACTGTAGGGCCTGCCATGGGGCGAATCCGGGCTTGGCACCAAGCACCGAACCCGAATCTGCCCCTATGCAAGGTCCTCAAACGGCCTTGGTTTCCAAGGCGCTACAAGGAGGGGAGGGATCTCCTCCAACGGGTGCTCCTGTGACTGCCAGGACCTTCTCCATCTCGGAGAAGGACCTGGCCGGTCCATCTGGTCCATCTGGCCTGGGGGCTCATGCCGGCAGAGGGAAGAAGCGGGTTCATTCCCTGCCCTCCTCTCCCAAAAAGAAAAAGAATAGGAAAAAGACTAAGAAGACTCGGGGCTCCTCTCCATCCACAGGGGCTGCAGGGACGGATGGGTCAGCTGCCGCTTCAGTAAGCGACCAAGCCAAGATTGGCACATCCGGCCCATCTGCCCCCCCGGGTGAGGAGCCCCTGACTATGACCAAAAGTGCGCAGGGCGGAGCCTCGATAACACCGAGGACCCAAATTCAGAAGTTACCTTGCATTTTTGAGTCAGCTAGCTTCAAACACTTCCTCATTATTCGCTCCACTGATGGGAGCATGTTGGCCAAGGAAAACATGATCCATCAGAAGAGAGCATTAGCTAGTGTAATTGGTAGAAAGCCGAAGGTGACCCGTTTCTCGGACGGGAAGCCTTCTGGCGAATGCGGCGGATCCCTCCGACGCGGCCAAGATAAGTGCTCTTCAGACACTTTATGGCACCCCGTTGAGTGCAACGCCGCACTCTACCATGAACTTTGTGAAAGGAGTAGTTTATGCGAGGGAACTCGTTGACTACTTCATAGAGGGCATCACCTTAGAGCTGGCCGACCATGGGGCTGTTAAGGTTGAACGTGTGATGAGAAAACAGGGAGGGGCCTCGAGACCCACCCCTACACTCTTCATCACATTCGACTGTGACAAGCTCCCTGAGTCAGTGCGTGCCGGTTGGTACCGCTACTGCGTGAAGGCATTCGTGCCACTTCCGCGGCGGTGCTATTACTGTCACCGCTTCGGCCAAACGAATCGCTCATGTAGACGTATATATATATATATATAGAGAGAGAGAGAGAGAGAGAGGACATACAACCATTTTATTTTTAGCTAAATTTAGAAAATATCAATATGAAGCTGTTGTGAAAGAATCTGAGGAAATAATTGAAGTATTTAATGATTATTTTGTTTCAGTATTTACAGAAGAGAATCCAAACAGTTTAATTTATGATAATTCTAGTTCAGGGGAAGAGGTGTTGAATACCATTAATGTAGATAGAGAAATCATTAAAGGACTTATAATAATGAGTTGAATTCTAGTAAGGCATCTGACCCAGATAACATTCATTCTAGGTTACTTAAAGAAATTGAAGAAAGTATTGCAGTAGCTCTTGAGAAGATATATACTAGATCACTAGATTTGGGGGAAATACCTAATGAATTGGAAAATAGCAAATATAGTGATAATTTTTAAGAAGGAAATTAAAGAGGACCCAAATAACTTTAGACCATTGAGCTTAATGCCTTTGGTTTGTAAAATTCTTGAGATGATAGTTGAGAAGGGTATTTCTGAACATCTAGAAACAGCTAGTTTAATAAATGATGCTCAACATGGGTTTAGAAATGGTAGATCTTGTTTAACAAATTTACTGGAATTTATGAATTATGTAACTAACCAATTAGATAATGGAAAGAATCTTGATGTTAATTTACTCCGATTTTCGCAAAGCTTTTGATAAGGTTCCACATAAGAGACCAGTGCACAAATTTAAAATGTTTTGGATATGCAAGAAAACTTTGAATAGGATAGTTAAATGGCTGAAAGACAGGAAGCAGAGGGTGGTTCTGAATGGGATGAGGTTACCATGGAGAGGTGTTATCAGTGACAAACCTCAGGGATCAGTTCTAGGCCTATTATTTATTATTCATAATTTATATAAATGGTCTTGTGGAGGCTGTAAATAGCTGATGAGACTAAATCAGCAGCTGCAGTCAAGGAATTTGAAGGTAGCTTTAAAGTACAGAGTGACTTAAATAAGTTATTAGGTTAGCTAAAAAAAAATGGCAGATGAATTTTTAAGCTTAAAAAATGTAAATTTATTCACATGGGAAGAGATAATACAAAATTTGGCTATGAAATTGATCGGCATTGACTGAATGGAGTAGAGGATGAGGAGTCGTTAGGAATTGTAGTAGATAGGTCACAGGTTATCTAAGATGTGTATTGAGGCAAAAAAAATTAGACCAAATAGAGTGTTGGACTTTATTAAGACTTTTGTTATACAGAAGTAAGGAGGTTATCCTTAAACTATATAACTCGCATGCCAGGCCACATTTAGAGTACTGTATACAAGCATGGTCACCAGATTTTAGACATGACATCAACCTGCTAGAATCAGTACAAAGGAGGGCAACAAAAATAATACCCTCCCTGAAGTACCTTGAATATGAAGATAGACTTAGCATACTAAATATGTTCTCATTTGAGAGAAGATGTATGAAGGGAGATATGATTGAGCTTTTTAAAATCTGTTTTGGGATGGATAAGTTGGATTTCAGCAAGTTATTTGAGTTGGAAGGTAGTTATAGGACTAGGGATCACCTTAAAAATTTAAAAAACAGAGCGGCAGGTTTGATGTTAGAAAATATTTTTTTACCAATAGAGTGGTAGATTACTGGAATAGTTTGCCACCTGAGACAGTCCAAACTTGAATGTTTTCAAACTCAGATTAGATGACTTTAATGGGGAGGGAAGGTTAACTTTGGGGGGGGGGATATTCTGGATTGATTCCTGGCATGAAGACAGAAGATGGCCGATATGAACTTAAAGTTGCGTGTCATTGTGCCTTGACTGTTCTCGTGGACTTGCCCACAATGTCACAACGGATCCTGTCATTTTCTGTCGTCTCCGAGTTGGACACACTGCCATTTGATGGAGGACTCCCCTGCACTGCTGCGACGACTGCATTGTCTCCCAGACTGCTCATCACATTCTTGTTGAATGTCCCAGTCTGGGTGATCTTCACGCTTGTTACCTGTCTTAGTACCAGAACCAGCTGGTCACTACCGCTTGTTCCTTGTACTCGGGACGGGTTTGTGCACACATGTGTGGCGTCTCTGACTTTTTTGCCAGCCTCCTCCATTTTATTTGACTCTCGTTGGTGTTTGTTGCATGATCCTGTATCTGGGGGAGTCAGGCCTGCCCCTGATGCCGGAGCATGCTTTCTTCTTTCCATTTTTATTCTTGCTTTATTTTTTATATTTCATTTGTTTTTTGTTTTTTTTTGCATCTTTTTTAAAATTCTAGCCTTGCATTAGGCTATGGATGATTATGGCGACTTATGCACTAGTAGGCAGACACCAGATTAGTGCTAAAAAAAAAATTGAGGCATTTGACTCTCTGCCCCCCCCATCCTGATTCTCATTATGTTGGCCATGGCTGCTGCAAGCCATGAGGATGTCAAGAGTTTTCTTCTGCTGTGTTCCTGGACATGCAGGGATTGCAAGAAATGAAAGTGCCAAACATTCTGCATGGACTGGGCAGCCAGACCAGCATTTTGCTGTTCCTCACTCTGAATAGGATGCAGTAAACCAGTCAGCCTTCAGGCTGCATGGCAAAGAAGTTGGGAGATGGCCATTGGGAACCTAAACTTGACTACCTTTTTGCCACAACCTTTTCCATGGACTTACCCTCAATGCCTTGATGGCTTCGGATCATTTTATGTTGCTTCTGAATCGGACACACTCGTGGGATTGAGCACTGCCCTGAACCTTATTGTGATGCTTGCTTGATCGCCCAGACTGGGCTGTACATTCTTGTCAAATGTCCTAATCTGTTGGATCTTTGTGCAAGTTACTTGTCTTGCTACCAGGACAAGCAGAGTTGTTACCACTTATCCTTGTAGTGTACTTGAGACATTAGTACACTCCTGATTTTAATGTCGTTTTTTGGGGTAGGAGGTAGGCTTCCTCCACTATATATACGAGTATATATAGAATTTGCTGTAATAGTATGCTTTACCCTATCTGCAGGCCTCCAAAGCCCAAGCTGCAATTTTCAGGCAGGATAATGCCACTTTTCCCACACATTAAAGTCATTGAAGACCTTCATGGATGATGAGCACATCAATGCTATGAACTGGACAGAGTCAGTACCCGAATCCCATTCAAAATGTTTGTGAAATTCTAATAAAGGTCTAAAGTGAGGAATCCAAAAAAATAGTTCAAGAACTTTGGGAAATTCTTCAAGATGAATTGAGCGAGATTATCAACAGTTAGTTTGTCCCTGTGGCAGGAGATATCAAAGCATCACTAAATACTAATTACTTCTAATTCATAAAAATGTTTTCCACTCATAATTTAATCATTATATTCCAATTTACATTTGTTACTGCTATCATTTGGATCATTTTGGACACTTATTTTTTCTAGTAAATTGCTTATCTGTTGATAACTTTCGTTTTATTCATCCTAATTTGCATAACCTTTTCCCATATACAGTTTATACTTGTAAGTCTTGTTGTGGTTTTTATTTTGCTTGCATTCTTATCACACTTTTCTCATTCTACTTCCCCCTCCTTTATCTTTCCTTGTATGCACCCACAAGGGGTTTTTAGGTGTATAGGCAACCATGCTGCAGCTGGCATTTAAAGAATTGTGCATCTTCCTGGCCCCATCACCTCCAAGAGTTTCCATGCATTTTTACTATCACTAGCTTCACCACTCTTTACATGTTTCTCATGAACAAACTTTCCTTGGGATACACTTTCATGGTACTTCACTTTAAATTTGGTTTCTATTTGGCATTCTTGTAAGAAAGATTGATTGATGTCGCGATCACAGGTGGGCAAGAGAAACTAGTTCTGTGTTCTAGAGTTACCTCAGATTGATCCTGAGTCTGCATCTCTTTCTATGGATAAGGGAATTTGTTTACCCTTTGCCAGTCTCGGTGCACAGCATCAAAGTCATTCTACTTCCTCAACAAAACCCCCATCTCTGTGCAGGTAGCCATCATTGAGCTGCGTTGTGAATAGAAGGAGATGAATATATAAAACTTCTCACTAAAGATTTCCGAGGAACTGTGTCTGATTTTCTCACTTAGTGACTTTTTTATAGGCGATTGTAAAGGTTAGGCATGAAACTTAATATGTGAAGAGAAAGAGGGTGATTCCCCTTTTGCTTTAACAGAACAGTGTGCATTGCATTCTAGTCCAAGCAGCCTTTGATCTGTGGCAAATCAATTTTATCCAACCTATCGTTTCCATTGTTAAAAGGGGAATAAAACTCAGTTATTGAATGGGAATAAGGCTTAATATACAAGCATATTATAATTTAAAACATTGTTGATTATAGATTTCTCTGCTGTGAATAAAAGACTTGGAGAGATGTGGGCTCTGGTGCCTTACACATCAAAACACGTGAGTTTGAGTTATTGGTTTGATTTCTCTTTTGCACATTTTTACAATTGAGGTTTAAAATCGTTGACACTTTCATTTTAGTAGTAGAATCTTTTTAACTTTTCAGAACTGGAAAAGAAAAGCAAAAAAATTAGAGGCGAGGGAAGATAAATCAAAACAGGGAAAAACGATGATCAGTACTGGCAAAGGAGCAAAACTGGGGAGCGGTGCAAAATCCAATCTTCTTAACAAAGGCAAATTGCAAACTCTGTATGGCAACAACAATCCCTTGAGCCGTTCAGGCCACAAAGGTCAAAGCAAAGTCCAAGCAGGTTTGCAGACCACACCAGCAAGTAATCAAAAACACACTTATCAAACGCCTAAGTGAGTTAGAAGTATTTGATTTTTTTTTATTATTTAATAATTGCACTTATTTCAGTTTGTTGTTTTTTTATCTGGACCGCCATCATTTTGTGTGAAGAGGATTAATATCCTCTTTCACCCCTATTAGGGTCTATTCCAGCACACAAAATGGGAAAACACTAGGTTTTGCCATCAGGCCAGTCGCTTTGATGAACTTGCAACAACGCAGATTTCTCCCATAGATTCAGCATTACATGAATCTGTATATTTTTCTAAGCTACACATTGTTGTCAATGTGTGTTCATCCACGTCTGGTTCATGAAGGCAGCAACGAGTGTTGATGTCTGTTGGTCAAGTTGAAGAGGTTTTTGTGGCTATAGATCATTGTGCTCTTAAAGGAGGTTTCTTCTGGCTCAAATTATGTATATTTGCTGATTATAATCAGCAAATATAATTATTATTGGTGCGTAGGGAGGGGGTGTAACTTTAACCTTCCTTACAATGTTACGAATATCATGCAAGAATTATTTGGGACTTCCACTCACTCCTTACTACAGGTTTTTACTCCTGGTGCTCCCAGTACTTGGGTATTATTGTTTGAAGCGATGCCTGTGCATGTTCATTCACTTCTATATCTCAGCTGCGGCGACATATTTTCAACTGACCTCATTTTGCTGCTATTAAAAGGGGGATAACGCTCCATGTGGATGTTTTGTGGCACAATTGGAGATGGTTTGAAGTACCTAAATGGAGTTTACCCTTGAAGTCGCGTGCATATTTGGTGGTTCTTGTGTTATGATTCTCTGATCTGCACAAGTTCAAAGTTTTCTTTAATGGACACAACTTTCTCTAATTTTAGCGCCTGTGGCCACTTGGCAGCAGCCAGAAGTGATCATGAAATTAAAAAAAAATAATGTTTTGTTTGCTCTAATCGTGGTAATGATAATATAATGCAGATATGAGTGGCTATTTGATATTCATGGGGTATGCCATAGCCAAGTGGGAACCACTACCTTCCTGTCATGATCAAGGTTAAACCCTGTTAAATATAGTTAATCACAGGGTGAGAATCCTGATTTGGGTTGACATTCCAACGGCAGCCACATTCAACTTTATATCCCTATTATGCATTCAATGGGTTAAATTGGCACTACACCCATACAAATCTTCATTTAATGCTCATCAACTACTATTGATGAATTAAATGAAAACCAAGTTTCCAGAATGTCGTTGCGGATGGGGGATGTGCCGGCCTAACCTAACTTTAGATAAGACAATCTATTTATCTCCTTTCCCATCAACAATAATTCTCTTCATTCCTTTCTCCTCCAGCTCTCAACCCATCCTCTCACATTGACAGATGCCTCTACCTCATGTTTCAGTATGGAGGTTGTGATATTTGCTAAATTGTTCTTTTTTTCTGATATTCTCACCTTTATTTTCCCTCTGTGACACACATATCAAACATCAGTTGTTTGGATGGTGTGGTTAAGCTGAACAACTTTGCGAAGGTGACTATTGATCAAGAGAATAATTTATGTATTTCATTGAATTAAATCCAAGCCTTTCATCTTCTCAGACTGAATAAAACGTCAGCCTTGAACGCACTGCCAGACATGAGTCCACCTGCCTCTTTCAAAGTTACGGGAACGTCGCCCATCGATGTGGCAGCTCATCTGAAACTTCTTGGGGAAAGTTTAAACAACGTTGGACAAAAGCTCAAAGAACATGAGGTGCTTGCAGTTGTTTTCTCTGAGCCAGTAAACTGTTTCCTTAATGCAAATAAAAGGGTTTTTTTAAACTCCCCCTTGCCCCAAAGTGATGCCCTGTGTAGACTTATACCCGGTACCCATGTAGAGGAACGGCCCGCCTTCCCAGCCCAGTTTCCCCAGCAGTCTCAGATTAAATTGAGACGGGTTTTAGCCTGTCTAGACATTATCACTGCTACTTTTTACAACATATTTGCTTAGCCCACAGCTAATTTCGCAAGCTAGTCGCTGACCAGTTTTCGTCTATTCATTCCCGGTTGAGGTCTGGAGTGGGATTCGTTGGTTCTCCCCTCTTAGCTCCGGCCTTGTGGGTTTTAACATGCCTGCACTGCATTCTTTCCCACTCTTTATCCTTCTATCGCCCCCATTTTTCTTTTTATCTCTTTATGCATCCGCAAGGGGATGTCAAGTATAGCATGGGCAACCATGCTGCAGCTGTCATCTGGAGGATTGTTTGCCCTCCCGGCCCCAACCTCTGCTGGAGGATCTGCGACTTTCTCCACAGATCTTTCCTCAAAAACTTTCTGCCGGAAAAAATGAAGAACTTTTTTATTTGGTCACAATTACATGATTAGTTCTTGTACTCGTGACCAAATAAGTTCTTCATAAAGAACTTTACACGTCCATGATTTGTTCCTGTACTCGTGACCAAAAAAGTTCTTCATAGAGAACTTTACAAGTACATGATTAGTTTCTGTACTAGTGACCAAATAAAAAGTTCTTCATAAAGAACTTTACCTTTCTTTGAACTAGCGAGTGTATGCAACGTTAATACCGATCCCCCTGGATTCCCTTAGTCCTAGCCAGGCTTGTGCACATTGCTTCCTTTATTGTCTGTGCAATAGAAGACAAAGTCTGTGAGTGCTGTTTTAACAGGCGTTTGTGTGGAGGGGTGAAAGGGTCATAGCGCAAGTATTATATCGTTGTGCTTCACATGTCATGATGATCTTTGACTTTCAATACTTGTCTTTTTTGGTGAACATTATTGTTGTTGCTGGTCCTCAAGCTCTCTAACTGAGTACCACCGAGACCCTGAAGAAGGATATGTCCTGTACCAGGTATTCCCCAAAAGCATTCAAGGAGTATATATTGTGTTGTTGGCCTGTGATTGTGTGCAGTAGTCTTTCATTATATGTTTGTGTGGGGTCCAGTGTTGTATTCTTGACGTATCTCCGATTATGAAATTAAGTCTCTTCTGCTACCTCAGAAAGGCTGGGTGATGTCGCAGACTGGCCAAGTGAACTTTCCTCACAAGAAAGGGTGAATCTCAGAGGGTCGTGCATGCAGCAGGCTTTTGTGTGAAAGTTGTTGGATAGAGCTTTGAGTGAATTGTGTGCGGTTATGTTTTTAGAAGCTGGTTTGAAGTAGGCGAGGCGAGAGAGTTGATAGTTGTAATGGTTCTTTGTGGAAATGGGTGTTCTATCATGTGTTGTAGTAGGTATCTGGCGGCTGCGGCTAATATGTTTGTCTCATGCTAAGGTGAACTTGATTTTGAAGTCTAGTTTTAAAGTGTAGGTGCTCTTTGGGTGTAGTAACTGTGCAACCTTTAATTATTTTTAGGGCTTTGATATGGTCTGGATAGTGGTAATGAATCTTTGAGAGAGTAGACCCAAACAAAACTTGCATAGTCCATTACTGAACATATGAATTGTTTGTTGTGGTTTCGTTGTTTTGTCAAGATGTATGTGTGAGTGAGTTGAAGGTGTTAAGTCTCGGTGTATATTTATCCGGGCAACTGAAGCCACTCATGGAGTCTCGTGCTCCATGTGTGTGGGGGGCAGGGGGCGTCGGTTTGGCCCCTTTGTTTCTTTAAGGGGATGGTCCCACGATGCAGACGCCCCCACACCAGGCTCAGGTGGTTTTTATTGTAAACACTTAAACAAAATAGATTTTAATCATTATCACGTTGCAATTTAATAAACTGTGTAAGAAACATGAAATAACATTGTGACGCCCCTCTCGTTCACATTCCCTCCCACTCAATCCACTTTATCAGCCAACTCACTTCTCTTTCCACACCCCGTAAGGGGCGCAGCGATTTGCCTTCCTCGCCGCCGTGCTGACGGGACTCAGCGCCCCTTCCGGCCCCAGCTTAGCCTCTTGTTCCTTCAGAACATTTGTGTTTCCTCGCTTTTCATACAACCTCTCCCACAACTTTCTCTGGTCATCCTCTAATTTCACTGGGTAGATGCTGACCTTCTTGTCAGCCAACTATCCCGGATCGGGGCAGAAGGGGGGAGGCAACAATGTTCCCTAACCCCTGAGCTCCGGTTTGGGATGGAGGGTTTTTAACAACCTGCTTCATCCCCACCCATACCTTCCTCCCTCTCTTTTTCCTTCTCTCTTCACAATCTATCAATTTTATGCCGCGTCCAAGGTGGAGCCACCAGGCGGGAGGGGTGGTCTTGAATGGCGGCACCTGGCTCTGCCAGGTCTGTACGCACCCCTTGCAGGGCGGGCTACTGCGAGGGGTGATGAGCGTGTGCATCCCGTGAGAAAATTAGGGTTACCATGCCCAAAGATGCAAATTAAAAAAAAACTTGCCCTTTCCCTCTCACACTTCCTCGTTATTCGATCCACTGCTGGCACCATGTTGGCCAAGGGCAACATGATCCATCAGAGGAGAGGATTAGCTAGTGCAATTGGTAGGCGGGTTGTCTGGCGTTGGTTCTCTATCCCTCTCAGCTGTGCATCCTCTGTGAAGGAAGAACGATTTTTCGTCTGCCAATTTCGCCGAGCTAGAGCTATATTCCAGTATATTTTCAAGTACGTCCGCCGCTCTTCTTGGCGGGCATACGTGTCTTCATTCAACGGAAAGACCCCTCTTGCAGAAGTGTGGAAGCTAGAGAAAACGAATCTGGGCAAGTTTTTGCAGGACCCTCCCCTTTCCCGTTCTCCGGAAGAACGGACCGCATTCTTTATCCGAGATACTGCTCCGCCAGCATTCAATACACGTCTTGATGTCGCTGAAGGCCGCCGACTGGACTTTATCTCCATTGGCGGAGAACCCTTCAACGACAGATTTACGTTGACGAAGTTGCGTCCCGCTCTCGCTTTTTCTGCCGACAATGTCCCGTATGCCACGCGTCAACAACTATGTAAGTGAGGCATGTCATTTCTGTTAGATTTGTTCAACAAGATCTCGGTAGATGATATCCCAGACTCCTGGCGAATAGCTACTATGCCCGCCCTTTGCAAACCGGGGAAATATCACTCTACCCCGACCGGTTTCCGCCCAATTTCTCTAACCTACTGCATTGAAAGTTTGGAGAGATCAGTAAATGTTTAGTTCATTTTGACAGCGGAGGCCACCTGTCTTCTGTACACTGCGGCTTCCGCAACTTCTACTCTACGTCGAATGCTCTTCTCCGATTGGAAAATGCTATCTGCGAGGCCTTCCTTCCTAGTTAGCATTACGCCACAGTATTTCTCCATCTTGAGAAAGCCTATGATACCGCATATAGATACGGTATCATGGAGACTCCACTCGATGGGGGCGGGGGAAACGCCTCCCAATTTTCATTACTGAATTTCTAAAAGATCGTCGATTCCGCGTACGAGTAGCCCGGCGTCTCCCTCAGTCTCCAACGTCTCTCATTGCTTTCGCATCCCATCTGTAGGCTGTCTATGCCGTCAAGAGAAGCCAATCATACACTAAGTACTTCGGGTTTGGGGCAAGGCAACTCTCGTGGTATAGGAAGGACCGAGTGATAGCTGGAGTTCGTACGTATGGGTTGTTTACGTACGTCAAAACTCCTGGATTACGTTTTATCTCTTTAGTGCTATACATTTCTAATTGTTTAATTATTTATTTTCATCTTGATTATTACTTCTTTAAACTTTGAGGGTCCCTAGTGCCTTGATTAGTGTTTCAAGGATTGAATAAAAGTTTGTTAAAAAAACTAAAACTTTAATTAAAACAAAAACAAAACATGAACTAACGAAATTTGACACCTTAAATGCACAGAAATGACTTCAATAAATTTAAGTGAAGCTTTCTAAAATGACATACTTGAAATTATAGTGATGGTTGACCCACAGCTCACTTTAATATAAAAAATGCAAACGGACTTTACAGAAACGGATACCGGGGTTTAAATACCTTTAAAACTTCCGACTAGACTCGGATTTGAGTCGGACCTTGAACTCAATGGTTACGTCACCTCAAGAATGTTGCTGCTTAGATGACGCATGTCGCTTTTCCAGATGTTTCGTCCGGTCGAAATATCTTTAAAGCCACGGAGGCCTTTGGCGCGTGTGGCAGCTGGAGAGACTCCCGCTTTCGGTACCCCGTAAGGGGCGCGGCGATTTGCCATCCTGGCCGCCGTGCTGACGAGATCCAGCGCTCCGTCCGGCCCTAGCTTAGCCATTCTTCCTTCCTTCAGATAGCCTGTATTTCTCCCCTACCTCGTCGCTTTTCATACAACCTCTCCCACAACTTTCTCTGGTCAGCCTCTAATTTCACAGGGTAGATACTGACCTCCTTCTCAAGCCAACCGTCCCGGATCGGGGCTGAGGGGGGAAGGGGACAATGTTCCCTAACCCCTGAGCTCGGTTCGGGATGGGGTTTTTTAACAACCTGCTTCATCCCCACCCATACCTTCTTCACATCCCTTTACCTCTCATCTTCACATTCTATCCATTTTTACGCCGCGTCTAAGGTGGAGCCGCCATGCCGATGGACTGCCAGGCCACCAGGCGGGAGGGGTGGTCCCAAATGGCGGCGCCTGGCTCTGCCAGTCCTGTAAGCACCTCTTGCAGTGCGGGCAACTGCGAGAGGTGATGAGCGGTTGCATCCCGTAATAAAAAGAGGGTCACCATGCCCAATGATGAGTCTAACAAAAAAAAACCTTTAACTCCCCCTGTACAAACGAGGGAGACGCCCATGGGCAGCTCCACCGAAAATATGGAGGTCCCCCTCCCTGTGCTTGCGCAGGGGACCCTCCATATTTCTCTAACCGGAGAGAAGGCTTACTCCTCTCCTTCGCCTACGGGTGCAGGGGACTCCCCCTCACCCCCTTCTCTGGAGGTGCTTTCGGGCACCTACCTTTTTCCAGCGGCAGTCCCCTCTTTTCTTTCCAAGGGGACTGCCAAGAAAGCCAGCAGGCAGCCCATTGCCGACCGCCCCTCGCCCTGAGCATCAACGGCATCACCTCGGTGCTGCCAGAAGATGTTCTCGCTACGCTCTACGTGGACGACCTTTCGATCTCTTTTGGCGCGGCCCAGATGCCAACTCTGTAGCGTCGACTCCAACAGGCATTGGAACCGCGTCTCTCGCTATGCCGAAGCGCACAGGTTTCGTTTTTCTTTGGCCAAGACTAAGGTTGTGCATTTCTGCCGCCATCCACGGTTCCACCCTGACCCAGATTTGTTTCTTACTGGGGTGCGCCTGGATGTGGTTGAGTCGCACCGTTTCCTTGGTCTTGTATTCGACCGACGCCTCACCTGGGAGGCTCATATTCGCAGCCTTAGGGTCTCTTGTACCCGCGCTATGGATATTCTCCGTTCCGGGATGTTCAGCGCTTGGGGCGCTAATAGGGCTACTGCCCTACTTTTTTATCGATCCTTTGTTTGTTTGAAGCTCGACTACGTATGCGAGTTTTATGCATCCGCAGCCGAGCGTTTATTGCGGAAGGTGGATTCGATCCACCACACCGGCCTCCGCCTTGCGCCTGGTGCCTTCCGCACTTCATCCATTGAGAACCTGTTGGTCGATGCTGGGGAGATGCCACTCGCTCTGCGCCGCGTGCAGTTCATCACGTGCCTATACGCGCGAGCACGGTGCCTCCCTCAGTCGCCAACAGCTTTCACTGCATCCGCAGCTGATCTGGACGGTGCCTATGCTGCCGAGAGACGCCAGTCATACCCTAAGTTCTTTGGGTTTAGGGCCAGGAAACTCCTTCGAGAGGTAGATATAGCTTTCGGACCGGTGGAGCCCCTGGTTCTGCCCAGGACGCCACCCTGGAGGGTACCAAATTTGGCTATTTGTCGCCACGCCTCTGCTCCTAAAGCTTGTACGGCGCCGGGAGTATTGCGTTCGAACTTTTTGGAGCACACCCCGTGTCACGCTGGAACCGTGCCAGTGTATACGGATGGCTCCAAGTCCCAAGAGGGGGTCGGCTTCCACGCCTTATCCCCTCTGTTTGAAGTCAGCGGGGCTCTGCATCTGTCTTCACGGCCGAGCTGTTGGCAATACACCACTCGGTACTGGAGATTACGCGACGTGCCCGGTTCGGAGACCGGATTGTGATCTATAGCGACTCACAAAGCGCACTGAGTGCTCTCGGTGCATTGGAATCTCCGCATCCCCTGGTTCGCGATATCCGTGACGCCATGGTTTTGGCGATCCGGGCAGATGTCGAGATTATCTTCTGCTGGGTTCCTGGACATGTAGGGATTGCGGGGAATGAGGGCGCCAAAGAGTCTGCGAGGACTCTGCGACCAGACCAGCGTTTCGCTCTTCCTCACACCGACTACATGGCAGGAATACGGGCAGCTCTTCGGACTGCTTGGCAAAGAAGATGGGAGACGGTCGAAGGGAACTTAAAGTTGCGTGCCATTGCGCCGCGACTGTTCCCATGGACCTATCCCCCAATGCCGCGGCGGCTTTAGGTTGCTTTCTGTCGTCTCCGAATCGGGCACACTCGTGTGACGCATCGCTATTTGATGGAGCGCTCGCCTGCGCCCTACTGCGACTACTGCGTCGTCCCCCACACTGTTCGGCACATTCTTGTCGAATGTCCCAGTCTGGGTGATCTTCGCGCATGTTACCTGTCCCGGTGCCGGGATGGGCGGGGTCGCTACCGCCTGTCCCTTGTACTCGGGACGAGTGTGTGCACATTGACTGGTGGACTTGTTGACTTCTTTGGGGATGCCGGCCTTCTCCTTATTATTTAAGCAGGGTTTGTTTTTTTTTATCTTCTCATACATTTGTTTTGTTTTTTTCCTTAAGGTAGCACGCTCCTGCGCCGGAGGTACCTCCCCCCGACGCACCAGCTTGCTTCCTTTCCCCTTTTTTGGGGTGTTTTTTTTTCTCTTTAATTTTATTTTAAGTAGCCTAGAACTAGGCCAGTTTTAATACGGCGACTAATGCCCAAGTATGCAGTCCCTAGATGAGCTCTTAAAAAAAAAGAAATCACGCCTTCGGTAGGAAATGATTTCACCACGAGGCAGTGCAAGAATGCTTCTTTCTTCTTTTCGACTTACTCTGGGGAATAGTTCGCACTGGCGAGCGAGAGTCAATGCTTGGATCCTTTGACTCAGGAAAGTGCTGGAGGGAGTTCACTCGGAGTATTCCTCAAGGGCGAGGCTATCGGTGCTTTGGGCTACACCAGGATAGGGGGTTTCTCTGACGAGAGTAAGTTGAACTTGCTTCTTAAATCAAGTTAACTTAAAGTTCGGTGTGACCTCCAGGAACTGGCTCGAGGATGAGCTGCTTCTTCTTAGCTCCGGTATTCCTCAAGGGCGAGGACTATCTCGGTGCTTTGGGCTACACCAGGATAAGGGGGGGGGGGTTCTCTGACGAGAGTAAGTTGAACTTGATCAAGTTAACTTAAAGTTCGGTGTGATCACCAGGAACTAGCTCAAGGATGAACTTCTTCTTAGTCCCTTCTATTGGTACCCCGGGCCTCTTGCTGGGAACTTAGTCGCCTTGATGACTAACATAATCTACCCCGTTTTTCCAAAGATATTTGCTTTTATACCTCGTCACCCCACTGGGGTAGGGGCAGGAGGTGGTGGGATTTGTGGACAGGCCGCTTGAAGGTTCCTCCTTCAACGGTTTTTCTCAAGGCGTCGTACAGCTGGCCTTGAGGGGCCTTCTGGCTTCCCGGCGACGCCTCTATAATTTCGCCAGTGAGGTGTAATTGAATATCCCCTCTTAGGGGAAATCTTGCTGTTCTTAACTGATGTTCGGGTCTCGGAACCGACCTGAGCTGGTTAGCGCATTCTGTGGTCTCGGCCGGCCGTTCAGCTTTTTTCATCGGGACGAGGGTCGAGAAGGAAGGAAGTTAAGTGGGCGAGCTACCGCGTCTCCACAGCCCGGATGTGTGGTTAACGACCAGAGGCTCACTCGTGAGGTGGGGGAGCATCTATTCCCTCACAACAATTCTTTCGAATGCTCGGTGGCGCCTCTGGTTCTGTCCAAGACGCCACCTTGGATGGTACCACCATTAACTATTTAGAATAATCTCCTCAGCCTCTAGTTCGCCGTACTATGACGCTATGGATCCTGCGACTCAGAGGCATGGCAAGATTGTCGTCTGCTGGGTTCCTGGACATGTAGGCGTTGCAGGAAGTGAGCGCGCTGATGAATATGCCATGACGACTTTTCCTGTGAATCTACATCCCAATGTGGTTTCAGTTACTCTTTATCGTCTCCGAATTGGACACTCGCGGGAGGCAGCGCCTTTTGATGGAACCCTTCCCTCAACCTTTCTTTCAAGCTTGGTTGATCACCCAAACTGTAAAACACATTTTCATTAAATATCCTGGTCTAGGGTTGATTCGTGAGTGGTACATGCCCACTTAGTGCGAAAGGCAGAGTCGTTACCGCCTGTCCCGATCGAGTCTTTGGGAGCTACTCCTGCACACCAGATTCATCCATAGTATTTAACAGTTTAATTTGCCAGCTGCATGCTCAGGCTCCTCAGGAAGGCGGCCCTTATTCGTCCGGTACCTGAGTGTGCTATGTAGATAAACAGTTGTCTGTTGTTTTGTTTTGTTTTTATTAAAATAGCCTAAAGATAGGATACTGTATAATTTCGGCGGTTGTGCCTTTGCTGACGCCCACTGGATGGAACATTTAAAATAAAAAAAAACAAATCTACTGTTTTTTAGGCCTCCCCGACGCCGGAGCGTGCTTCCTTCTTCTTGCCTTTGTTCTGTTTCTTTTTTTTTGCGGTTTGTTGTTTGTTTTTTTAATTTGTTTGGTTTGGTTTTCGTGAGTTCCAAAGTATCCTAGTACTAGCTTTAATTTAAATTGCGGCGAATTTTGTCCTTGGTGGCTGCCCCCAATTGTTGTTTTTTTTTTAAATCTACTACAAACTAGCCCCCATTGTATACGAAACAGTCCACACATAAACAGATACACACAACAAGCCATCCATTCTCCCGGTAAAGTCATCTCCCAAAGCCCGTTCCACCAGCTATTAAGACAAATAAATAACTCCGTCGCATCACACGCTCTGATGCGGTTTCCACCTAAAACTGAAAAACACCGACACAACCATTGCAACTTCCTAACCAACACACATCTGTACTCGCTCTCACCTTAGAAAAATACTTATAGATACACAGAGTATTGGATCTTTGGAGGAGAAGTTCATTGAGGCAGGTGGCCTGGGGCAGGAACCTCGACTAAGAGGTGCACAGAAACAAAACAATACAATCTCCCAGCTCTAAATCCCTCCCGTTCATCCCCAATTAAGCTATACATTATTATGTGTACACTCGCCAAACCAAGTTTCAATTTTTACTTCAAGCTCTTCTTTACATTTTTCTGCTTTCACAAACCCCCTCACGTCCACATGCCAGGGCGATGACACCAATTAGGTCACGTATAGACAGGCCTGGACCAGTGGAACCCTCAAACCCAATGCAGTGATTGAACGCATTCTTACCTGATAACGTCACGAATGGGTAGAGCCGCATTATGTGACCTTGTAGGACGTAGCCGGCACCGCGGTGGTGGTATTCTGACTTCTTCTACCACGTACAACTACTAATAAGTCACTAATCTTTGTTTGTTTGTTTTAATGTCGTGTTAGATTCTTAAGGAGTTCGGAAATGCAATTAATATTTTTTTCAAATTATCACAACTAAGAGGGTAATGGTACCCGGATGTGTACATAGTAAATATTTAATGGACAGCTGTCAAGTACCGATTGGGTACGGGGTATTTACCGAAGAAGATATCGAGCGAGTATAAGATAATTACCATACGGGACTAGCCACTATTGGGTAAGTGCCCAGCGGGTAACAGGCTCGGGCAGACATTACCGATTATCAGTTAGGGGTAAAGAGGATCATAACATTATGGGATTATGATATATATTTAATTAGTGAAATTCAATTAATTCTTTTTACTTTGTATCGTTGAGCCAAATTGTCACTTGAATTATCTTTGAATTTCAGGGACAAATTGCAGTTTCCGGAAGCCTCAGTGTCCTTTTGGACTCGATGTTGTGTGTCCTTGGACCTCTTGCTTGTCTTTCTAATCAACTAGAAGAAACGCGCGGAGCCATTCACGATCAGACTCTCACCAGTATTCTTGACAACATCGCTTACATCATGCCCGGAATATTTTAGATTATTTATCTGTCGATGGCTCTTCTGCGATTTTTTATGTCTGTAATTTAAGGTACCTCGAATCATTAGGTTGATCCCCTTCCCTGAGATTTATCATCGCCCACATTATTTCGTTCCGGTTTTCCCCAGGAAACCCCTTTTTTTAATTGGTCCGGATACTTGAAAGTCATTAGTATAATATTTTTATGTTTCAAGCTGGAGTATTCAGAGTAGCTCCTTGTTTTGCTAGTGTCGACTGCAGTGCCCCCCCTCCCCTCCCTCAGAGGCAAGGTATTCACACGTTTCGGTATAATTATTCGAACAAAAGATCCAATTGGGGTTTCGAGTCTTGGAGATCCAGGATTTACAAACACTTAGTTCAATGTCCGATTACTTGCTTAGGAGCTCTGGCTTGATTAGTGGATTAGGGCTTTGGATTTCCAAGACTTTGTACTGGGTTTGACTCGGTGAGAGCGGACACAAAAAGTTCGCTGCTCGCAAAGAGCACCTGCTACCGAGGCGGAGCATCGATCCTAAGGCAAAACAGCTCCAGCCACGTACTTCGCCTCATACCTCTCTTCCTCGTCTCTTCGCACATACATCACTTCCGTCCAGGAAACTAAGGGTGTTTCTTTTCCACACTCCGATGGCCCTGCCTTGAGTTACAATGAGTAACTTGGTAATGACAAAACAGTATTACCGAGCACCGGCGCTAGGTGCACACGGCCTTCCTAGCGATTGTCAAGATTGAAAAAGGATGTGTTGCTTTATTAACTGATTTGAACGATTCATTAAATTATTGCTTGGGACTTTAATCCCTTATCCTGGATGGGTGGAAAACCGAATTAAGAGTCATCGGCATTTTTCAATTTAAGCGGTTAAACTTTACTTATGTTGCCCCTGGCTAGGGTCCCTCCCCTAGAACGGCAGCTGCGATGAACTGCGCCGACAGGTTAAGGTTTTCTCCCAGAGATCCCGCATTCTGCTTATCTGTAGGTTTTGTTGGACTGTGTCTGGTTCCTGGTGGCAGTGAGGGCAGATGTCTGTCTCGCTCAGGCTGGTCCGGCACTTGTGTTTAGTTTGGAGTGGCCGCACCGTAGCCTTGCTAGAGTGACCCGTTTGTAGCGTTTGGGGGTTCTTTCTTCTCGGTTGATGTTGGGTGGATTGGCGTTGAGAAGGTTGCTTGGAGCCCAGTGATCGTATGTTTTGCTGTGTTGTCTGTATGGATGGTTTTCTGGTTCTTTGAGTGTGTCAGTGTAGTACCGAGTTTATCCTCTTCACCTTTTATTCACTCGGTGAATAAAGGCAGCAATTTTGTGAAGTAGATGTAAGATGCCTAACTCATATCTAAGTCCCAAGCAATGATCAGAATTGTATCCATCAAATTACGGCTTTTTTTCACACAATCCTATTTATTATTTTTAAAGACAAAAAAAATCATTTATAGTTGACCTATATAGATTGTTACGGATTTCTATAAGATATAGCCCTTTTTCGTCTTTTTCCTGATAAAGCTTTAAATTATTAAATCTAAATGCATAATATCCTCTAAAGAGTGAAGAATATAGAACATTGCAAACAGAACACAACCAAACAATAACTTGCCCCGCTTTAGCGTGTGTCCTACCTTTATATTTATCTCTATTAGAGTAAACATGAAAAATTAGATTAGTCATTTTTGCTAAAAAAAAAAAAGTGTTAGGCTTTAAAATACTAGTCGGTAGGATACACGCTAAAGAAAAAACTAGTCAGTAGGATACATGCTAAAGAAAATACTGGTCGGTAGGATATGCACTAAAAACTGATCGGTAGGATATACACTAAAGAAAAATCTGCCCGCTAGGATGAACGCTAAAGAAAATACTGGTCAGTACGATATATGCTAAAGAAAAAAATGCTCAGTAGGATATGCGCTTAAGAAAAAACGTCGGTAGGATATGCGCTAAAGAAAATACTGGTTGGTAGGATACATGCTAAAGAAAAACTGGTTGGTAGGATATACGCTGAAGAAAAAACTGGTTGGTAGTATACACGCTAAAGAAAATGCCAGTCGGTAAGATACAATCTAAAAGAAAAACTACCGGTCGGTAGGATAACGCTAAAGAAAAAAACCCGGTAGGATAAACGCTAAAGAAAAGGGAAAAAATGGTCGGTAGGATATACCCTAAAGAAAAACTAGTCTGTAAGATACACGCTAAGGAAAATACTAGGCAGTAGGATACACGCTAAAGAAAAGCTGGTTGGTAGTATATACGATAAAAAAATGGCCGGTAGGATACACGCTCAAGAAAAGAAAAAACGGTCGGTAGGATACACGCTAAATAAAAGAAAAAGCTGGTCTGTCGCATACACGCTAAAGAAAAGAAAAAACTGGTCGGTAGGATACGCGCTAAAGGAAAAAAAAGCTGGTATGTCGCATACAGGCTAAAGAAAAGAAAAAAAACTGTTCGGAAGGATACACGCTAAAGAAAAGAAAAAAACTCGGAAGGATGCACGCTAAAGAAAAAAAAAAAAAAAGCTCGGAAGGATACACTCTAAAGAAAAATTGTTTGGTGGGATACAACCTAAGGAAAAACTGGTTGGTAGGCTATATGCTAAAAAAAAACAAAAAAAAACTGCCGGTAGTATACACGCTAAAGAAAATACTGGTCGGTAGGATACAAGCTAAAGAAAAACGTTGGTAGGATATACGCTCAAGAAAATACTACCAGGGGTAGGATCCCGCTAAAGAAAATACTGGTCAGTAGGAATGTAGCGATCTATACCCCTACAAATGTAAATATTTATTCCTAACAAACTAACTATATATATATAATTCCATTGCTTAAATCGCGAGATTGGTACACCCGCTCTCCCAAGCGTCTTAAAATCAACCCATGAGGTTCATTCGCAGTGCTGTCCTCCATCTGTTAATATATGAATTATAATTGTTTAGCTAAAAAATTTCCCAAAAGAATCCCGAATTAGAGCGTGATTCTTTTCTCATTTACAGGCCCATTCAACTCTGTTATAATCCATTTACCAATTTATAATCTTTAATATTTATCGAACAATTTACCAATTAATAATTACCAATTAAATTACCAACAGTTACCAATTGCTATTTATCAACTATAAATCAATTACTAATTGCCAATAAATTTTCCAATTATTATAATTCGCATTTAACAATTAATTTATCAAACCATTTAACACTACCCAATCTAATTATCAATCATCAATTGTTATACTCAATTTACAAATTACTATCTAACGATTATCCAATCTATTTAACAATTGCTACTTACAAATGACCTATAATACAATCTATTTAACCATTATCTAATTACCAATTATATTCTAATTATCAATCATCATATGTTGTACTCTAATTACCAAACCATATTTATCAATTGTAAATCCATTCTCGTAAACTCATGCAAATTTAATTCACACGCGTAATTCAATCCAATCATAAACCGTTACTGTATAAATTCACCTTTCAATAGTAACTCTTTATTAAATAATATATATTTTTCTTAACTCTTTGTTTTTAATACACGTTTTCTCAACGTCCCTCAAATTTAGGCCTAAGGAAGTTCGTCTGCAAAATTTAGATTTCGCGTTAGCATTTAACTTCATTCCCTTGAACAACGAAATATAGGTTTTTGTGTTTATTGTGATGAGAGCTATCTATGATATTGCTGCAATATTCATCTAAAACCTATAGGATACACGCTAATAAAAGCTGGTTGGTAGTATATACGATCAAGAAAAAAATGGCCGGTAGGATACACGCTCAAGAAAAGAAAAAACTGGTCGGTAAGATACACGCTAAGGAAAAGAAAAGGCTGGTCTGTCGCATACACGCTAAAGAAAAAGAAACTCGTCGGTAGGTTACACGCTAAAGAAAAACTGGTTGGTAAGATACATGCTAATGAAAAGAAAAAAACTTGTCGGTAGGATACACGCTAAAGAAAAACTAGGTGTGATACATGCTAAAGAAAAACTGGTTGATAGGATACACACCAAAGAAAGAAGGCCTGGGTAGGACACGCTCAAGCGGCATCGAAGGAGGATCATTGACTTGAGAAAAACTTCGACAGTTCTCGCTGTTCTCACCCCTCACCATCCATGTTTTCTCAGGGCTCTTGAGTGCCATTCGGTCTTGAGCATCAAAGATATCACCAGTGTTGCAAGAAAATTTTCTCGCTATGATCTACGTAGCCGGCCTTTCGCTCTGTTCTGATGCGACCCTGATCCCTTCCTTGGGTCGTCGACGTCAACGAACTCTAAACCAAAGCAAAAAAGTCTTGGTTTTCTTTACCAAAGACTAAAGCGATGCATTTCTGCCAAAGCTTCAACTTCACCCATACTTTTTTTTTTTAAATGTATTGCTGCTGGACGTTTTAGAAGGACGCCTCACTTGTAGGCACAATCGCAGAACGAATTCTTCTTTCTTTTTAAGTTTTTGAGGGCGCTGATTAGGCTATTGCTACTTTTTACCGCTCCTTTGTTATATCTAAGCTAGACTACATGCCTTATAGAGAGTCTCTTTACCGCTGTGATCTCTTCCATCCATGTACATAGCGCACTATATACAAATGACCTGATACTCTAATATTGCGATGGATCACTCTCAACAGAGGGCTACTTCTAAGAAATTCCACTTAACCTTTTTTTCACCCCTCGTAGGTCGCTCGGTGCCTCATTGGCTCAGTCTTATACAGTACATTCCCTTCGTGAATATCCTGCCTAAGCAATTTAAATATAAACTTTATTGGAAGCCACATGTGCTCTATATCTTTGCCTCGACACGCTTCGCCCTAAATGTCTTAAGGTACCCCTCAGACACCATATAAGGTACCAACCTCCATGTGATGGCTCTCCAATTCTACCACACGGGACCTAGTCAAAAATGTTGTGTACATTTTTCTAAACCCTCTTTATTAAACTAAATTATTTTTTAAGTTTTTATTACTACTCAAAATATTTTTCTTTGATCCTTTCGAGTGTTCTTTCAATTTATGGAACAAACATGAAGCGCTTCATACTTATTAAAACAGTATTTCTTTGTGCCGTAGAAACCTAATAAATTTGTTGCAAATATCCACTTATGTACGAAAACTTGCAATCAAGTTTTATTTAATACTTAATGACTGGTCTGATCTGCAAAAAATATTTCCTTATTCATAAGTTAAAAAAGTGCCTTTTATGCAGTCACCTTCTTTGAAGGTGAACTAATCTTGTTGGGTCGGAGCAGGACTTTGGTTCTGAAATACATGCCTAGACCTCTCCTGTGACTCTGCCTTCCTTTCTTTTTTCGTCCAGATGTTCATCTTACTAGACGATATCACAGGGCATTCAGGAAACCTTTAATCTTAGCCGCCAACAGAGCATCATATGCCTACATTTTATATAATCTTGGGTGTCTATTTAATTCATGTACGTATGCCTACATATACATATTCCAGTCTATTGGACTAAATCACATTTATTTTACAATTTAGTTTCATCCTATTTAAAACTAAAATAGCCTGAAAATCATATTTCCATTCCTCTTTAAAAAATACAATAGCTTTGAAACGTACAAAAGTCCGCATCGAATGTTTTCACATGCCATAATTCTCAAAGACTCTTTGCTTGTATGTCGATGTGGGGGAGGACACCCAAAGACAAGAAAAGAGTTAGGAAGAGACAAACATTCCTAGGAAACATGGTAGGGGCAAAAGAGATCGGATAAACAAAGATACTCTCGCTAGCCACTCTGAGGCAGGTCGTGCAAATCACGACTACTCTAATTATTGCAGTGCAGAGTCAGTTAAGTGGTTTGTTAGAGTAAACGGAAACCCCAGACTACTTTAATTGGCATAAACCGTGTTTTCTTCTGAAACAATAATTGAAACGATGGTGCGAGCAACGCATCAGCTTTATCTTCCACATTTAGACTCCACTTAGATTGGCATTGCTACCGTTTGACACTCTCGCCTTCCACTCCCTAAATTGAATCCCACTCCCTCTCTGCGACCTTTTCTCTTTCTTCAGGGGTTGGTCCCAGAGAGGCTCTGGCCATGTCGTGGTGAGGAGGGTTAGCCCTGGGGCCATTAAGGGTCCCCAAGTGCTGCGAACTAGACTTTTAATATACCCCTTCGCTCCCCTCCCCCTTATTACTTTCTTTTACTGCCCTTTATTTTCCCCTATTCTTTCTCCAATCAAGTGGCCCTGACGGTTACCTGACCTCTGCTTGTTTTTTTTTCGGACTGATTCTGAATTGTTCTTTTATGAAGGTCGGAGGAGGTTGGGCATCTCCACCGCCTTCATCAGCCTATGCCCAAGGAAAAACCTATCATTGACTCCCCTTATCCGTCCGTAGGAGAACTCGGGCAGCCTCTTCGTTCTATAAAGATGATGTGCGGATCCGCATCCATTCTCTAAGGAGACATACCGGACGTAACCGAATCTAGAGTTGCAGTAGTGCCGGGCCCTTGTAGGCCTCCGTGGTAGGGAGTCCAGAAGGAGAATATAAAGTTATTTCTATTTGCAACGGCCAGCCATAAACATAAAACTTCCCCTTCTCGTAAGGGTTCTTGTTCCAAACATTCTTCAGCTCCCTGGCAGCCTTCCCTCGCTCGTTGGATCCCTATGCCAACGATGTGGACCCAGATTTAGACCATCCCCGCTTTCTGGTCATGAGTCCGTCATCTGACACCCCACTTGCCAAAGTGGATGTGTTTGACGTTAATGAATCATTTGAGTCCCATTGCGGTGAACCCCGCCGGATGTGGTCAAGAGTGAGGTGTCATCTCACTCAACATAATCTTGTGCGAAATTTGTCTTCGATAGCCGACGTAACCGTTTAGCCCCATCCACTTCTGAAAGGTGTGGTCCATTCAAACGAATTAAGGGACTACGACCTCACCCGTCTTCAGAGCAAGCTAAGTGCCCAACCTGTCAGATGTACACAGGTTGACTAAAACTGTAGGCTCTACTAGAGTCCCAACTGCCACATTGATTTTATCGTTTGAACGTCAGGAACTGCCACAGTTTATTAAAACTGGGTACCTTTGTGTCCCGGTAAGTTCATATGTCGAACTACCCCACCTAGTGCTTCAATGTAGGCACTCCCATTTCTGCGTGAACTGCAGTTCTTATCACCATGGTCCTGAATGCACCAAAACACCGTGCTGTGTTAATTGCGCTGGTGCCCACAGTGCCGTGTTAGAAATCTGCCTAATATTCTTATATGAAAAGGAGGTCCTTGCTTTGCGTGACTCTGTGTCTGGACGTGAGAGAGGCTCGCTAACGTGCGCGAGCACAAACCTCACCTCTTGGCCATCTCTTCTCAGACGTTTTGCGTGACGTTGGACGAAACCGACCCTTATGTTCGAGTTCCGATACTCCTGAAGCATCTCATCTCTCATCTACCGTGAGTGTTAGAAGAATTCACAATATACCGTCGAAACATCGATCTCACACCGAGATACCTAATGTTGCCTCCCTCTCTCCCGCAGCTCTAGCCGGGACCGCCGCTCAGGGTGAGACACTTGAAGACATCAGACGTTATCTGAAAGAATCTTCCATATCGACCAGTGAAGGTTCTTCTACCCAGCCCAGGGAGCCAAAGCCCTGTGGTAAGAGAAAAGAGTCCTCACCTGGGTCATCGGCCACCAGTAAGCGGGCAGCCTATGGAGCTGACTCGGCTGAGCCTCAAGAATCTTCAATGGATTCTTCTCTTGTTGCTGAATATTCTCTGCCCTCAAGCCCGTCCCACCCTTCACAGGACTTAGACCTCTTACTGATCCAAACGGTAGCAGAAATCCACCCAGTTCCTTGTACTTTGTCCAGATCGCCTGCCTCCTCATACACTCAACCTCCTACTCATGATCGGATGGAAGCAGATGATATTCCAACATCACTAGCCGCGGTTTTTGGATCAACTCCTCAGACATCGAGTGCGTTCTCAACCCATCAATCTGGATCTACCGTCCAAAAATCTCTTCTTGATCTTCCATTTCCACCTGGCTGTGCACCCTAATTGCAGTCAGGAACCTCGGTCAGTTCCTTGAAACCATCGGACATATCCCCTGTGACTGTTCCTTCCAGGATTTCTTCCCCTGAAATAGCAAGCTCTTCAAGATCTTCTCTTCATCCTCCAAGCTCTTTGGGACGCACTTCAAACAAAACATTAGCTTCAAAGGAGAAAAGGATATATACTGTGGTATCTAACCGTCCCACATACTATCCTCTATTTTACAATTGAATTGTAAAGGCGTTCTTCCCAGGTGGGAAGAACTCAAAGTTCTTTTGACGACTCTCCATCCAGCTGTTATTTGTCTTCAAGAGAACAAACTGGGTACACAACCTATTCCGGCGGTACCCGTATTTTTAACTCTATTGTCCCTGTCGGGGGCTCTTCTCATGATGGGTGTCAGTTGTGGTTGTTACTATTTGCTCTATTTACCTACCTCTTTCTTTACTATTGTCAAGACCCGACCTTTTAGAACTTGTAGACCAGTTGCCCCCCCCCCCCGTTTTTATCACTCTGAGATTTTAATTCCCGTCACTAATATTGGGGTGACATCACTCGGAATGCCAAAGGCAGAGTTCTAGAGTTTCATTTATTATCAGAGTTTCTTTGCATTTTAAACACCGACGATTTTGCCTCTTATCATGTACAGAGGGATTCTTTTAGTTATGTTGACCTGTCTCTCTGCTCCCCGGATTGCCTCACTGATTTTCAATGGTCAACCTTTGATGACCTCCATGGGAGTGACCATTTCCCTATTGTCTTGTCGGCCGTTCATCCGAACCCTCATACAACCATGCCTCTCTAGTGGAACTTAGGCCATGCCGATTGGAAATGGTTCTGAGAGGCGTCCTTCACAAGTACCTCCTTGGGGACCTTCAATGATGTCGACACGGCAGTAGCGTACTTCACATCGATTATCTACAACGCGGCCACACAGACCATTCCACGGAGGCGGCCCGTAACCGGTCGCTCAACCGTGCCCCGGTGGACCTCGAAGTGGGCGAGAGCCTTCAAAATCTACAAGTAAGCTCATGCCCTATTACGGCGGAACCCAACCTTGTGCAATAAGGTTGACCGAAACAGAGCTCGGTCGCTTCGCCAAATAACCCTTCGTCACGCTCGCCGAATTTCACGGCGCCGTTACGTTTCATAAATTTCCTTTATGACCCCTACCTCAAAGATATGGAAGCGAATTAACAAGATCCGAGGTTGTTATGCCGGCCCTAATACATCCACACTCAACTTACAGGGATCCTTAGTGAATGACAGCCTGGTGGTCAGCAATGCCTTGGCCGACCACTTCCGTGCCGTCAGCAGTGTCAGCCTATAAATCAAAAGAAGAGTCTCGTCATCTCAACTTTACAGCAAAATCTAACCTTCTGTATAATGCCCTATTCTTCACCCATGAGTTGCGCGCTGCATTGTCCCTTTGTAGATCCACTTCTCCTAGTCTTGACGGGATCCATTTTAAAATGATTCGGCACCTCTATCCACACTCTGTCATTTTCCTACTTGACTTGTACAACCTTATATGGGTAAAGGGTTTTTACCCATCATCATGGCGCGTCGAGATTGTCCTTACCTTTGTCAAACTGGGCAGCGACGGGTTGGACGCAGATCACTACCGCCTTATAGCTATAAGCTGTCTGAGTAAGTTGCTAGAGAAGATGGTGTTGTTGTGGCTGAACTGGTTCCTAGGAACCAATCACTTACTGTCTCCATTTCAGTGCGGTTATCGTAAGGATTATAGTACCCTTGACCTCTTAGTACGTTTCGAAGGATCGGTCCAGAAAGCTTTCTCGTTAAAGAACCGAGTCTTGGCCATATTTTTCGACATTGAGAAAGCCTACATACAGCATGGAGATACGGCTTCTTAAAGCAGCTATACGTTTGGGGTATGAGAGGTCTTTTACCATCTTTTATTCAAAGTTTCTTAGCATCTCTATCCTTTGTGGTGTGTGTTGGAGACACCTACTCTGATCTGCAACCCCAAGAGGAGGGAGTTAGTCAGGGCGGCGTTTTAAGTGTTTTATGTTTTGTAATTGCGATCAATGATATCATTTTCTCTCTCCCAGAAGGTGTATCGACGACCTTGTTAGTCGATGACTTGGCCCTATACTGTTCATCACCCCGCCTTCCATCAGCAGCGCGTCAGCTGCAACTGACAGTCGATGCGGTCTCAAAAAGTGCACAACTTAGAGGATTCCATTTTTCCACGAGCAAAACCAAGGCAATGTATTTCGACCGGGATAGAGGGGCTCTTGTTCCACCATATATCTCCCTAAAAGGTGTATATATAGAGGTGGTCTCTCAGTTTCGGTTTCTGGGCGTAACTCTTGATCCCAAGCTATCTTGGTTACCACACCTACGCCTTCTTCGAACGGGCTGTCTGCGGGCTCTAGACATTTTGAAAGTCCTCTCCCACACGTCGTGTGGTAGTGATCGTCAAATACTGTGGTCACTGTAGACTGCCCATGTCCAATCCAAATTGGACTATGGATGCCAAATTTATTCTTCGGCTTCCCCCTCAACTTTTTAAATGCTGAACCCGATTCGCAACCTCTTAGTTCGTCTTTCCAGTGAAGCCTTTCGCACTTATCCTGTCAACAGCCTCTACTGGGAGAGTGGGATGCTCTCCTTGCCCTATCATCTATTCCAGATCTGCATGGGATACCTCTGTCGTGTACAGCAGGTCCCTGTATCAGAGGTTTAACAGATGTCTGTATGCTCCTGAGTCAACGGTGCCATTCGATAGGTTTCTGTCCTTACCCCGTTCCCTGAACCTCCGGATAGATCATCTCTCCAGCCTGGGTCCTCTAAGGGTCCTTACCCTTCCGTCTCGCTGACCCCTATTTGACGTACTCCACCTCGCACAGTTTGTACCAGCATGTGGAGCCAGGACAAGTCGTCCACGGACCCTTTCTCCCTTAAGAGCTCGTTTCTAGAGCATGCGACGTCACATATACAACACTGCTCGATATACACAGATGGTTCCAAATCAGACAGTAGCGTGGGTGCCGTAGCCACCTATTCAGGAGAGTTTTTAACTTTGTCTTTGCCGCTGGCAGCCTCTATTTTTACCGCTAAACGTTCAGCTATTCTTTTGTCATTTTTTTTACCCACTCTAGGAGTGTTTTACAGGCAATTCACTCTTTTAATGCTTCCCATCCCTTAGTCACAGAAATCGACAACTGGCTGGTCCAGAATGCGTCCCGATATCTAGTTATATTTTGTTGGGTTCCCGGGCATTTAGGGATCCTGGGGAACGAGAGGGCTGATCAGCGGGCTCGTTCAGTCTACTCTGTGTCCCCAGATAACTCTACATTGCCTTATCGAGATTTCTTTCCCTCTATAAGAGTATATTTTTCAGATGTGGCAAGACGAATGGGATTGATGTTTATCATTTAAATTATATAAAATCAAAATGCCTGTTCGCCCTTGGCCCTCGAGACTTCAAAGACTACGGTCCTTAGAGGTGGCCCTTTGCCGCGTTCGCATCGGTCACACAAGATTTACCCACTGTCCTCTTGTTTCGGCTGATGCTTGAATCAGCCTTTGCTGCTGTTTTTGTAGTGGCGACCAATCGATCGCCATCTTCTACTAGAATTCACTCATTTTGCCACTCTCCAGTCGTCCTGTTTCCAGACCCTTTTAACTCTCCCTCGCGCGTCCCGCCCTGGTTTCATCCTGGCCGAGGAATCTTTTCAACCTTCATTTTTAATTTTTTATCACATAGTGGTCTTCTCCCCTTTTATAATTAATTTGCTTCTTCTTATTTCCGCTGCCCCTTAGAATTCACTTGGATTGGGCAGCTTCCCAACTGGTTCCTTACCTTAAACCTTAAACCTAAGCTGAATTTTTCGGATAAAAAAAACTGGTGTAGCTGATGAGGGTAATTTGAATCAGCGATTAAAGCATCACGTAAAACAAACACATTAACCGTTCGGGTGCGCATGGCCCTAGAAAAGGCGAAGAGTGGTAAATCTAGGGCTGCCACCTGTCCTTTACTGGAAAAGACAGTCCTTTATTCAGTTTTTTCTGTCCTTGTCCTTTTTTAAGTTTGGAAAGGACTCCAAATATCCTTTATTTTTTTATTTTGAAGATCGTATCCTTTAATTGCTTAAGTCGGCAAAAGCCAGAACAAGTATAATTTAAAAAAATATATATATTTTTTTACTAAGTTAGGAAAGAAGTATTTTTTAGTTTTATTATAAGATTATATATAGGAATGAAATTAAAAATTATGTATATACATATTTTTTATATGTCCTTTATTGAAATTTGACAGAGCTCGTAAACCTAGGTAAATCCCATGAGTGATAATAAATTTTTTTTATTTTATAATATATAATACCTTGTAAATTAATTATCTTAATCACAAAATTAATCAAACCGAATTTAAAACATGGGTTAAAATGATGTAAATCTGGCAAACTCCCAATTGATATAAAATTAAAATTGTCCCATTTACAAAAGACTCATTTTCCAAACGATTACAGACACACACAAAAAAAAAAAAATCGAGATTGATTTCCCTATAGGAAATATTTGGGGGAGAACAAGGCGATAAACAGCGAGGAGGTGCTAGACTGATTTAAACGCGAGGAGTATGAATGGAAACCCGATAACGGACAAAACAAGTGAGAAATTGATAAGGCGAAAAACAAATCACCTTTCTTAATTTGGACGAGGGGGATGGAAGTTAGAGTAAGAAACTTGGGCAAAATGGATGCATAATTTTGCTGCAGAGGATAGGAGCGAATAGGGTGAACCACTGAAGAAAATGAAAGAAAGAAAGGCTTTGGAAAAATGGATGGGGTGGAGGGCATGCTTAATTTTGATGCAATAGCTGGTGTGGCTCTTTATTTTTTGTTTAAAAGACTGCGAAATATCAAAATATGAAGAAATGCTTGTTGATTTTCATCTCAAATCAGGGCACGAGAGTCGACTAGAGTATATATAAGCTTTCTGCAATACCCCTGGGTTGGGTACCTTTAACACTTTTTAATTTTACCTAATCTCACTCCGTTTTTTTATGAACCCATGCTTAAACTTTTTGGCGGATATGCTAACATTGGTTTTCACTTCTTTTAAAGTTATTACACACACAAATAAAAATAATAATGATTTTTTTAAAGATTTTACCTCCAATTAGCGAAAGATATTTTATGGCATTTTCACAGTTTTCAAAATATCGTAAAATCTTCAAAGTTTACAACTGAAACCTGCCAAAAAAATCACTAATAATAATAATAAGAATGATAATAATAATAATAATCTGTAGAATTCAGGCAAAGGTTACATGAGTAAGAAAGGGGTAAAGGAGAAATATTAGGGAGAGTTAGCCATCAGGATTATAAAACCCGGATCTTGAACTACAGGCAACCAGTGAAGTCCCTGAAGAGCCAACTACAGAAGCCAAAGCGAGATTAAATAAGAAATAGGGTAATAACCTATTCTAATTACTCTTGAAGCCAGAGTAGTCTAATGTTAATTAATAAACTAAAAATATCAGTTGGAATTCATTTCTCAATTCAAGCTTGAAACTTAAGATTCCCCCCATGCATCAATAACATCCCACAACCTTTTTGATATGTTGTTCACTCCAAATTTGTGGTATCTTGCGTCTATCCTCTCTGTACCTGTTATAAACGGTGCCTTAGAGGATGCCTTGAACTACTGACATCGATGATTGTAAGTAATGAAATTAAAAATGTATATTATAAAGTGTACTGGATAAGAAACCTCTAGAAGAAGAAAGTACGGTGTTTTATTTGTGATATAAATAAACTAATCTCTAGGGTCCTTATTAATAAAGCTCAGTATCGATGTTTTGTAAGCAAGATGAAATGATATTGAATTTTTTAATATTTATATTGAAAATTTTTAATAAATGAAGATTAACTGCATAATGTTTAAACTTCATTTGTTTCTCAACTTAACGTCTTCGGATTAGTTATCATTCTATCTATCCATAAACTCTCCTATTGTAAGGTCTGTGGAAGCCCCGATTAACGTTCATTGGGACAATGATGTACTTTGCCCTTTCCTCTTCTGGCTGGAGACGAAATATGGGTGGTATTTGAATGACATTCACGAAAGAACGCTGCTTAGTTTCATGCGCAGAACTCTGGAAGATGAGTCCAATCATAACAGAAAACTGAAAGAGAAGCTCCCATTATTATGATAATTTCTTTGATTCCTGAGAATAAAACTAGAGTCTTAAGCTGGAAATCACAGACATGAAAAATATAAAAAAGACAAGAGGAGCTGCACAGGAGGAGCTTGCTCTTCGCAGGTAGACCTTTGGCCTGTGGCCTGCATGCAACCTATCTGGGTCTAGCAACGGGGGTTTGGTCTAAAAAAATTTAATCTTAGTAGCGAAGCCATTGCCTGGTGTCCTAATAATTTACTCTTTGAATTAGGCACATTCGCGAGACGCAACGCCTTTTGATGGAGCACTTTCTTGTACTTTATTGCGACGAAGGTGTGTTGCCCCTAGACCTTTCGACACATTCTTGTTGAATGTCTCGGTCTGGCGACATTCTTTATTCCTAGGCGTCTTTCGATCGTGTGAGGACATCTTTAGGAAATGAACAGAAATGGAATTATTTACAAATTGCTACACTATATATATATATAATGTGCCCGCAAACGCCGCACATTCCCTTTGGTTTGATCTACGAACGTAAACCAAACACTTCAAAGCAAAAACCACAATCGCTAATGCCACCGAATCCCACGATCCATTAGCTGACGCTTCCCTTAGAATTCTAATATACATATTTGTATATTAAAACGTATAATGGCAGTATTTGAGCAGTTAGAAGGAAATAGATTGCTCCCGATACAAGTTTCCTTAATCAGTTCTCGAATGCTTATCTATTTTTAACCCTTCGTTGCCTTGTCAAACCAATTGGTGTTGTAAGAGTAAAAAAAAACAACAACAAAATAAACCTGGATTCATCTCGCCATTCATTTATCCCGAGTAGGCGGCGGCCTCCTGCGTACCCACCGGAGAAGAACGATTAACTTAATTATTCTGTCCCGGTTTCTCTCTCGTCGCTTCGCCCCGAGGTTAGGTATGGAACGGCTCCCGCCTCTGGTCGAGCGACAAGGAGAAAGCATCTCCCAACTTGCTGCGAATGAGATAATTCAGCTCTTTAACCCCGGTTGATGAAACCTAAAACTAAGAAGCGAAAACCAATGAAGGCTTCTTTGCCAAAATGTTTGTAATGAGAGATCTGTGAAGTTGTAGAAATGGAGGCAGTGATAAATGGAAGGAAAATAAATAGACGCAGATCTACATGTGGGCATTGAGAGCTGGAGGGGACACAGTCGTCCAAATGACAGTTACATCATGGTTGACGAAACTATATCTAACACTCCCTTGCCTGGAGCCACTGGCCTCTCTTACTGCGTTTTAGTCATAAGTGGCCTCACGAGTAATTTAGAGGATCAAACGAGAATCTTGGCGTTTAATGGATTTCTTGTGAATTATAGATCTAATCTCTTCCATCGGGGAAATAGCAAAATGGTCCAATAGCCATCTACCCATGAACTTGGTATACCTCTTCTTCAACTTTAAAATATTCAACCTAAAATTCTCTTTGGGCATCGTTCATCATTTATGTTGACACTCACGTTTGGTACGTGAGGTAGTGGGTTTGAGTGTTGGTTGAGTTAGATTTTCTTTTCATAATAGTTGTGTTTTCAAATTTGGGAGACTTAGAAAATTGAGGTCCCGATTGATCCTGGGAATTTCATTTTGAAAGCTTCTTTATGGAATGGTGGGCCCCATGGCACAGTTTGATAGTGCAGACTACATTACTGATTAGTAACTACCTAACCTTTTCGTTTTCACAAATCTTAATATCGAAGTGCTCGCTAGCACAGTGGATAAGGTTTCGAATTTCAACGAATGGGTACCAAGTTAGTTTCCCGGTAAGAGCACACACCCACACACAAACAAAAAATATGCATCGCTCGCATAAGGCAGCAGCCAATGAGGCTCCCTGTCGAGTCTGAAGTAGACGTGCCGGCAGAACCGGCCACGAACGCCATCGCATACATAGCAAATCACGGAGAGCATATCGATTCCATCCCCCAACCTGCTGAGGTGATTTTCATATTCACATTCACCCGGAAGGGTTTTAGTGCGGATGTGCTTCCTTTAAAATCGTAAGGGTTTTAGTGTAAATTGTGTTTCCTTTAAATTTGCAAGGGTTTAATGCAGATAGTGCTTCCTTTAAAATTACAAAGTTTTTAATGCAGATTGTGATTCCTTTAAAATCGCAAGGGTTTTAATGCAGATTGTGACTCCTTTAAAATCGCAAGGGGTCTAGTATAAATTAGGTTTCCTTTAAAATCGCAAGGGGTTTAGTATAAATTGGGTTTCCTTTAAAATCGCAAGGGGTTTAGTATAAATTGGGTTTCCTTTAAAATCAAAAGGGTTTTAATTAAGATTGTGATTCCTTTAAAAATGCAAGGGTTTTAGTGTAAATTGTGTTTCCTTTAAAATCGCAAGGTTTTTAATGCAGATTGTGATTCCTTTCAAATCGGAAGGGCTTTAATTGAAATTGGTTATGAACATAACAGGATTGCATTTATGTAGTAAATCAAACCTTTCATAAGGCAAAATTGTACTCATATACAATTTTATGCAATATAGTATATTTCTGCGTTAACTGTAATCTTGGTTTCATACGACGGAGTGACAATTAACCATTTAGCATTAACCTTTTTAATATAAAACAGTTAAGTTTCGTACAATACAGCTTTAAAATTGAATAGAGAAATCTTTTTATATTGAGAGGTTTCATCCATGGTCTTTATGTCATGAGTGAATCAAACGTTCTTTTTCACTCTTGGTCGAATCACACAAAATGGCTTCAGAGAATGAGAAGAGAATAAATAGAACAACATTAGAAAAAAGATAAAATGTAAGGATTAGTGAGCTAACTCAGGAATAAGAATAGCAATAAAAAAAATCATTATTTTGAAAAGCTGGGTCGAGAAAGACATGGTGGGAGCCCCTAGAAATGAATATGTACAAATAGTATAGACACTTAAACTGCCAAATCTGAACTACTTGCCTGATTTCACTCATACCTGTGCTTATATAGGGGTAGAAAAAATGACAAAACTCAATGTGCAAAAGAGAACCAACTAAAAAAAAACACTAATAATTAAAAAAAAAAATTAGAAGGTTGTTACGCCAACGATCTTGCTATGTTTGTAACCATTGGGCAGTGGCCGATCCAGGCTAAAAATTGGGGGGGGGGGGAGGGGGGCTAACCTGAATTCCTCCCTCTGAGTAGTCTGAGAAGAAGGCATTGAGGATTAATAAGGGTTATCTTACACACCTTTGATAATAAATAACAGTAACTCACACAGGAGTGAGCACTAACCCTCTTGATCCGAAATTTTTCCACTATCAGAAAATTATGAATTATAGATTTGGACGTCAGCTAAGGTCTAATACTGAATTTAATAATCATTTTTTAAATTTACCTGCATTTTAGACATGTATCATATATGATACATTCGATCTCAACGGTTTAAAAAACTGTTTATATATTCTATATTATTACATAACTCTTTCTGAATAACAGAATACAAGTATGGCTTCAAAAAGAAATATAAACAAGTGGGTTTAATACTTCCAGGAAGATATTTGGTAATATTTAAGACTAGGTTCTCCATGCGATTATGTTCTTTTTCGCATAATGTTTCGTCCACTTTCTCTATATGTTTCACTTAACTATCTAGAGAGGGTGGTAGCCCCCCCTCCCTCCCAACAAAAATAAAACAATATAGGGGGTGTGGGGGGCAAAGCCTTCTACCCGCCAGTTTTACGAAATAAAGTAATGTCGCGGGAACATAAGTACAATTTGAACTCAATTGTTTGTGTTTACGGTATATCTGTTCTTTTTTATTTTTCCTATTTTTGTTTGTTTACATTTTCTATTTAATTTTTCCCCCATCGTTCCTTTTGCATCGTTTTTGTTTTACATTCAATTATTTCTTTTGTTCTATTCTTTCGTTCTGGCATAGTTTTTTTTTATACTTACATTACTATTTTTATTCAGATTCAATGTTAGCAAGGATTATATCTTTTCTTTAAATTTGACCTTTTTTCCATTTTTTCATGCATTTACTTTTTTCAGTTTTTCCTCTTTAGCAATTTTTAATTATTTTTATATAATTACATGCTAGTTTTTTTATGATAAAAGCTTACAGATTTACTTGGAACTAGTATTTGTGGGTCATGACAAAATCATTCAGTTTACACTGTAGTCTTATAAATGCCTTTGACTTCACGTGAAGTATTCCTGTTTACTTTTGACCACGTTATAGCTTACTCGTATATGATGATTGGTTTAATGACAAACTTGCCTAGAGAGCAGCCATTAAAACTTGCTATAGGAATTTAAAGATAAAAATGAGTTGGAAGAGAAAACGTGAGAGAGGATAACTAATTCAGCCGGGAAGGTTTCAAAAGTACTGACGAATAAATTTAACAAGATTTATTGAACTAACAAATAACAAGGGAATATGGCTTAATAATTGAATTGGATAATACGCTTATTTAATTGGATATTATGGTCAATGAATATATATATATATATATATATATATATATATATATTGAATATAGGGAAATGGCCAATGATTATAATGTTAAGACTAATAAACTATATAAGGTGGATTTATAGAGTGAATAAGATATAAAATATAGTTTAAATAATATATAATCACGAACTAAGCTAAGCCACAACATAATATATATATATAAATATATATATATATATATATATATATATATATATATATATATATATATATATATATATATATATATATATATATATATATATATATATATAATGGGGGAATTATATCGTTTACGATGGATATTAAAATTTTTAGTCGATCACGAACTCATTATGTTGATAATGCCCTGGATTGTTCCTATTTATTCCAAAATTATTTGAGATATCCGGATTTCGTGAATGCTAGCGTACCCGTTTTCCCACCAAGTAAAATTTAACAAAGGTCATTTTTGCTCTGGAAGTGTTTTGGGAGGTCTATTTGACACACTAATGCCTTTCTGTAACTATGATTAAATTAATTTCCTATATTTTGTATAATCTCCATTATCCGGGGGGGGGGGGGGGGGTAGCTAGACACAAAAAAAACTAACGCCGTCAGATTTAAACCTGTACATAAACAACGTATTCATACGCACTGAACGAAACATAAAAACACGAATTTCGATTCATTTTGGCTCGGCAAAAAACAAAAATCGACCCGAAGAAGCTAATGTTACAGTTTACCAAATATTTGCACAAACAACATAAACCTTAAGAAAAACCCGGCCCGATGGGGTGTACCCAACCCATCTTAAAAACTAAAATATGAATTAGTAAGATCGCTCTGCACGATTTTCAATGGATCAATAGAAGAAAGCCTAGGTCCAATATAGAGTTCAAGCGTGCAAATGTTACGCCAATATTCAAAAACAAAAAAGGCGAGAAATCTGTGTCGTAGAATAGGCTCCCGACGATATACTATATATAACTATTCGTTGAGGGGATTATTCTATATTTCGAGTGCGTGGTAATCTGATGACCGAGGTTAGTTCAAAAAGAGGAGGGGGGGGCTGGAGAGGCTTATTTATCTTCAATATACTTAAGAAGTGCAACGGAGCACAAGGATAAATAATATGGCTACCATTAATCAAATAGAGTTTTATTAATTAAACTATCAACAACACACGGAAAATGTTTATATAAACGGGGATTAAAAATGGGAGAAATACAGGCAATGAAAAAGTTCATGGGAATATCTGACTAATCTGAGGATTTAGATTTGGAGAGATTTAAAACGGCAAACAAAAACAAGGGTGAATGGTTCGCTAAACCGTTTAAAGCACAGAGTTGCGTTGACAAAAGGTTAAATGGTTAAAGGTAATTACGTAATTACAAGGTTGTCGTGCAGAGGTCTGCGATGGTAAGGAATCTTCGGTCCAACTAGCGATTTCCAGGAGAAGGGGTTCTTCGGGGGGTTGTCCTTAACGAGGGGGGAAGGACTGTCTTCGAGGAGTGAGAGCGAAGTGGGGCTCGGAAGTACGAACGATCCTTGTGACTGGATATCGGAGATGTTCTAGATGAACAATGGAGGTTATTGTTGTAACCAAGCGTTCTCTTGAAGAACGTTAAAAAAGGGGGGAATTAAATTATCCTGACGTGATGTCTTGGGAACGAGAACCGTTTCTTGACGAACGGGCTTGAAGAACAATGGCTGTTCTAATGTTGTTCTCTTTCTGAACAACAGGGAAGGGGAGAACCGTTTCTTGTCGAACGGGCTCAAAGAACAATGGCTGTTCTGAAGTTGTTCTCTTTCTGAACAACAGGGGGGGCCTTGTTGACTTGGCGTTTCGAAGGGCACGAACCTTGGCACTCAAGGGATATTTTCCTCTTCTGGACAATAAGGGGTTTCTCGGGATAGAGTTTCCTAGGTGCACAAGCGAGACCGGATCGGCTTGATGCCTCGAGAAGATAATCTCGATCTGCTTCAAATGTGAAATGCTATGGTATAAATAGCCGGAGCCAGCACCTTGTCGTAGGAGACAATGGGGTGGGAAGACTGCGATGGAATCTCCCGTGGCGCCTGGGAAAATATCTTATCTGCCCATAAGCCTAATTCAATCTGGCGAGATCGACGCATGGAGGCGAACGGGGGAGTGAACCTCCTTGATTAAACATTAGCTATGATGGGCGATAACGCGCCTTCTACTTCCTCTCGCAGGATACACGTGGGAAGGCATGTGTTTCACATGTGATAGGGGCTGAAGCAATGCGGCCTCAGACCGTTCTATCACAATCTGAGTCTACTAATTTCTGTCCCATCAGCCTAACTTCTGTAATTGGGAAGCTCTTGGAATCGATAATTAGAGATAGGTTGGTGAGACATCTCGAGGCGAATAATTTAATCGCAGACACCCAACAAGGATTCAGATGGGGAGGGGGGGGGGGGCTCATGCCTAACCAATATACTCGAATTTTTTCATAAAATGATTTGCATGTACGATGAAATTAAAGCGGCGGATATAATTTACCTTGACTTTAAAAAGGCCTTTGATACAGTCCCGCACGAAAGGCTATTGATGAAAATTAGAGCGATTGGAGTGAAGGGTAACATACTTAAATGGATTATACTGGCTCTCAAACCGTCCACAGCGGGTTGTTGTAAATGGGGCGTGTTCAGTGGGCCCCGGTCACCAGCGGGGTTCCGCAGGGGTCAGTCCTGGGCATTTATTATTTCTCGTTTACATTAACGACCTGGATAATGGAGTGATTAGTAGGATCTCAAAATTTGCAGATGACACGAAGCTGGAAAGCCGAGCCCTTTCGAGACCCGATGTCGAGCAAATGCAAAGAGACCTTAATAAAATTGGTGAATATGCGGATAAATGACAGATGGGCTTCAACATAGGTAAATGCAAGGTCACAACTTAAAAGTAGAATACCATATAAAAGGCTAAATCCTCCACTCCGTTAACTTAGAAAAAGACCTGGGGATTTTAATCTCGGAGGACCTTAAAGTATCGAAAGGATGCGCAGAAGCTTGTCAAAAAAGCAAACCGAATGCTAGGATATATTGCTCGGACTTTTACTATCAAATCGAAAGATATAATCTTGCCACTATACAAAGCGCTCGTGCGCCCACACCTCGAATATGCGTTTTAATTTTGGGCTCCTCCCTAAACAAGGATATAGCGCAGTTAGAAAGAGTGCAACGGAGGGCTATTAAACTAGTTACTGGAATCCGAAACAAACCGTACGAAGACAGATTCCGCTCATTAAATCTACTATCCCTTGAAAGTAAACGATTATGTGGACATTTGATCGAGGTATTCAAAATCTTAAAAGGATTTACTAATATTGATTACAGAATATTGTTCGAGATGGACGAAAGAGCCAACACACGCCAAAATGGTTTCAAATTAGTGAGCCAGCGATTTAACTCTACTACAGCTCAACATTACTTCACGTTTAAAATCACGCAAACGTGGAATAGTCTCCCCCACCGTATAGTAGAAAGCACGCCAGTTAATATGTTCAAAAACATACTTGATGAGTACTTCAATAGTGTAAATATAACGTAGTAGGGGCATAGATTCTAGAAAACGCCATACATAATAAGGAGTTAGGGAATAAATTTAATGAGCAATAAAAAGAGGCCAGCGACGTCCCCCTGCATGAAATGGAGTGAATATAAATTCCCTTTTTCTTTTTCTGTCTCTCCCATACGATTATTATTTTCATCACTAGCAAACGAAGCCTGCGGCGAGAGAAGATAGTACTGTCCTATCGCCCCCATCACTCCTTGGTTCGGAGGAGCGTGTTCGTGCATTTGAGGGATAACTGAACCTTCCTGTCAAGGGGTACACATGTAGATAAGTGTGTACCGTATAATTATAATAGCTAAAAAACAGCATGTTAAAAGAAGCCAAATGGTACACATGTAGATAAATGTGTACGGTAGAATTGTAATAATTAAAAAACATAGCGTGATACACTAACATTATATAGTGGTAGTTTAACACCGTCTGTAAGCGGACTGGCCTTGAGCGGACCTTAGGGTCTTTGCTGGTCCTTACTTCTGTAGTTCTGTACTACTACGACTACTACTACTGCTACTACGACGACTACTACTACTACAACTACTACCACTAGTACCACTACTAGGTTAATGTTGGGTTTATGCCCAACTTTATATCTCTCTCTCTCTCTCTCTCTCTCTCTCTCTCTCTCTCTCTCTATATATATATATATATATATATATATATATATATATATATATATATATATATATATATATATATATATATATATATATAAATATATATGATAGTGAAGCCACTGTATAAGAGAAATTCCCAATTTTAATTTGTCAGATGGGCAATTGAAATGCAGCCCCCATTCCCGTAACCTCATCGTAAACAGCTTAGTCAACGATCTTAGACTCGCACTCCCTGATTAATGACCCTTTTCCCTCGTTCTGTGCTATTTATTGACTTTTGTAACAATGCATTCTCAGTATACGACTGAAGAGGGTCTGATAAACTGCATACTGAAACTAGTCTCGTAAATTAAACTTTTGGCTCCTATACAGTGGTTTCACTATCATAAACCATAACTCGCCATTGACTCCTTTTACTTATATATATATATATATATATATATATATATATATATATATATATATATATATATATATATATATATATATATATTTGTTTTTTAATCTAAACGGTTTTTCATCAGTTAATTAAGAACTGTGTTTTTTTAGGGTGTTTTTGTTAGGATATTGCAATTGAATCATATTTTATTATATATCATTTAGAAGGTAATTTCGAAAAAGAAGCCACTTAATTACCGAGGGTTCACCCCCACCTCCCACCCCGCAATTTAAAAAAAAACGTAATACTCCTAATTCGAAAGCTTAACATTAGATTTCAATTCAAAAGGCGTTTGCTAAATGCCGTTAGGCCTCAAGTCTTTCCACCGCGTTCCCTGATTTTAGACATAAGCCTCACCCCCGAATGTTATTTAAATCAATCCTGTTTTCTTTAAAATTGGTTAATATGAAATGCACATATCATATTTTAATTCAGAAAATAAATCACTTCAAAATGATATAGAATACACTATGATGTGATTCAAAATTCATAGTGTCTCCCAAGATGGCGGCCAATCTATTTTTCGCTATATAGAGTATATCTACGATATACTCTATATAGCTCTTTTTTTAAAATATTTTTTCAAAATAGAGATATTTATAACAAAGCGCCAACAAAAGTCGCGGGTAAGCATAAACCCGACATTAACCTAATAATAAAAATAATAATAAAATTAATAAACAATAATAGTACTACTACTAATAATAATAAATTAAAATAAAATAATAATAAATAATAATAATAATAAAATAAAATAAACGAAGCCATGTGTATGAAAATTGGAGTGGAGTCGAGAAAACAAAAAAAAAACAACCCAAAACGGAATTAGTTTCGTAGACGATATTCTCCTGGGCTGATATGGTTAGGCGCAGCATTTCGCAAACTGAGGGAAATCTCTCCATGGGAAAAATTTTGAAGCTACCAGGAGGGAAATAATTACAAAAATATCTCAGATGGATTTTCTCATGTCTGAGAGAGAGAGAGAGAGAGAGAGAGAGAGAGAGAGAGAGAGAGAGAGAGAGAGAGAGAGAGAGAGTGTGTGTGTATGCCTGTTGTAGATGGGCGGCGCCGTATCTACCAGGTTCGGTTCACGTTTAAACATGAGCTCTAGGGTGGTGGTAGAGGAGTACTCTCACAGGCTCACATCGTTACGAGGGGTCAGTTAGCCGGGAGCATTTGACCTAAGCATACCCGGCCTATATTGATTCAGTTCCTCAAGCTTGGTTTATGTATAAGTACAAGAGGTATGTGAATAATATTATAATTTTAATAATGAGTTCCCTAACTCGATGTCAAAATTCATCATCAGTAACTCTATAATTTAAGAAGGGGATTTTTTGAGTATTTGAATAATAATTTCATCTTAGTTTGGTTATGACTTATGTTTTTTATCAAAGTTATTTCTAATAATTCTTTTATAATATCAAAAAACAAAATGGTGAAATTCAGAAATAAATATAAGTATCGAAATTTTGTGATTTTTTTAAAACCCAAAGAATTACAAATGGTGAAGTTCCTAAAATTTATTTTTATATATCTTCTATAACTATTTTAGCAACGCGATATTTTGTTTAGCGGGGAAATTTAGTTTAGAGTTCCCGTTTAAAATTATTATAATTGGCGAAGTTCAGAAAATTGATAAAAATTTAACCATGGCTGCTTTTTTTAGATTTTAAATTTTAATCTTAGTAGCGAAGCGCAAGGGGCAGTGTCTTAGCCATTGCCTGGTTTGATCTATTTTTATGCTGTAACTGAGATTGTTAATACTCAAAGAGATGTTTTATTAAACTATTTGTGTTTTTGAAAACTATGCTAATATGTGTGACTACTGGTACTCGTCAGTAAATTATTTATTTATATATTTTTTAATATATTTTTTTTTTTTTTTTTTTGCTAGGGTCAATTAAGACCAGGTCTATTTCTATGTTCGAAACCTTGGGCACAATTATTCAACAATATTAAGATAACCTCCACTAGACGAGTGAAAAGGGTTATGATCATGGGAATTGTGGAGATAAGAGACAAAAACAATTTGTATTTAATTCTACCCTAACCAAGTAATGGGGTATCAACTGTACCTGGAAGGGCCATTTAATATTTAAATGCAATAAATCTAACGTAAACTTTTCTATCTTACCTAAAAGTAACGTGACCAATAAATAAAAATGATAGTGGTATTATTGGTAATGACAGAAGTGTACGTTATGGGTTTTAGTGCCCCACGAATGCATTCAGGCGAATAATACCGCATTAGTGGCATTTATCTACTTTGAATTTTGGTATATTCTTCAAATTATGTATGTTTATAAGAAGTTTATTTATTCATTCATTTTTTGTTTTTATTTGGGGGAGGGAAAAGAATGGAAAATTGATTTATTTTTATACAGAATTAGGATGAGCCTATACTTATTTTTCTTCTCCAAATTGATAGGCCTTGTTTTATGTCTGATTTCATATGTCACAGAAGAGAAGAGTATATGAAGATAGTTATTTGGACTATGGGTTCACCTATCTTGTCAAGGATGGTGCACACATACCTCAGTGTGTTGTGTGTTTAAAAACCTTCCCTAATGGCATCGTGAAACCTTTCCAACTGAAGCAGCATCTGGCAAATGCTCATCCACAGTTGAAAGATAAGAATCGTAGCTTTTTTGAGATAAAGTTAGCCAGCTTGAAGTAGATGAAGAGAGGTGAATCTGGGACGTATCAGCAAACCAACATCAGCATAGTGCGTGCGGGCTTCATATGTGATTGCTCCTCAGGTGGCCAAGGCAAAGAAGCCCCACACGATTGGTGAAAGCCCTTTGAAACTTTGTATCGTTGAGTGTGTGAGGCTTGTGTTAGGAGAGGAAGCATCACAGAAGATGAAACAGATCTCCTTGTCCAACAACACCATCAAGAAAAGAATTGCCGAAATGGCTGAAAACCTTAAGGAAAGTGTGGTGTCAAAGGTAATGTAATCGCCCTTTTTTCACTTCAACTTGATGAGTCTACGGATGTCACCAACATTGCACAACTGCTTGTTTTAAGCCGCTACATTACTGACAAAGGATTTGAGCAGGAGTTTCTTTTGTGCCGGCCATTAGAGACGACAACAAAGGCAGTTGATGTAATGGCAGTAGTTGCAGATTTCTTTGAAGAGTCGGGACTGAGTTGGAGCAAACTGAAGAGGTTTTCACAGACCGACGCACCAACGCATTGAAAATCTCTATTCTCTTTTCCACAACCTACCTTTGTGAGTCTGAGGTTTATACTTTACTCAAAATCAAGCCCAAAGCACGAAACCGACTTGAGGTGGAATGTGACATGCGCTGCGCGCTTTCCAAAACTAACCCTGATATTGATACACTAATGTACAAGAGGCAATCTCACCTTTCTCACTAATCTAATTCTAAAGTAGAAGAGTAAACAAAAGTCCTTTTAGTCGTTACAAACCGCTCTCTATCCGCTTTACTATATAACTATATTTTTACATTTTAAAAATAAATTAGTAAATAGTCAGTGTTTTTTGACTACTCTTTCCCTCGTACACATGAAGGGGAAATCTGGATGGTTGAACTGGGTGCAGGGGAAAATGACAGAAAAAAGTTTGGGAACCATGGGTTTAGCGGGTACTAAAAAAGAGGTGCTGACCAAACGCGCGTAATCTCAATTATTCTGATTTATTACCTTGCGACCTTCATAACTTTCAAAATTCCGGGACTAACCTTGAGAGGACCTTGGTAATTATATTATTCGAAAGAAAATGTAAAACAACATAAAGGTTTCACATTTCGTTAGAATCGGCCGAAGAGTTACAATGTTATTGCCAAAACAAAATAATTCCCGGGCTAACATTGGGAGGACCTTGGCAATTATATCATTCGAAGGAGAATGAAAAACAACAGAAGGGTTTCAAATTTTGTTAGAATCAGCCGAATAGTTACAATGTTATTACTAAAACAGAAAAAAAAGCAAAAAGGGGACCGACCGACATAGTGAGATATTGAGTCGCACGCGACTAAAAAAAATGTTTTAAACGAGACCCGCGCTGCTAAAGAGAATCAAAACAGAGAAAAGACTCTTAAGTAGTTGGGAGAATTCAGCAGTTTTCTGACGTCACATATCGTTTACCATTTCTTGCATCAACCAAACCACTTTTATTAATTTTGTTGTGTAATCAAAGAAACTAAAGTTACAACTACCCCAAAAGAGAGAATACTCAGTAGCACTTACCAAAAGAACTATGTGTTTAAGACGGATCGAGAGAGCCATAGATTTTATGTTAATTTTTCCACCTATGCTCAGTGCAGAGTGGTGGCCCGAGACTGTCTGAAACAGGTTTCCTAAAATCTGTCCTTTTTTACTTGATATTACAAAATAGGGAGGATTAAGGAGCCCACCAAAATCTCGAACTTTAATATTTGCAGTTTGGCCTCTCACAAAGAACCAAATTTAATCCTCAAATAAATAAATAAATATATATATATATATATATATATATATATATATATATATATATATATATATATATATAATCACTAATTCTATAGTTTAAGAAGAGTAGATTTTTTATCAATTATCAAAGTTATTTCTAATCATTCTTTTATAATAAAGAATAACAAAATTGTTAAGTTCAGAAATAAATATATATATACGGCCGTATGCTAAAATAAATGTGAAATGCACATTTGAGCGAAAAAATTATTTTTTTCTTATATTTTTGATTTTAACCTTTTGCATATAATAAATTGATAAATAATTGTGAAGCTACACTAGATCTGATAAAAGTGCATTTCACATTTTTCCTAGCATACGGCCGGTAGTATCGAAATTTTGGGAAGTTTTTTAAACCCAAAGAATTACAAATGGTGAAGTTCAGAAAATTTATTTCTATATATCTTCTTCTTCTTCTAAACCTCTATATTTTAGCAACGTGATATTTTAAAAGGGGGGAAATATAGTTTAGAGATCCTTTTTAAAATTATTATAATTGGCGAAGTTCAGAAAATTGATAAAAATTTAACCATGGCTGCTTTTTTTAGATTATAAATTTTAATCTTAGCGAAGCGCAAGCACGGAGAAAGTGGCGAAGCCATTACCTGGTATATATATATATATATATATATATATATATATATATATATATATATATATATATATATATATATATATATATATATATATATATATATATATATATATATATATATATATAAACTATACAAAGCCTTTTGTCCAACCTAACAATGGGGGGAGAAGACCCCATATTCACCCCGATATTTGGATAATATTCTTTTTAAAACATTAACTAACGATTTTTAAAGACATAAACGTTCTTAATTCTTAAAATGATGATCGCCGATGTCATTTTCAACTTCCGGGTCCTAAAAAATATTATTTTCTGTTTGTGCGTTTAAGGGAACGTGGTTTTCTAATGCCCGCATTATGAGGTGAGTTTTTTCCAAAATTTCTGGCTGATTTTATTAGGTTTGGGTTAGGTGAGGTTAGGTTAGATTAGGTTAAGTTAGACTAGGTTAGGTTAGGTTCTGATTCTGGATCTTTTAAATGAATTGGAATATGTGTTTTTCTTATGCAGTTTTAGGCGTACTTTTCAGATCTGAAACTCGTTTTTGCTGGAAATGCATACTTGTTCTATTATGGACCTTCAGTCGATTATGGGAAAACTATGCATTTCCGGGGAAAAAGGAGTGTCAGATCTGAAAAGTTCACATAAAACTGCATGAGAAAAAACACATTTTTAAATTCGTTAGAGATGTCTTAAAACGAATATTTACCAGATTTAAAAAAAAAAAAAATTCATAGTATAAACAACTCGGAAGCACAAAAAGCCCTGATTTTGCCGCATTTAGCCGTACGATCATCATAAATGAAGAGCACATTTGGATCTAGCCAGTACGGTGTGTGAGGGAGAACTTCCCAGCTCCACGAGTTTTTCACGGGTATGATTTGAAACGTGTGGTCGGACGTTATCATTAAGATACATGACATCAGTTAATTCTGGTCATTTTTGCGCAATTACATTTGCCACATGTGGCAGTGTTTGAATGTATAATTAAGCGTCGATAGACTGATTGCGTTCCAACCTTTCCCATTAAATCACTTTCTTCACATCCAGGCCCATAGCCGGGCCGTGATTTTTTTGGGAGCTATTTCTATTTTAGGGGGGGCTAATTTTGTACAAATATTTTTTAAAAATCCCATCTTTATATTTAAGTTTTTGGTTCGCCGTAATTACATATATCTAACGTTGGGAATGGAGTGATTAGAAAAAGCTACTTACCAGCCAGTTCGTTATTAGGTACCAGTCACCAAGCCAACAAAAGTTCAGAGTCCATAAGTAGCATTATTGTTGTAGTTTTTTGAGTTGATATTATAGGATTTTGTTATGATAATAAATACAAACACTTTTATCATAAAATTGACATATAAAATGATATTTAATATAATCAGTTTGGGAAATAGAATTGCAAATGGGTTACCGTGATTTGAAGATTGTGAAGATAGTGTTTGCTACAAAATTATTGGAATGGACTTCCAGAATTGGCGATGAATTCCTAGAAAGTTTGGATCTATTTTAACTTATGGTATTTGGTTATTAGTGGAATTGATTTTAGTTAATAAATCAGCCTAGATAGCTATTTGAAAACCATTACCATAAATATATTGAATTGGATGGAATAGTCGTCTGCTAATATTTAGGCCTAACGACTGACGTGAATTGAATTTAGAAAACTTTGGGCAGAGGTTTGTAAGAAAAACGGACGATAAGCAAAATAAATATATTTACAAAATCAACGAATGCATAATGAGAGAATTGAATTAGGAAATAACTAGTGAGCGGTTATTACAATTACAAGGATGAATGATATAATTAAATTGAGAATTGTCAAGGAATACAACGCAATACAATGTATAAAAGTAATAAAAGTAGAGTGAATGTAAGGTCAAGTGAGGTGAGGTATGGTAAAGTAACTAAGATATGGTAAAGTAACTAAGGTATGGAAACTATGATGTGGTAACTATGATATGGTAACTATGATGGACTGTGAATTGGGATCTGCAATGAGAGAAGTAACCAGAATTAGGACCTACTCTCGTATGGCAGTTTGCAGAGAATAAGTGTGAGAGGACGAGGAATTAAAATAAGTATGATTTGTTTGGAGTTAAATGACTAAATGGTTGAGCTGAAAGCGTGGTTTTGCTGAAAGCGTGTTAGTTTGTGTGTTTGACTAAAGTAAGTGTTGCCGAAAAGAATGATATTTGGATGGCAATTATATATTACAAAATATTTGTGATTTTGGATTGATTAATTATTTATACATAACTAAGTTGAGATTTTACATAAGATTAATGGAAATTGTAGAATTTAAATGGGAAAATAAATGGGTAATTTTACATTGAATTTAAAAAGGAAAGTATGCTAATATTTATGCACAAGGTACATTACGTTAAAATGATATTAGGTAATGGTAATATTTAAATTGAATATTATTAAATGTAATATTTTATAGGAATGCCAAAGGGCATTGCTATATAACTTCTTTCAGAAGATATCTGTGAGTAAATGTACATGCTTGCTGTGTAACGTTTCACACAAGGGAGAACTTCTTCCTTCTGTGTAACTGAAATTATATTATTATTTTAGGCTAAAAAATTAGGGCGGGCAAAGCCCCCCTATAGCCCCCTCCCCCCGTGGCTACTGGCCTGTCACATCCCGCCAGACACAAACCGAAAGCTTCTTTTGATGTCGGTTGGCCTTTGCCTGAAGTTGTGCAGGTGCAACTTTGTCTGTCCAGCTTCTCTTGCCTTTCATGTTCAAGTGTAGACACCATTTCTTATCAGCAGTAACCACTTCGTTCAGCCAAACAATACGACGTTTCTTGGACAGTAGTGTCATGCAGGCGTTTACGCGGCGTTGACGGTCGAAGTCGGTCAGTTTACGTGGAATCCATACATCCAGTTTGCTGACTTTGCCCATTTCCTATAAATGATGCAAAATGGCTGTACGGCTGACGCTAAGCCTTTCAGCCAGTTCGCGTGATCTCATCATCTCAGATGTGGATCAGCTTTGACACAGATGCAAAAACGGCCATTGTCAATAAGTGAGGGCGACTAGTTCTTGGCTGATCTTCGAGATCGAATTGGCCACGCTGAAACTTCTTGAATCAATCGTAGGCTGTGCGACGACTTATTGTGTCTTCTCCAAATGCTTGATTGATATAACCTTGCGATTTGGCAACGTTTAGGCCGGACTTGTAATAATACAGTAAAGTAGTACGTTGCTGTTCACAAAAAAAGAGTCATTCGATAAGTAATTTTTAAAACTATAAATATCTTATAGGGTGTCTGACTAATTATTGTGTGGTGTCCTGGGCTTTCCTAGGCTTCGCTTGAAAGTGCATAATAACCTAGTCTACCTAGGCTCTACGTCATTGTGCACTTTTAAGCGAGGCCTAGGAAAGATTAGGCTACTACGCATTAACTAGTTGTACACCCTGTATAAATCTATAAATAAATAAACTTTAAAAAAAACCTGTGCTAGAACTTCGTTTCCAACCTAATAGTTATTAAAATTAATGCTTGATTTTTATCACTGTTTCTGTAAATAAGGGAAACATTCACTAGATAGAAATTAAGATCGACTCTATCAAGATTAATCGAGTTTCTCTAAAATAATGATAAGTAATTTAACTGAGACCGCTTTCACCTCCTTTTCTCACAACGGTAACTTTCATCCAGTTCCGGAAACGAAGACATTTATTTTAGTACTTTACCATTAAATACTTTCTTCTCTATACAATGTTGATATTAATCAGCTTTAAATTTGTAGTAAAAATTTGAGGGAGTGTAATATTAGTCAATTATTAGTCACATCTCTGCCTTTGGCGGGGCTCCCTGACAGAATAATGAAACCAACATAAAAAAGCAGTGTGACATCCCATGGAAAGCTGGAAGACACAAGGAGAACGGTGCTACTACGTATTTACCTGCAACCATCGATCATTTGGAATCCTTCGTGCCTCAAGGCATAGCCCTATTTTTCCCCACTCCAAGGGATGTGTAGTTTGAGAAACCTATCGGTGGGTTCCCTATACTGATGAGTGATGTGTTGTGTGGGGGTGATTCAGACCCGTTGATTTGCTTAAATCTGGTCAGGGATTCTAAGGCCAACTAGCCTAACCCATAAGCACGATATCACTGAGGTTGCCTCCTCCTAATTGATGCGAGCAGAAGCTGGCTGGCTTAAGGTAAGCCCGGTGAGGCGAGTCCACCCAACCCAGTCTAAGGTTAAAACAAAAAGCAACCGACGGATGGTTACTATACGAGAGATTATTCTTATTCTTATGAAGTCGCAGACGGAACCGCCGAATCATTCCTATAAAACCTTTTAGCATCGCACCGCGAAACTCTAGAGGGGTAAGCTGAAAGTTAAGATGCAGGGATAGAAAAAGTAAAGCCAGAGTAAAAACCAGGATAAGAAAAAAATTATGTGAAAGACATTGTTATAATATAAATTAGGCTTTGCTAAAAGTTGTTAAAAAATAGTAGGACCTACACCGATGGCAGGATCCCAGAACGGTCTATGAAATTAAAAGGGGATCCGGAACGAAAGGACGGAGCTTCCGCTAAAATTTAACTCAATTGCACATTATCTGGAATGCGTGATAGGCTAGGAAAGTATTCGCAACGAAGTGCCTCAAAGAAGGGGCAATTTACAAGGAGCTGGCAATATACAAGGGAGAAAGCAAATCTGACAAGAAAAAGAAGACCATTCCTAGGCCCATAAACAGCGAGTGAGCGAGCCATCGGGAGGGGAAGGGGGGGGGGGGCAAAGCGCCCCCTTAAACTCCCGGTAAAAATAGTGGTCACTAGGCCACGGTCAAGCACATAGATAGCTTTATACCGCGAAGATTATTCCTCAAGCAGTCAGCCCACTCCGACTACCATTGATACCAAACATAGTCCTTAATGTAGGACTTAGAAATACCTATAGGGAAGGAAAACGCCAGAGGGTAGCGAGCAACGGCCGCCCGAGCAGCACGTTCTGCCTGTTCATTGCCCGGAACACCAGCCACGACTGAAATTTTAAGACATGGGGATGGTCTGAGCTAAAACATTGAAAGACACTTGTCTAATCAATGACAATCGTACAACCCGTGAAAGCAGAGTAATTAAAAGACAGTAAAAGAACAAAAGGTTATGCAGTAAAAATTAATGTAGCTCACTGCAACGACTCACAGAGAGTAAGATTCGAGAAAGCAAATGCAGCCTCGACACCAAAATCAGTTGTTGAGCCATCCGTGAACAGATGGTATTGGGAGGTGTGAGCCGAAATATGGTAAAAAAACACATCAAATGCTACCTGAGTTACAGCGGGGCTTTTACAAATCATACAGAAAAAATGCAGACAACTGGGGAAATAGGAGATCAACCTTAGCAGATCTTAATATGTAAAAGGGCAAACAATATTAGGTAGATTCATGGCCGTGCCGTGGTCAGCTATTCTTAAGAGCCAGAGGTCACGGAGGATTATCAAAATTTGCCACGGACCAAGTTGAAAAGAGACTAAACATCAGAAGTAGGAAGTTGTTGGAGGCGATGAACGTAACAAAGATGATTTTGAAGACGATGAAAAAGGAGGGGAAATAAACCAATCTCGGCATATAAACTATATGGACGGGATAAACACCGCTGGATAACCGAACAGCAGAATTGTGCACATAGTCCAAACGTGCGTAGGGGCGAAAACGAGACCAAAGAGTACGCTTTACACTTATCGTAGAGCTTAGACAGAACAAGATAAGAACATAATTTCCAAAGGGTCCGCCTGCCACTATCCCAAGAACTATATGAGAGCGCTTTAAAAAAAATACATCGCCTGTAAATATCTCCGCTTTTGGTACCAAAGATGGGGATACACAAAGAGTCAGAAATCCAATAAGAGGCCCAGAAAACGGACCTCTCATGCATAGTCTATCGACAGTTTCTGTAAAAATAAAGAAGTAGGGGTCCTGAGGACCCCGAAGTCGGCAGAAGTGCATAGCCTTGATTTTATTGACGGAAAATCTTAGTCCCTTCTGCAGGCGGCGAGCAGAGGAAGGAAAGCGGGAGGACGAGGAAAGAGAAGCCAGGGGGTGAGGTCGCATGTTCAATGAACATAGCACTTGCCACACGCAGGTTAACCAAAGGCTTCTGCATTCCGAAGAGGACCATGCAAATATTTCACAAGAGGAATGTCCACTGGGTGACAAGCGGAACCGAGAAGGGCAAGACTGAGTTGCATGAACCAAACAGGAAACGTATTCCGCTACAGGAAGTCCCAAGGGACGGTGTAAGGACAAATACCTTTCATAGGCTTTAGGAGACCATGGAAAGAAAACTCTCTGGTAGCAAGGGACCTGCTGAATACGGAAAAGATACCGTAGACAGACCTAGAGGCGGTGGTGATGGAGCGGGAAAAGGCCACACTCAGTATAAATGCTCGATATAGGAGAAGAGCGGAATGCGCTCCAGGACATACGGATGGCTAAGATGCCGATAGAATCCAGCATACAGAGAAATGAGAGAGAGAGAGAGAGGCCGATGAAGACACCTCACTAACATAGTCCAACTTGGACTGGACGAAGGAGATGTATAGCCTCCACAAAGTAAACCTATCGCTTCCCTAAGATATATGAGAGAGCATCTTTAGTAAGTCCATCTCCCGGAGAAATCTCCGTCGCAGGTCACAGAGGTGAGGTGACCAAGTAAGTTTGTGATCCAGCATCATCACCATGGAACCATATCTCTCAAAGGAATTCCAAGGTGTTGCCCTGTAGGAACAAGGGAGGTTTAACTTGCTGCCCCTGCTCTCGGTGAATTTGCATCGCCTTCGTCTTTGAGGCGGAAAAGCAGAACCATTTATTAAGGACTCGGTGGTGGATGGCATCAACCGTCAATTGGAAGCGGCTGTCTGCGGATGCTGGTCGTGAGGAGAAGCAATACAGAGTGAGAATGCACACACCCCTTCAACAAGAGAATAGACCAAGCTATTTATCGCAATAGCGAACAAAGTAACGCGCAATACACTGCCCTGGGGAACACCCTCATCCTGAACACAGAGATTAGAATAAGTGTTACCAACCCTAACCCGGAAATTGAGAGTAACTAAAAATACAGATAAAAACTGGTAAAACTCCCCTCAATCCCCATTCATACAACTGTCAGAGAAACCCCATAGCGCCAAGTGATGTCATAGGCATTCTCGAAATCGAAAAAGACAGCTATCACATGGCAGCAATAAGCAAAGGCCTCACGGAGACTAGTAACATACAGACAAGAAGATCTGTCGTACTCTACTTCTTACTGAAGCCACACTGGTATGGAGTTAAGAGGCCATGGTATTCCAGAAACCACTGCAAGCAAACATTTACTATTTTATTCAACAACTTACTAAGACAGCCGGTGACGGCTATTGGTCTATAAATGGTAAGGAGACAAGCCGTCTCTACCCGGTTTCAGAAATGTAAGGACCAGCGCCATTCTCCATGCAATAGGATAGAATCCCCTGGATTCAGATTCGTTAAAAATATCTAGTAGGAGTTATTACGTACGGGGATGGAGATTTTCGAGAAGGTCGTATCAGATATTGTCTAAGCACCGAGACAGTGCTGAACGCATCTTGGCAGTAGTTAACAGACAGTTGTATGACCCCTGTCCACTGGCCGAGGAATACAAAGCTTCGCCCTCCAGCCCGTCTTAAACCCCGCTGGGTAGTGCTCAACGCTACTAAAATCAGCAAAAAAGTACAATATATCGGCGACGCTGCCGGTTTCGCAAACGATAGAACCATTCATCTCAATGCTAGGGGTGGTGTGACCAGCATAGCGACCCCGATTTTATTAATCCTCTTCCACACCAGAGCTGACGAGTAAGTGGAAGACAAGAGAGACACATACCCTCCAGGATTCAATCCGTGCCTGAAGAGAAGTTCACTGGCGAATGGCTCTACTTCAACTTCTGGCAATGTTGTTCAGAGGGGTTAGGTTCCGACGGAACCGCACATTAGCCTTTTTATAGGTCACCACCACACGAGTGCAATCAGCATTCTACCATGGGGCTGATTTTATGCCCCGCTAAGACCGAGTACGAGGAATTGCGGGTTCAAGCACTAGATATGAAAAGACATGTATACAGTAGCTGCATCAATATCTCCAAAATCTCCAATTTGTTTGTGTTTCAAGAGAATTGGGGAATCGTTGCTGTAATGTAGGTTATCTAAAATAGACTACTTGAAATCAGGAAAAAAGCACGTGGAGTCAAGAGATAAATCCATACAAGTGAAATAATCTGTTTAAATGTAATAGGACCTAACAGGTAAGAGTTAAGAATGCTAAAATGATTAGTGGATAAAAGAGATTCAAGGACACGGCCTTGACGGTTGCTCACTCTATCACCTCATACGGAGTGTCTGGAATTAAAGTTGTCTAGAAATAGAAATGAGGTAGGAAGCTGAGATAAAAGATTTAAAAACTTAGCCCTTGAATGGGGCACATTTGGAAGAATATGATCGAGCAAAAAGTATAAAATCTATCCAAAAGATGAACACGAGCTGCGATAGCTTGAAGAGTAGTCTGCAGAGCTAAAGGCGTGCAAAAGTGTTTCGTGCTTACCTTGAGAGAGAGACCACTATGTGCGACCCCGCCCAAAACCGCATATGAACCTTTTTATATGCCACTACCACATGAGTGCAATCAGCATTCCACCATGGAACTGATTAGTTAAAAACTGAAATAACTAAACTTGGTGAAATGACAGTTGCCAAGTTTGGTTTCCCGCAAGCAAATAACAGAGGTGCTATTTCAGATACTCTTCCCCCTCCTCTCTGGGACCTATTCTTTTTTTAAGGATTGGTCCCATGTAGGCTTTGGTCCTGTGGCTGGCGAGAAGGGTTAGCCCTGGAGCAATTTGTGGTCCCCTTGTGATGAGAACATAACTTTTATTACACCTCCTTTTCCCCCTCCGTAAAGATTTTCTTTTACTGTCCTTTCTTTCCTCCTTTTCTTTCTCCTATCCCATCTGTTGGCTCTGAAGTTTACCTGACTTTTGTTTGTTTTTGTGGCTGATTGTGGCTTTTTCTTTCATGAAGGTCGGTGGTTGGGAGTCTTCGTTTGCCGATGCCCAAGGCGAACCCATCATTGGTCCTTTTTCTCGGTGCATAAAACTCTGTTAGCCTTTTTAGCCCATAAAGCTGGTGTGGTAGATCCGTATCTATTTTACGAGAGGGCAGACCGGACGCAACCAAATCAAGAGTTGCAGTAGCGCCGGGCCCCTTTAGGCCTCTCTGTTGGAGATTCCCGAGGAAGAGTGTGAAGTTAATTTGTTTGCTATGGCTTATCTTAAACCTAAAACGTCTTTTTTAAGGCTTCTCATGACAAACGTTTATCAGTTCTACTTTCAGTCTTCGATCACTCGTTGGATCCTCATGCCAACGATGTGGACTCCTTTCTTAGTTTATCCACGCATTTTGGTCTTGAGTTCCTCGTCTGAAACCTAGCTTGTAAAAGTGAATATGTTTGATGTCAACGAATCGTTTGAATCCCAGTGTGGTAAACCACGCCGGATGTGGTCAAGAGGTAGTGGTAACATTGTAGTTGAGGTGTCATCTCACTTTCAACACAACCTTGTACAAAATCTGTTTTCGATTGCCTAAGTTCACGTAACCGTATCGTCTCACCCACGTCTGAATTTTGTCAAAGGTGTCGTCCGTTCGAAGGAATTAATAGGATGCGACCTCCGCCGTCTCCTGAGTACGTTTAATGTTCAACGCGTCGTGCATGTACACTTGGTGACTACAACTGTGTGCTCTTCTAGACTCCCAACTACCACATTGATTTTAACGTTTGAAAACCAGGAACTGTCCCAGTTTATTAAAGCTAGGTACCTTCCTGTCCCGGTAAGTCCCTAGGTCGAACTACTCAGAAGTTAGAAGTTGCTTCAACTGCAATCAATTTGGACATGTTGATAGTGCTTGTCTGCACCCCTGTTCCTGTGCGAGTTGTGTTTCTGATTACCATGCCTCTGTGCCACAGCGCTGCCTCGAAAACCTGCCCAATCTTCTTATACGAATTGAGGTCCTCGCTTTGCTCGGCTCTCTGAGTCTAGTCGTGAGGGAGGCTCTCCAACGTGCTCGAACACAAACTTCGCCTTTTTGCCGTCTTTTCTCAGATGTTTTGTGCAGCACTAGACGAAACCGACCATCACATTTGAGTTCCGCCACACCTGAGCATCTCATCCCCTATCTACTGCTAATGTCAAAAAGATCCCCGATACTTTTTCGAAGCATCACTCTCATCCTGAGATATCTAGAGTTGCCCACCTCTCCCTGGTGACTCTAGCCGAGACAGCCAGTCAGGATGAGACCCTTGACGATAGTATACGTTATTTAAAAGAATCCTTTGTATCGACTAGTGATGGTTCTTCTACCCGGTCCCGTGACCCAAGGCTACGCGGTAATAGGAAAGATTCCTCACCTGGATCTGGGTCGTCGGCCACCAATAAGCGGTCTGCCTCTTAAGCTGACTCAGCTGAGCCTCGAGAGTCTTCAATGGACTCTGCTCCTGCTGCTCAATATTCTTTGCCCTCAAGCTAGCCCCGTTCCTCACAGGACGTAGGCTCCTTACCTGTCCAAATGGTTTCAGAAATCCATTCAGTGCCTCGAACTTTGCCCAGATTGGCTGCTCCGCTCACTCAACCTCCTACTCATCGAAAGCGTACCCGGCCCAACATTCTGGATCTATCGCCCGAAAATCTCTTCTCGACTTTCCGTTTCTGCTCGGCTGTCGCCCCAATTACAGGCAGGGGCCTAGTCGATTCTTCGTGGCCATCAGAAATAACTCTCGTCACCGCTCTTTACAAGATATCTTTCCCTGCTACAGCAGGCTCTTCGAAATCTGCTCTTTAACCCACAAGCTCTTTGGCCACACTTCAAAATAAACCTCAGCCACAAAGGAGCGAAAAAAACCCTATTGTGTTATCTAACTGACCCACATAATATCCTCTATTTTTAAATGGAACTGTCAAGGTGTTTTCCCCAAGTGGGAAGAACTCAAAGTCCTCTTGACAACTCTCCATCCCGCTGTTGTTTGTCTTCAGGAGAACAAACTCGGTACCCACTCTTTCCGGCGGTGGCTGGTTTTCGTGTTTTCAATTTTGTTGCTCCTGTCGGGGGCTCGTCTCATGGAAAAGTGTCAGTTATGGTTTTGTCATCCCATAACGTATTTCCTTTCCCCCTTCACACTACCATCCAAGCTGTTACCAGGAGAGTTTTTCTTACAAGGCTTTTTAGTGTTTGCTCCATTTACCTCCCTCTTTTACCATTGTTAAGTCCCAACCTTTTAAAACTTGAAGATCAGTTGTTATCCCCGTTTTTATTACTAGAGGATTTTAATGCTCGTCACCCATATTGGGGCGAGGTTACTCGCACTGCCAAAGGTAATATTTTAGAGTCTCTTTAGTTATCTGACTTTCTCTGCGTTTTAAACCCCGGTGACTTTACTTCTTATCCTGTCCAGACAGACTTTTAGTTTTGTTGACTTGTCTTTCTGTTCTCCTGATTGTCTCACTGATATTCAGTGGTCCGTCTTTGATAATCTCCATTGGAGTGACCATTTCCCTATTGTCTTATCGATCGTTCATCCTATCCCTCATCCAACCATGCCTCTCAAGTGGGACTTAAGCCATGCTGATTGGGAAGGCTTTCGAGAGGAGTATAGTAATGCCCTCTGGGGTATTCCTATAAATAATAATAATCCTGGAGAAATTATGTTCATATATATATATATATATATATATATATATATATATATATATATATATATATATATATATATATATATATATATATATATATATATATATATATATATATATATATATATATATATATATATATATATATATATATATATATATATATATATATATATATATATATATATATATATATATATATATATGAGGAATTAAACCACATTCTCCGAAGACAATTTAATTCAGACCAGTTTCGGTGTATCTCACACCCTTTTTAAACTGACACTGGGCAGAAAATATAAGAGAAAAGCATAACACAAGATCCCCTCTTTTTTCCCCCATTCCCCTACTTGTGGCTAATCTGGGGAGGGGGGTTAGGCCTAAACATATTGAAGGGCTGACATTTTACTATTTTATTTATTTGCGATCTTATTACAGGATTAAAAGAAAATTGACCCTCAGATAGATTTAAATTAGGAACTGACGATATCAAGCTCGATTCTAGGATTCTTCTCTTAGCATAGTTAGCTCATTTAAATAACATTTTACTTCCATTGAAATTGATCGTATGATTCTTGTCTCTAACATCGCAGAATATTCCACTACTTTCGCTGCCCACTCTAATATCTCTTTTGTGTTCGTACAATCTCTTGTCTAGATTTCTCCCCGTTTTTCCTATATAAACTTTATGGCAATCGTTGCATGGTACTGCATATACTCCTATGTTATGATGTTCTTTGGGTTTCCTGGCCATCATTAATTGGTTTAAGGAATTATTATATTTAAAGGCTAGATTAATACCCGCTTTTCCAAATATGTCCTTTAAACTATTTAATTTATTATTAAATGGCAATGTTATACATTTGTTGAAGTCGTTAGTGCGGGGAGGCTTATTACCATAGAATGTTTTCCTAGCTGCAAAATGGGCAGACGATATGAACCAATCGGGGTAATACAAATTAGAAAAAAATGGTCCTGATAATGACAATTTCTTCATCTAAATAGGAAGAATGACATATTTTGTATGCTCTAAGGAAAAGGTTAGAAATTACCGATTTTTTAACAGTATTATCGTGAAACGAAAAATAATGTATATAGGCAGTGGAGTGGGTTGGTTTCCTATACACGTCAAGTTTTAATTCATGGTGATCTTTATTAATGAGGACATCTGAAAAGGGTAATTTATTATCATATTCCCATTCATATTTAAATTTGATGGAGACATGCAAATTATTCAAATTATTAAAAAAGGTATCAAAATCATGGCCATTAGGCCATCCAGAAAATACATCGTCAATGTACCTTAACCATATAAAGTTAGGGGGAGAAATTGTGGGAAGGAGTTCAGTCTCAAAATATACCATGAAGAGACATGCCAATATTGGAGATAAACTATTTCCCATGCTAAGGCCAAATATTTGTCTATAAAACTCATTATTTACTCGAAACACATTGTCAGAGAGACATAATTCAACTAAATCGATAAATTTAATCGCAGAAATGGGAAGATCCAAATTAAGTCTAGACTTAATTTGGATCCAAATTAAGTCTAGACTTAATTTGGATCTTCCCATTTCTGCGAGTAAATTTATCGATTTAGTTGAATTATGTCATAAAATTATGCCATAAAAAGTTGGTTATCATGGCATGGTATCGCTCGCCTGTCACCGTAACAGAATTCCCGGCATCATTTTCGAAGAAATACGGCCCGATGATTCCGCTAGCAAAAAGGGTACACCAAACAGTGACCTTTTGTGGATGCCAGTAGCTTTTCAACAATCTTCCTGGGATTTTCATCAGCCCAAATGCGACAATTCTGCTTATTAACGAATCCACTAAGATGAAAATGGGCGTCATCACTAAAGATGATTTTTTGCGAAAAATCATCATCAGCTTGTCTTTGCTCGTGCACCCAATTGACGAATGTACGGCGCTTCAAATGGTCAGCAGTCTTCCGCTCTTGTGTTAATTAAATTTTCTAAGTGTGTAGAGACAAATCTTTTGTCAAAATTCGATGTAACGTTGTTGTGGAGCGGTTCAATTCCTGCACGCGATGACGAATAGATTGTCCCGATCTTCGGCCACATTCTTGCACACTGCAGCAATGTTTTCAGCTGAACGGCATAAACGAGCACGCAATGGCGTTTTCATATCTGCCACTGACCCCGTTTGTTTGAATTTACGAACAATTTTCCCAATTGCACTCTCGGTTGGTCGATTATATTGACCAAAAAAATCGCGAAGTGCCCCAAATGCGTTTCTGTTTGAACGTCCATTTTCGTAATAGACTTTGATAACTTTAACACATTGTTCGATTATTAATTTTTCAATGATTGAAATTGCCAAAGACTAAAGTTGTTAAATCTATGAAAAAAATTTAAAATATCATTAGACCTTTAAACTTAACTCACATTTAAAATCTATCCAAGTTATTGGAACACCTAATATATATATATATATATATATATATATATATATATATATATATATATATATATATATATGTGTGTGTGTGTGTGTGTGTGTGTAAATCATCACCACCAAGACGAGAAAGTCACTTTTATGCAAGATTTTCCCTTACACGAACATACAAACAAAGATAAGCCTTTCCACTCGTGCACAGCGTCGCTTCAAAGAAAAAAAACTCAGTCAAAATTTCTCTTCCACTTATTCTCTGCAAATAATCCACACAAAAGAGCAGGTCCTAATTCCTGTTTCTTTTCTCATTTACAGACCCAATTAACATTCCTTCATCAGACGTATACTTACATAACTACAATCACATATATATATACACATGTGAACACACCATTCTCGTCACGTGCTTTCGAATATTAACTTTCCAAAAGCATAACTTGTATTCCATTTCAACTTAAATCATCTATGTATCTTCAATATTTTTTGTATAGCATTCAGTTTGTAGCCCTTAAATATCCTCTCCGTTATTCAATTCATTTTTGTATAATATATTTTTTTTAAATTTTAGCAGCCTATCTGGCGACTAGCCAGTTGGGCATAAGTCGCCGGAATCATGACAGCCTAACACTAGGCTACTTTAAAATAAGAACACGAAAACACAACAACGATAAAAAGTGAAGATCGCAACAATTAGGAAGCAATCTCCGGCGTCGGGAAGAGGTCCGCCTCCCCCCGGCGCAGTAGCGTGCGACATACAAAGAAAACAACAACAACAAAACAAAAACGAAACCTACTTAAATAAAGGTGAGAAGGCTGGCCTCCCCCAAAAGTCTATAAGTCCACCAGTCAATGTGCACGAACTCGTCCCGAGTACAAGGGACAGGCGTTAGCGACCCAGCCGATCACGGTACCGGGACAGGTAACGTGCGTGGAGGGAGATCGACCAGACTGGGACATTCAAGAAGAATGTGCTAGACAGTCTGGTGAACAACGCAGTCGTCACAGTAGGGCACTGGCGAGCGCTCATTCAAATGGCGGTGTGTCCCGCGAGTGTGTCTAATTCGGAAACGACAAAAGCAACCTGAAGCCATCGCGGCATTGAGAGGTAGGTCCATGGGAACAGTCGCGGTGCAATGGCACGCAACTTTAAGTTCCCTTCGACCGTCTCCCATCTTCTTTGCCAAGCAGCCCGAAGAGCTGCCAGTATTCCTGCCATGTAGTCGGTGTGAGGCAGAGCGAAACGCTGGTCTGGTCGCAGAGTCCTCGCGGATTCTTTGGCGCCCTCATCGGCGCACTCATTCCCCGCAATTCCTACATGTCCAGGAGCCCAGCAGAAGATAATCTCGACATCCGCCCAACTTGCCAAATCGGGGCGTCAGGGATATCGTGAACCACGGCGGCATAGGCACCGTCGAAATCAGCTGCGGATGCAGTGGGAGCTGTTAGCGATTGAAGGAGGCGCTGGGCTCACGCGTACAGGCGAATAATGCACTGTACACGGCGTAGAGCCAGGGGCATCTACCCAGCGTCGACTAGAAGGTTCTCAATGGGGGAAGTGCGGAAGGCACCGGTCACCAGGCGAAGGCCGGTGTGTTGGATCGAATCCACCTTCCGCAATATACGCTCGAGTGTGGATGGATAAAACTCGCATCCGGACTCGAGCTTCGAACGAACAAAGGATCGATAAAAAAGTAAGGCAGTAGCCCTCTCAGCACCCCAAGCGCTGCGAAGCTCATATTCGCATCCGCACCCGAGCGTGTATTGCGGAAGGTAGACTCGATCCACCACGCTGGCCCTCGCCTTGTGACCGGTGCCTTGCGCACTTTCCCCATTGAGAGCATACTAGTCGATGCTGGGAAGATGCCACTCGCTCTACGCCGTATACAGTGCATCATTCGCTGAAACCTTGCCAGTGTATACGGATGGCTCCAAGTCCGAAGAGGTGGTCGGCTTCCTCGCCGTATCCACTCTGTTTGAAGTCAGCGGGGCTCTGCCAGGCACTGCGTCTGTCTTCACGGTGGAGCTGGTGGCAATACACCACTCGGTACAGGAGATTACGCGACGTGCCCGGTTCGGAGACCGGATCGTGATCTATAGCGACTCACAGAGCCCTGAGTGCTCTCGGGGCATTGGAATTTCCGTATCCCCTGGTTCACGATATCCCTGACGTTACGGTTTTGGCAAGCCGGGCGGATGTCGAGATTATCTTCTGCTGGGTTCCTGGATATGTAGGAATTGTGAGGAATGAGCGCACCGATGAGGGCGCCAAAGAGTCCGCAGAGGACTCTGTGACGGCCTAGCGTTTCGCTCTTCCTCACACCGACTACATGGCAGGAATACTGGCAGCTCTTCGGGCTGCTTGGCAAAGAAGATGGGAGACGGTCGAAGGGAACTTAAAGTTGCGTGCCATTGCGCCGCGAATGTTCCCATGGACCTACCCCCCAATGCCGCAACGGCTTCAGGTTGCTTTCCGTCGTTTCCGAATTAGACACACTCCCGGGATGCACCGCCATTTGATTAAGCGCTCGCCAGCGCCCTACTGTGACGACTGCGTTGTTCACCAGACTGTTTAGCACATTCTTCTTGAATATCCCAGTCTAGTCGATCTCCCTCCACGCACGTTACCTGTCCCGGTACCGGGATCAGCTGGGTCGCTAACGCCTGTCCCTTGTACTCGGGACGAGTTCGTGCACATTGACTGGTGGACTTATAGACTTTTGGGGGAGGCCAGCCTTCTCACCTTTATTTAAGTAGGTTTCGTTTTTGTTTTGTTGTTGTTGTTTTCTTTGTATGTCGCACGCTACTGCGCCGGGGGGAGGCGGACCTCTTCCCGACGCCGGAGATTGCTTCCTAATTGTTGCGATCTTCACCTTTTATCGTTGTTGTGTTTTCGTGTTCTTATTTTAAAGTAGCCTAGTGTTAGGCTGTCATGATTCCGGCGACTTATGCCCAAATTGGCAGTCGCCAGATAGGCTCTTAAAAAAAAACAACAAAAAAAACCTTGTCTAACAAGGTCGTTATGCTGGCCATAATACCCCCCCCCCTCAATTTGCAGACATCCTTAGTGAATAACAACCTGGTAGTCAGCAAAGCTTTGGTTAACCATTTCCGTGCCTTCAGCAGTGTCAGCTGTTACAATAAGCCTTTTCTAGCATATAAATGAAAGGAAAGTCTCGTTCCTTCAATTTTGCAACGAACTCCAACCTTTCGCATAATGTCTTGTACTCCATTCACGAGTTGGGTGCTGCATTGTCTCATTGTAGGTCTACTTCCCCTGGCATTGCCGGAAGCCATTATGAAGTGATTCAGCACCTTCAGATAAACTCTGTCCTGTTATTTAAATTACACAACCTTATATGGTTGAAGGGCTCTTACCCATTATTATGGCGCGTTCGGATTGACCTTCCCTTTGTCGTATTGCGCAAGGATGGATTGGACACAGATCACTATCGTCATATAGCTCTTATCAGCGGTCTGAGCAAGTTGCTAGAGAAGATTGTGCTGGTGCGCCTAAATTAGTTCCTGGAAACCAAGCACTTACTGCTTCCAATTTCATTGCGGAATTTGCAGGGGTCACAGCACTCTTAACGAACGATCCGGAAACCTTTACCTTTAAAGCACCGAGATACGGCGTCTGGAAGAGGCTACACGTTTGGGGTTTGAGAGGTCTTTTACTGCCTTTTATTCAAAGTTTCTTAGCATCTGGATGCTTTACGGTGCTCATTGGATACACCTAGTCTGGCATCAACCCCATTAATTAATTAATTAAGGGGCTATCTGGCGACTGCCGACTAAGGCATAAGTTGCCGTAAACAAACAGCCTAGTTCTAGGCTACTTTAAAAAATTGAACAGGAAACAATAAAAAGAAATAACAACAACAAAACAATAACAAAAACAACAACAATTAAACCGGGTTAAATGAAAGGGAGAAGGCCGGCCATCCCCCAAAAGTCAATAAGTCCACCAGTCAAAGTACACGCACTCGTCCCGAGTACAAAGGACAGGCGGTAGCGACCCCGCCCATCCCGGTACCGGGACAGGTGTAGTGCGCGAAGATCACCCAGACTGGGACATTCAACAAGAATGTGCCGAACAGTATGGGGCACGACGCAGTCGTTGCAATAGGGCGCAGGAGAGCGCTCCATCAAATAGCGATGCGTCACACGAGTATGTCCGATTCGGAGACGACAGAAAGCAACCTGAAGCCACCGCGGCATTAGGGGATAGGTTCATAGGAACAGTCGCGGCGCAATGGCACGCAACTTTAAGTTCCCTTCGACCATCTCCCATCTTCTTTGCCAAGCAGTCCGAAGAGCTGCCAGTATTCCTGCCATGTAGTCAGTGTGAGGAAGAGCGAAACGCTGGTCCGGTCGCAGAGTCCTCGCGGAATCTTTGGCACCCTCATCGGCGCGCTCATTCCCCGCAATTCCTACATGTCCAGGAACCCGGCAGAAGATAATTTCGACATCTGCCCGGCTCGCCAAAACCGTGGCGTCACGGATTTCGCGAACCAGGGGATGCGGAGATTCCAATGCTCCGAGAGCACTCAGGGCGCTTTGTGAGTCGCTATAGATCACAATCGGGTCTCCGAACCGGGCACGTCGCGTAATCTCCCGCACCGAGTGGTGTATTGCCACCAGCTCGGCCGTGAAGACAGACGCAGCGCCTGGTAGAGCCCCTCTGACTTCAAACAGAGGGGATACGGCGTGGAAGCCGACCCCCTCTTGGGACTTGGAGCCATCCGTATACACTGGCACGGTACCAGCGTGACACGATGTGTGCTCCAAAAAGGTCGAACGCAATACTCCCGGCGCAGTACAAGCTTTGGGAGCAGAGGCGTGGTGACAAATAGCCAAATGTGGTACCGTCCAGGGTGGCGTCCTGGGCAGAACCAGAGGCGCCACAGGCCCGAGAGCTATATCTACCTCTCGAAGGAGTTTCCTGGCCCTAAACCCAAAGGGCTTAGGGTATGACTGGCGTCTCTCGGCGGCAAAAGCACCATCGAGATCAGCTGCGGATGCAGTGAGAGCTGTTGGCGACTGAGGGAGGCGCCGGGCTCTCGCGTACAGGCGAGTGATGCACTGCACGCGGCGCAGAGTGAGTGGCATCTCCCCAGCATCGACCAACAGGCTCTCAATGGGGGAAGTGCGGAAGGCACTGGTCGCAAGGCGAAGGCCGGTGTGGTGGATCGAATCCACCTTCCGCAATAAACGCTCGGCTGCGGATACATAAAACTCGCATCCGTAGTCGAGCTTCGAGCGAACAAAGGATCGATAAAAAAGTAAGGCAGTAGCCCTATCAGCGCCCCAAGCGCTGAACATCACGGAACGGAGAATGTCCATGGCGAGGGTACAAGAGACCCTAAGGCTGCGAATATGAGCCTCCCAGGTGAGGCGTCGGTCGAGTACAAGACCAAGGAAACGGTGCGACTCAACCACATCCAGGCGCACCCCATTAAGAAACAAATCTGGGTCGGGGTGAAGCCTTGGATGGCGGCAGAAGTGCACCACCTTGGTCTTGGCCAAAGAAAACCGAAACCTGTGCGCTTCGGCATAGCGAGAGACGCGGTTCAATGCCTGTTGGAGTCGACGCTCCAGAGTTGGCATCTGGGCCGCGCCAAAAGAGATCGAAAGGTCGTCCACGTAGAGCGTAGCGAGAACATATTCCTGCAGCACCGAGGTGATGCCGTTGATGCTCAGGGCAAAGAGTGTGACACTAAGGACACTTCCCTGCGGGACACCCTCTTCCTGCTCCTTTGGGCCAGAAAGGGCTCCCCCCACCCGTACGCGGAATCGACGATCTCGCAAAAATTCAGATATAAACATTGGGAGGCGTCCACTCGCCCCCATCGTGTGGAGAGTCTCCATGATACCGTATCGCCATGCAGTATCATAGGCCTTCTCCAGATCAAAAAACACCGTGGCGTAGTGCTGTCTACGAAGGAAAGCCTCGCAGACGGCATTTTCCAGTCGGAGCAGAGCATCCGACGTGAAGTGGAACTTACGGAAGCCGCACTGTGCAGAAGACAGATGGCCTCCGCTGTCCAGAAAAAGGCTAATCTAACATTTACCAATTTCTCCATCAACTTGCACACGCAAGAGGTTAGAGAGATTGGGCGGAAACCGGTCGGAGTAGAGTGATCTCTTCCCGGCTTGCGAAAGGCGAGCACAGTAGCGATTCGCCAGGAGTCTGGGGGAAGACCTTCCACCCAGATCCTGTTGAACAAATCTAAGAGAAAGGCCATGCCTCGCTCACCCAGGTGTCGAAGCATGGCGTACGGGACATCGTCCGGACCATGGGCGGTGTCCGAGCACGAAGTGAGAGCGGAACGCAACTCACTCACAGTAAACTTGTCGTTGAAGGGTTCTCCGCCTCTGGAGGTAAAGTCCAGCCAGTGGCCTTCCGCGACATGACGACGTGCATTGAATGCTGGCGGAGCAGCATCACGGCTAGAGAATGCGGAAAAAGCGGTCGCTAAGGATTCCGCCACGGACGCGGGGTCCAAGATTGTGGTCCCATTCTCCTGGAGAACGGGAGGGGGGTCCTGCGAGAACTTGCCCCGAATTCTTTTGACTCGCTTCCAAACCTCAGCTAAAGGGGTCTTCCCGTTTAGTGAAGACACGTATGCCCGCCAAGAAGAGCGGCGGGCGTGCTTCGAAATATACCGGAACCTAGCCCTAGCCCGACGAAATTCAGTGACAGTGAAATCGTTCGGGCGGCGCTTATAGCGCATGTAGGCATAACGCTTCTGTTTGAGGGCCATCTCACACTCGGCCGACCACCATGGGAGTGGTCGGCGTGCAAAACGGCCAGACGTCCTAGAAATAGTAGTCAGGCCCACGGCGATAAGGTTGCCGGAGAAGAACTCAACGGCCTCATCTACTGACCTAAACTCCTCGACTGAGATAGAGAATTCAGTCATTTCCTGAAATGCAGGCCACCGCGCCCGCGCCAAGCACCACCGAGGTGGTCTCTCAGGCGGCAGTTGCCCTGAAAATTATATTTAAATGGGAAAGTGATCACTACCATGGAGGTCATCGACCACCCCCCAATCAAAATCAGGCTGTGCATCCGAAGAGCACAAAGATAGGTCAAGGCAAGAAAATGAAGCGGTTCTCGGACAGTGATGCGTAAACTCATCCACGTTTAGGACACCCATCTCAAGCTCTTCGATCAGATCGGCAAGGACTTGTCCCCTGGGATTTATGGAGTAATCTCCCCAGAGAGGATGCCTGCCGTTTAGATCTCCAAGCACGAGATAGGGCCTCGGCAACCGTGCCACGTCGCGGCGAAGGTCCCCCGCGTCGAAGTCAGCTGACGGTGGAATGTACGCAGAAATGATAGTATACCTCCTATCCAAGTGCAGCTGCACAGCCACTGCCTGAGAGGAGGTATCTAAAGAGAAAGGAAGAACGGAGACATCATGCCGGGTGTAAACCGCGCATCCCCCAGCATGGCCATCCCGTGGTGGTGGGGTCGCAAGACCCTTATACCGCGGGAGGGCAAGCAGCGGGCACGCGCCTAGCATGGTCTCCTGCAAAAAAATAGCTAACGGGGAACGGGACGAGACGAGCCACCGCAGCTCCTCCCAGTTGGCCCGGAGTTCACGGCAATTCCATTGAAGGAATATGCCCTCCAGGCCTAGCTCGGAGGAGACGCGGGGGCCCTCCTCGAATTGAAGACCCTCACGGGAATGGCCGTACGCTTCCCGGGGGCAGAACCCCGGGCGCTGTTGGCTGGACAAAGCGCTGAAGGCGCTGTCGCCTTCAAGGACTTATTGGGGGAGGTTGGGCTCGCCATGCGAGTCTTTTCCTCCCTCCACCTCGAAACCTTAGGCGGGCGTTGCGGCTTTGGAGGCGGGGTGCCCTCTTTTCGAGGAACCACTCGCTCCACCTCGGGGCGTGGGCGAAGGGGCCGAAGCTCCTTTGTTGCTGTGCTCCTTTCGGGGAACAGCTTTAGGAACCCCGGAAGATGGCCTAGCGACCATCTTCAGGGGTTTTGCCTCCTGTGAGTCTAACGACTCGGTGGAGGCGAGTGGCCGTTTCGCCTTACGGGAAACGGTCACGCTGGGGGAAGAGGGGGAGCCCTGGTTTTAGCCGGGGCAGGGTATGAACCCTTTTTGCCACCAGCTTTACCAGGGGAGCGCTCAGGTTAGGTAGAGCCCGCAGAAGGGCTCCGAATGGGCGCGGAAACAACCGTGCTCGTTGGCCTGGATGGGCCAGAAGCAGAGGGTGCCTTTCTAACTATTGAGGCATATGACGTCCCAGGCAGAGCCAGGCACGCCAGGACCAAGTCCTTTGACTCGCGGAATGAGAGTCGATCCTGGGCCTGAACGGCCAGGATTTCTTTCTCAAGAAGATATGCACCACATTGCTTCGAAGAAGCAGGGTGCAGCTCTCCGCAATTGACACACTTGGCCACACACGATTTGGACTTATCGTGTGCGACCTTGGAGCAATTTACACATACTTCGGGTGACCCCGACTTTGCACGTCTACATGAGCGATTCGTATGGCCGAAGCGGTGACAGTAATAGCACCGCCGCGGCAGTGGCACGAATGCCTTCACGCGGTAGCGGTACCAACCGGCACGCACCAACTCAGGGAGCTTGTCCCAGTCGAACGTGACGAAGAGTGTAGGGGTGGGTCTCGAGGCCCCTCCCTGTTTTCTCATCACACGTTCGACCTTGACCACCCCATGGTCGGCCAGCTCTAGGGTGATGTCCTCAATGGAGTAGTCAGCGAGTTCCCTCGCATAAACTACTCCTTTCACAAAGTTCATGGTAGAGTGCGGCGTCACACTCACCGGGGTGCCATGAAGTGTCCGAAGAGCACTTATCTTGGCCGCCTCGGCGGGATTCGCCGCATTCGCCAGAAGGCTCCCGTCCGAGAAACGGGTTACCTTCGGCTCTCTACCAATTGCACTAGCTAATCCTCTCCTCCGATGGATCATGTTGCCCTTGGACAACATGGTGCCATCAGTGGAGCGAATAACGAGGAAGCGTTTGAAGCCAGCGGGCTCGAAAACGCCAGGTAACCTCTGTATGAGGGGCCCCGATGTCATCGAGGCTCCGCCCTGTGCACTTTTGGTCTTTGTCATCGTCAGGAGCTCCGTACCCGGGAGGGGGGCAGAGGGGCCGGATGTGCCGATCTTGGCTTGGTCGCTTGCCAAAGTGGCAGCAGACCCATCCGTCCCCGTAGCCCCCGCGGATGCAGAGGAGCCCCGAGTCTTCTTCGTCTTTTTGGTCTTTTTCGTCCTTTTCTTTTTTGGAGAGGAGGGCGGGGAATGAAACCGCTTCTCACCTCCGCCGGCAGAAGCCCCCATGCCAGATGGGCCGGCCCCAGCCAGGTCTCTCTCCGAAATGGAGAAGTTCCTGGTAGTCGTGGGGGCACCTGTCGGAGGAGATCCCTCCCCTCCTTGTATTGCCTCGGAGCCCTCAGCCGTTTGAGGGGGACCTTGCATAGGGGCGGACTCGAGTTCGGTGCTTGGCGCCGAGCCCGGATTCCCCCCCATGGAAGGCCCTACCCTCTGAGGCTGGGTCTCCTCAAGGACCATGTCTATCATAGGAGGGGCCTCCAGTTGGCCATCCCCTGCCAGGACATCGCAGGTCCCCTTGGCAGCGTCAAGAGTCATTTGTGGGGAGGCACAAGCCTTAACCCCGGCAAGGTTTAATATCCTTGCTAGCAGGTCTTTTAAGGGAAGCGACCGAAGGGGCCTGGCTTCCCTCTCCCCCTAAGGGACTTGCCCTACCGAGCCGCTTACACGAGGGGCGGTCGGCAATGGGCTGCCTGCTGGCTTTCTTGGCATTCCCCTTAGAAAGAAAAGGAGGGACTGCCGCTGGAAATAGGGAGGTGCCCGAAAGCACCTCCAGAGAAGGGAGTGAGGGGGAGTCCCCTACACCCGTAGGTGTAGGAGAGGAGTAAGCCTCCTCTCCGGTTAAAGAAGTATGGAGGGTCCCCTGCGCAAGCACAAGGGGGGGGACCTCCATTTTTTGGGTGGAGCTGCCCGAGGGCGGCTCCTTTGATGTTCTTGGGGAAGTTGGGGGTTGGGTTTTTTTTATACTCATCATTGGGCATGGTGACCCTCTTATTTACACGGGACGCCACAGCTCACCACCTCTCACAGTTGCCCGCACTGCAAGAGGTGCTTGCACGCCAAGCAAGAGCCAGGCGACGCCATTTGGGACCACCCCTCCCGCCTGGTGGCCTGGCACTCCATCGGCATGGCGGCTCCACCTTAGACACGGCGTAAAAAAGATAGATTTTGAAGACGAGAGGAAAAGGGATGTGAGGAAGGTATGGGTGGGGATGAAGCAGGTTGTTAAAAACCAACCACCCCAGACCGGAGCTCAGGGGTTAGGGAACATTGTCCCCTCCCTTCTCAGCCCCGATCCAGGACGGTTGACCGAGAAGAAGGTCAGCATCTACCCTGTGAAATTAGAGGCTGACCAGAGAAAGTTGTGGGAGAGGTTGTAGGGGAAGTGAGGAAGTAGGGGCTGAAATACAGGCTGTCTGAAAGAAGGAGAAGAGGCTAAGCTGAGGCCGGACGGAGTGCTGAGTCCCGTCAGCACGGCGGCCAGGATGGCAAATCGCTGCGCCCCTTACGGGGGGCATCAACCCCAAGAAGAAGAAGTTCCTAAGGAGAACATTTTAAGTGTTTTGTTTTGTAATTGCGATCCTTAATATGATCTCTTCTCTCACAGATGGTGTATCGGCGATCCTGTTTGTCGAGGACTAGAGACTCCTTTTCCTCGCCTCGCCTTCCTTCACCGGCGCTTCGTCTGCCTCTGGCAGTCGATGCGGTTTCGAAACGTGCCCAGCATAAGGGATTCTGCTTTTCCGCGAGCAAAACGAAGGCTATGTACTTCTACTCGGTTAGAGGGGCTCTTGTTCCGCCACTAATCTCCATGCAAGGTGTAGAGATCGAGTTCATGCCTGAGTTTCGGTTCTTGGGTGTAACTTTTGATCTCTAGTTATCCTGATTGCCACACCTGCGGGCTCTAGGTATTCTAAAAGACCTCTCCCGCATGTCGTGAAACAGTGATCACCGAACACTGTGGCCACTCTACACTGCCCTAGTCCAATACAAAATGGACTATGGGTGCCAAATTTACTCTTCGGCTTCACCCTCAGCCCTTAAAATGCTGAACCCGATTCGCAACCAGGGAGTTCGTCTTTCCAGTGAGCCTTCCGCACCTCATCCGTGTACAGTCTTTATCATCGACTCCAGATATGTATGGTATATATCTGTCTTGTTCGGCAAGCCCTGTGTCACACGTTCTCAGAAGCTTTTATGCTGCTGAATCAACGGCGGCATTCTATAGGTTGCCGTCTTTGCCCCGCCCCTTGAACCTCCGGATAGATCATCTCTCCAACTTGGGTGCTCAAAGCGTCCTTGCGTTTCCGTGGTTCCCTATCCCTAGTCGGCATGCTTTTACCTCTCACAGTTTGCACCCGCATGTGGAGCTTGGATAAATCCTCCGTGGACCCTTGCCCTCTCAAGTTCTTGTACCTGGAACACGCGGCATATACACAAACGGTTCTAAGTCAGACCGAGGCGTGGGTGCTGCAATGGTTTTTCAGTCAGGAGTGTTTTCAATTTTGTTTTTGCCGCTGGTGGTTTCTATTTTCGTCACTGAACTTTCGGTCATTTTTTTAGCATTTAGACTGATCCAAATTTTGCCTTTTAAAGATTTCGTTATTTTCTCCGACTTAGGAGTGTTTACAAGCAATTCGCTCTTTAGTGTGTCCCATTCCTTAGTGGCAAAAATTTGCAACTGCCTCGTTTACAATGCTTCTCGTTATTGGGTTCTATTTGATCTTTTAAATTACAAATCTAAGTGTCTGTCCGTTCTTGGGCCTCGAGACTTCAGACTCTACGGTCGTAAAAAATGACCCTTTGCTGCGTTCACATGAACCACAGGAGACTTACCCACGGCCATCTTGTTTCGGTTGGTGCTCGAATCACGCCTGGCTGCAGTTTTTGTGGAGGGGACCAATCGGTCTCCCTTTTCTGTTCGAATGTTCTCATTTTGCTATTCCCGGGTCGTCTTGTTTCCCAGACCCTTTCAAGTATCTCTCGCCTGTTCCGCCTTTGTTTCCTTCTGACAGAGTAATCTTTAAAACTCATTTTTCAAATTTTTATCTCATAGTTGGCTTCTCCTTCTTTGATAATTAATTTGCCCGTGTGTGTTTGTGCTATTTAGAATCCAATGGGATTGGGCAGCTGTCCATTTTGTTCTTTGCTTAAATCTTTATTTCAGATACTAAAAAGGAGAATTCATTCCATTTGGGAAAAATCCCCCGAGAGTTCCATTCAAAAATTAATGTCATCACTCAGACCGGGAAGAGACCGCGGCCGAAATATTACGGGGTACGCCGGACCGCTCACGAACAAGTGCCGTACAAGAGGAGCCCGACCTGGGCATTATAGGAGCCTCAGAACTGAGAGGTATCCTCGATTTAGAAGGGCGTGGGTCGTGACCCGAGCGAAAGGTAGAGCCAAGCGACTTGGGGGCATCGTTACACCAATGGCGGGGAGGACCATCACTCTTGATGGAGGGTGTGCAACTCAGGTCTGAAGGAAGATCTGAAGTTGCAGTTACGGATGGTTTTAAAGAAACGTGGGTAGCGGGAAAGGGAGATGGGATATGGTCGTGACCCGAAGAAAATGGTAATAATAAAGGAGACTTGTAAGCATTGTTACCTTCGGGGAGTAAGGGTATATCACTATGAGCGAAAGGTACATAACCTCCGCCAAAGGAGAGGTCGGAATTTAGAGTTATGTATCGATGGAAGAGTGGTAGGGGGAAGAGAGGAAGGTATACCTCAACCGAGGTGGAAACTTTCTAGTTTCTAGATAGGAAGATTGCTCGCCCTTCTTGGAAGTTAACTTCTTATAAGGAAGGGAAGAGTCAGGAGAGGCCTTAGGCTTGGCCAGGAGTCGTTAGGCGTGACTATGTCAGAGTGGAGGACTAGGTAGATTCAATATAGGATTGAATGGAATCCAGTATCCGGAGATTGGACACTCGGCCGGCGCGGGGCCAATAAGAGGCGAGGAAGGGGGTATATACTAGGAGACCAAACTTGGGTCGTGGTAGGAGACGAAGGTGATGCAGCAGAGGGTGGTGGTGCTGCACCCAGGAGACTAGGGAAACAGATTGGGTGATAGAAGGAATACGTGGGCGAGCGGGACGAGTGTTCCTGCTATGCTTAGGACATCGGAGATAAATTTCTCCCAGACTAGTGGACAGACCTCCCGCATATCCATCTGAGCAGAATCGCGCACACCTAAGACCTCTTTTTCAGAAAGAAGCTGCACTACGTGACTCTGCAGTTGGTAGAGGCGAGGATGGTTGTCAGGATGACCATGCTAGCTAGGCCTGCGCGCATTTCACGCATGAACGGGGGTGGTGGCAGACATTGCTCACATGACTAAACAAATGTTAATTGAAGCAGCGCCTCGAATTAGATATATAGGGTTTGTAGCTCGCCTTAATATGTGATGGCAGATCCCGACGATCAAACCTTAGGAACATCGTTGCTGTAGTTAACCGTATCCCACCAAGGGTTCGCTTTTGTTTATGGATTTAAATGATCCACTGGCTAGCCAGCTTTGACTGAAGCATCTTAAGTTCGTTAGAACGGATAATACCTTTCAGTGTTGAAGGTTGTGCGAGATGAGATAGCAATGAGAGAGGGAGCAAGAGGCTCAAGGTCTTGGTCAAAATCGTGTTGGTGGCGAGAGGTGACCTGCACTACCAGGAAACCGTCGTTACGGGACCAGATGCAGCGCGGTTCGCAAGCACCGTTCATTAAAATCATCACTGCCATACATTATTATATTATTTAGAGAAAAGGAGGGATGGGGGTTTTTGGAGGTCTCGCGCAGTGTGTACCGCGCCAACTCAACCGCGTCGCCCGATGCACTCCTCCGAAAGGACGGAGGGGCCCCGTTTACTTAGACAGCACCGTCGTTTTAAAAACGGGAGGCTGCCTTCGGGATTTTCCCTTCGAAGGCGCAAAGACCATCACTCTAGGCAGCTGCGGTCCCGGCACTCACCACATCCAATTCAGCGCGGTTCAGACCGGTCTACCGAGACTGCTAAAGTTCGAACTTAAAACACACACTAGCACCCACATATTCATTTAGTCAAACATTACAACCACCCACACAGATTCGCTTAGGCGCAATCAACACGTAAGAGGGACACGAAAAAAAAGGGGTAACGAAATAGAGGGGGGCAGGAGACCATGAATAACGTAACAATAAGACCATAAATTAAGGTCGAGGAGGGAAGAGAGAGGTATAATAAAAGTCCACCCCAAAGAGCGGGCTGATTTTTCCAACGACCAAGTAGGAACAGTTTTGCGGCGAGCCTCTGAAAACACCGCGAGGGTAGAAAGGAGTAAAAAGACTCAAATCAAGCAAGCTTCTAAGGGGCCTGCTTCGCACTATCCAGTTACTACAAGCCCAGCGTCTCTGCCCATTTAAAGGAAAGGTATGATGACAGTTTCTTTCTAGGCCGCATTGGTGCTCACAGCGTTGGCATTCATACTTGTGAATCACAAATTAGCAAACATTTTAGCAGTACTTTATTTACAATTAAATAACAAAATATATCTGTACACAATATGTAGACTGCTTTTTCCTAATTTTCAAAAAAAGCTGCAAAATTTAGATAAAACTAAATTAGACCAAGAATTAAAAATGATATAAAATGTAAAAAAAAACATGGGAACAATATAAAAATTAGCCTAAGTTAATTAATGAAGATAATGCGATAATAATCAATATCATAATTGAGGCATATGCATCTAGCTGATTATATAAACATACAGATAGTAGTACACTGCAGAACATAAAAGTATTAACCAGTTATTGCCAACTTTAATTTCAAATTTGATTGTTCAGATTTTTTTTTATCACTTTCTCTCTCAATAAGATCGAAACAGTGTCAAAACCCCCTAAGAAACAGCGACATTAACCTAAGCATTTAGGCAAAGAATAAGATGCTAATTGTCAACATCGAAATTTGTCTTTGAAAACATTTCAGCCATATCGAAACAAGAGTGGGAATTTAATAAATTTCACGCCTAAGAAATTTAGATTGGTAAATTTTACTGTACAGGTAGAACTATCATAATTGAAGAAATTTCAACAGGTATTTGGGAAATACTTGCCGCTAATTTATTCTTTAGCTAGCTACATTGCTATGTGACAGAAATCTTGACTACTGTACATACTTTATACATCATGGGAGACGGGTATTTTCTTGGAATGCTTTTAATAACTGCTTCGGATTGCTTATTTTTTAAGTTGGACCAAGTTGCCATGGAATTCTCGAGTAGGAGACATTGGTAAATGATAGAAGTGAGACCTGCACATTAGCTATATCGTGAATATGATAAAACGAGGGGCCAATAAACGATTATTTTACTAAATGGAACCTTGTTCACGATTAGTTGCAATAATTAAATAAAAGATTAAATCGTTGGTAACCATTCATGGACCAAAGATTACTATACTTACTTAAACTGCTCTAAGATTAGACGCCCTCCCAAAGTTAAAGCTAGTACTTGCACTACCTTCAATTCCACAAACACATGCAGGATATTGTACTAAAATAGCTGAAGAGAAGCGGTCGTGTATTGCGAGTACGCAACGGCCTTAAAACTCTCAAGTTGATTTCAAAAACAGCCCAATGATGCTTTTCGAAATAGAGAAAAAAAAAATACAAACCCTCATCAGACATTATTGAAATGGTCCCATCGACAGATGCGACTTAAATACTCAAATATTTTGATTAAAAGGAGCTGTGATGCACAACAAAGATAGGTTTAATGCTTTGTCTGAGGGATTTATCACAGAAAATTTATTACTCGTAAATAGTGAGTTGGGTCTTCAGAAGGAAGACACCCTCAGAAACTTATCCAGAGTGAAATTTGCGTTAGTCCCACGCAATTTCGATCCCATCAACACCCTTGGGCTATACCAGAGACTTAGGTGACGAATAACACACATGCATACCGTATGTGATGGGCAATACTATAAAACAATAAATTACAGAGAAGCCAACGAGTTGGCAAATGGCACAAGCATAAATGACCAATTTTGAACGCTGAGGTACGTAAAACCTATTTAGAATTTAAAGAAGAGAAAGGTTATGAGTGAAGCAATGATGTGTATAATATAAAAATGAAAATATTTGGAAATCATTACATGTAAGTACCGTTATAACTTTCTGAAGCATCGAGTATAATTACTTCATGAATCTATCAAATTAAGATCGACTCACCCCAAAAAAAGAAAAAAGAGTGATACATAATAGGCTTACAAGTATCAAATAAGTCTAAAACAAAGATTAACTACATTTAGAGTTTAGTCGTTTAATTCATAAAACTTTTAATAATCGTAAAATGCGCATATTATATACCGGCAAAGACCATTGAAACTTAAAGGGAATTTAATGTTTGGTCACTCGTTTCTATTTCATAATCTTAAAATAGAGGGTTTTGACATGGAACTTTTATAGAAAGCTCGATCGAATATCATCGCCAACTACACCACATGTCTCAATCCTTCGCGCATTATTCCAGACACTAAAACCAGCTCAATCCATTCATTACTCGGGAGTCAGTCCAGTAAAGGAGGCAGAATTAAACATAATTGTCAGACTAGTTGTTTTTCCCGCTCGAACTAACTTGTGTGGGTCAGAATCACTTGCCCAATTAATGATTCTTGGTACATGGATCTAATGTCTTCTTGCAGATCATTAATGGGCTGATTATCCACTTCAACCAATTGTGCCCAGGAAAGTAAAGACAGCGGGAAGCAAGTAAACAGCTACTGCCCAAGTTAATGACATGGGCTTTTCAAAGGGAGCGGCCGATGGATTTTCCTTTTGCGGGGGCACCGACTCTACTTTTGGGGTTTGATATGGTGGAGGTACATTGTCGTAAGGACCCTGAGGAGGATTATGTTCTCGGGGAGTGTAATCCGTCTTGACTATAGGATCGGCTCCTGATCCTTCAATGCCACTCCAATTATGGCCTTGACTGTCGTCGCCTGATCCTTCATTCTGCGGGTAACCATCTTCATCGTCTGGAGGATACTGGGCACCAGGGATTCCAGACGACACTCGTGAATGCAAGTTCACATTCCACCCATCACCGCTGCCTTCGTAGGCCTCATCGTCTTGTGGCTGCGTCTTTGTTGGGGTTACGGCTTCCAGCCAATCTAGAGAAGAGCAGCAAACGATAAAAAAATGAAAAGGTTTACAAGATTCGTAATCTTAATCTGATGAAAACACACATAAAACACATCCACATTTTTTACAGCGTTACTTACTTAGGTTGGCAGCCTTTGGGAAAGCCACCATGCTCCCTGGGTGGGTTCAGAGGTCCCTAAGAGAAATGCGTGTAGTGTGAGTTTGTTTGAGGTTTGGGCAGTCCATGAATAGGTGTGTGATGCCATCTGGGCTTTGGTTGCATCTGGTAAGTGGTTATTGAGATTCAAAAGCCTCGTTTCTGACACGGCATGAGGTAGACAGGGGGGTGGGGGGGATAGTAATAGAGAAAAAGAAATGCCGAGAGAGAGCGAGGAGGAAGCGGACCAACAACTTACCTCGGCTCAGTTAAAGAGTTAAATTCAACCCAGTTGTGGGGTGTCCTTAATTTGCACTCTGTCGGGGGAAAGGACAGTTCCTCGTGGTACCAAGTACAGGTAGATAAAAGGTTAAGGGAAGAGTCGTAGAGTGGAAAAAAAAAATTACAGTAGCGCTGAGAGGGAGCGAGGGTGAAGAGTTCATGTTAACCTAGCGACAGAACTTCCCTAATTTGCACTCAGGCGGGGAAGATGTACAGCTCCTACAGGTACCAAGTATAAACGGCTATAGAGGTGTGGTGTTTATAAGAGCTTGCGAGGAAGTAGACGAGCTTGTTTTCCAAGTTGGAGTCGAGTAGGGTAGTGTGCTGTCTAGTATTGACATCAGGGCTGTGGAGCCGGAGCCAGTGATCATTTAGAAAAGGAGCTGGAGCCAGTCAAAAATGTACTAGCTCCAGCTCCATACACTAAAAGTCCAGCATAAATTTTCCTCTTTCTCAACAATAATAAAAGTGTATCACTTTGAAAAATCCTTTTCATTATATCATCTATTCAAATTAAACCATATTATTTTCCCAAATAAATTAACTAATTATTTCTTTGTTTCTTCAACATAATAATCTAGAATTAATGTTTTAATTTGTAACTTACAAAACTTGTTTTTGCTTAGCTTGTAAAATTTATTTTCTTAAAGGCCATTAAAATGGCTACTACATCTCAAACAAAAGCAATATCGGCCGTGTTTGAGTATTTTATTGTCTCAAATGACGGCAAACATTTTTATCTACCATTGCAAGAAAGATGATGATGTTTCTAATGTTGATGAACAATTTTGTGGAACCAAAATTAGTTCCTTGATCACTACAAGCGGCACTACCAGCTCTGATTCAAAGACTGACTATGACTGGCAAGACATAAAATTTGAAAAGGCATCTACAGAGATTTCATCCAAAGATATATGAAATCGTCAACAAGAAAGCCACTATGAACATACTGCTGGACAAATTTCACCAATAACAACTTTTTTTGCAACAAACAAAGTTACTGTCACAATGACCTCTGATAAATTTAAGAAGCATATTATAGAAATGGCAGTAAAAAACAGTATACCTCTAATTTCTTTTCACAAAACCAGTATTCTTAGGCATGAATGGAGAAATGGCTCAAAACCTCGGAGTGTCTCTAGATAAAGATAACATTAGGAAGATCATACTTAAAGAATCCAACAAAAACTCTTAAGCTTTATGAGCGCGCCAAAGAGTCCACGAGGACTCTGCGACCGGACCAGCGTTTCGCTCTTCCTCACACCGACTACATGGCAGGAATTCGGGCAGCTCTTCGGACTGCTTGGCAAAGAAGATGGGAGACGGTCGAAGGAAAGTTAAAGTTACGTGCCATTGCGCCGCGACTGTTCCCATGGACCTATTCCCCAATGCCGCGACGGCTTCAGGTCGCTTTCTGTCGTCTCCGAATCGGACATACTCGTGTGACGCATCGCTATTTGATGGAGCGCTCGCCTGCGCCACATTGTGACGATTGCGTCGTCCCCCAGACTGTTCGGACACATTCTTGTCTAATGTCCCCGTCTGGGTGAACTTCGCGCACGTTACCTGTCCCGGTACCGGGATGGGCGGGGTCGCTACCGCCTGTCCCTTGTACTCGGGACGAGTGCGTGCACATTGACTGGTGGACTTGTTGACTTTTGGGGGGAGGCCGGCCTTCTCCCTTTTATTTAATTGTTTTATTTTTTTTTGGTTATTGGTTTTCTTTGTAGGTCGCACGCTCCTGCGCCGGGGGGAGGGGGACCTCCCCCAGACGCTGGAGCTTGCTTCGTAATTGTCATCTTTCCTTTTTACCCTTTTTTTTCTCAAATTTTTATTTTAAAGTAGCCTCGAACTAGGCTATTTGTTTGTGGCGACTTATGCCCAAGTGGGCAGTCGCCAGATAGCCCCTTAAAAAAGAAAAAAAAATCTTAAGCTTTATGTTCCTCAAAATGGATGGATGCACTCGACATAGTTAATTATTTTGCGATTAATGTCAAGATTTATTAATGACTAATAAAGTGGTGACTCAAAACTGGCAGTTAAAGATACACATGCAAATCACACAAGTGAATATCTTTCAAAATTAGTGGAAACTGTTTTACAGGATTTTGAAATTAAGAAAGAACAAGTTCTATATGTATTATCACAGACAATGTTTTAAATATGTTAAGTACAATTGAAAAAAATAATTCAGCAACAGTTAATGAAATGTCAAATAATGAAGACATCTCTGAAAAAGATGATTTAATAACATCTTAAGACGAATTTTAGATAATTTGATTGAAGAAGCTTCTAAATTATCTTTAATCCAACATCAGCGTTGTGTTGTGCATACACTACAGTTAGCAATAAGAGATGGTTTAAAAGAACACCCTGTAACAACTAGGATTAGCAGAATCAGGCAAGTAGCCACTGCAGTTAGAACACCAAAAAATGCCTCTACTTTGAAAAGACATTCAGGTTTGGGAGCCATTTTAAATGAAGAAACACGTTGGGGGAACCCTGCATATATCAAGCGTTTGTTAGAGCTGAAACCATATCTTGAAGACCTAGCTAATAAAGATGTCTCACTCACTGAATATGAATGGATCAATTGTCAGAATTAGAAGTTTTGCTTCGCTTTCCTTTTTCCACCATAAAAAAAAAAGAAATCAAGCTGAAGATTTAACCCCTGGAGAATTCTTGCTGGCCTGGAAGGAATTATTATATTGCTTTGGTCAAACTGGTGGACTGCTTGCAGATGGAATTGTATCTTCAATGAAGGGAAGGGAGGAACTACTTTTACAAAATACACCCGTATTAGCCGCTGTTTATGTAGATCAAATGAACAAGAGTCCTATTGAATGAAGATCAGAAGGCTAAAGGAAAAACAGCACTTTATGATATAGCAATTCGCATGAGAGGACCGAGATCATAAAATCGAGACGACCAAGAAGAAAATCCAATTAAAAGCAGCCAATCAGATTCTTCAAATGATAATCAAGATTTTTCAAATTATTTAGACAGAATTGAAAAGGCAAATATAAAGCGCATCAATGAAGATGGAGACAAACCTCTTATCAAGACTGCCTATAGAAGAACTCCTACCTCTGTATCCAGAGATTCTAAGAAATGTAGCTAGGACTGTAACAGTAATGACTCCCACCCAAGTAAGCGTAGAAAGATTATTTTCTGCACTAAGAATTATAAACTCAGATTTCAGAGCCTCAATGAAAGAAGACTTGGCAGAAGCAGTTTTATTTTTGAGAACAATATGAATTAAAAATAAAGAATATGAGAAGCGAATTTAAAATTAAGTCAAATATGTCATTATTAAAACTAAAAAAAATATTTTTATTGGAGTAAAAGTATAAGAAACGTTAAAATAAATTTTTGGGGGGTTAAAGTTAACACCAAATAAATATTTTAAACTCATTCAAGTATAAATTTTTTTTTAGACATTTCTTTATAATTTTCACTTAAAATTGGACTTATAGTTAAAGAGGAGTAACGAGGAGGAGGAAAGGAAGTACCCTAGGAGACCTTACGGTCCATTCAAAGAGGGTACCTTTGGACTAGCAATCGAGCAGGCACATGGCTGCTCAATTGCTTTGCGTCCCTAAACGGCCACTTTGTCTAGTCTTGACTTTAAATGGTCAACAGATTCACTGTTGACAACTTCCACTGGAAGTGCGTTCCACTTACCGCAGATACTGTAAGTGAAAAAATTTCCACACAGATTGCGGTTGTAACGCTTCAGTTCAAGTTTGAAGTATTTTGAAAACTTAGATGAGCTGACCAAGCAGTCTACGGGTTTCCAGCGAGAACAAATTTAATTTCCTTAGTCTATCCTCATAACTTTTATGTCGGATAGAGGGGATCAGCTTGGTTGCCCTGCCTTGTACGCGTTCCAACCTTGCGATATCCTTTCGAAACGAAGGACTCCAAAATTGTACGGCATACTCCAGGTGCGGCCGAACGAGGGAGTTGTACAGACAAAGTACTATCTCCTTGTTACGGTATCCAAACTGGCGCTTTATGTAGCCTAACATCCTTTGGGCTTTCTTCTCTGCCTCGATGCACTGTTTGGAGAACTTGAGGTCGCTAGTGATAGTTACACCCAAGTCCTTCTCAGTGTCAGTTGATTAAAGAGCAGTGCCCTTAAGGATATACTGAGATTGGGGGTTTCTGTGGCCGATATGCATCACTTTGCATTTGTTCACGTTAAAAGGCATTTGCCACGTGTCCGACCACTCCCCAATCTCCCCAAGATCTTCCTGCAGGCGGAGAGTATTTCCATCTTTGCAACGTTCATACCAAGCTTGGTATCGTCGGCAAATTTGGAAATCTTGGCAACCATGTCACCGTCCATGTCGTTGACGTAGATGATGAATAGTAGTGGTCCCAGGACAGAACCTTGAGGCACCCCGCTAGTAACGGGCACCCACTAAGAAGCCTGTCCATTCACCACCACCGGTTGCTGTCTGCCACTTAGCCAGTTCTCGATCCAACCGGCTACTTTTCCGTCTATGCCCAGCGCTCGCACTTTCCGGACAAGGCGGCGGTGTGGTAACTTATCAAAGGCTTTCTGAAAGCCTAACTACACCACATCCACCGCCTTGTCCCGATCGTGCTCACTGAACACGAAGTGGAAGAATTCCACAAGGTTCATCAGGCATGACCGTTGCCTTCGGAAGCCGTGCTGGGAACTCCTCAGTAGCAGGTTTGACTCTAAATACGACGTCATTTTGTCCACCATCATGCTTTCCATGAGTTTACCGACTATCGAAGTCAGACTGATAGGTCGGTAGTTTGAAGGTTGGCTACGGTCTCCTTTCTTGAAGATAGGAGTCACCTCCGCTTCACGCCAGTCTCTAGGAACGCATTCGGTCCGGATTGACATGTTGAAGATTGCGCTCAGGTGTCGTGACACTTGATCGCGCACTTCTTTCAACACTTTAGGTAGAAACCCATCCGGGCCAGGTGACTTATTCGTCATTAGGTCACTGATCTTCTTTTTTATTTCCCCTTCGGTGAAGTCCATATCCTCCAGCTTTTCCCCCGAGTAGGAATCCATTGGCTGGGGGATGGGACCACACTCTTCAGTAAACACTGAAGAGAAATAGTCGTTGAGAAGGTTAGCATTTTCTGCATCTAAGTGCTTTAATGGCCCCTCCTCATTTCTAAAAGGGCCAATCGTTCGACGGATTGGTTTACGGCTGTTCACATATCCAAAAAACTCCTTGGGATTCTCTTTACAGAGTCTCGCCACTCGGAGTTCCTCAGACCGCTTAGCCGCCCTTATGCTGGACTTCACTCTCCTGGCTAGCCTCCGGTATTCGTCAAAGTCACCCGAGATATTCGATTGACGGTACACAGTTCTCTTCTTCCTAAGGAGTTGGCCGATTTCTCGATTAAACCACTTTGGTTGAACAGAAGACCGACGGGGACATTTCAGAGGGATCAAACGCGATTGAAGACTCATGAATGTGGTTTTGAAACTCTTCCACGAACATCATCGCACACTTCTAGCCTCGCGTCAGTTAGTCCAGCACGAAGACCTGCAAAGTCTGCTCTTTTCAAATCGAGTTTCCTCGATTTACTAGTTGCAGGCCCTGCCTTCGGGACTTTGACTACAAATCTAATTAGTCGGTGGTCACTGGCACCGAGCTCTTCGCCAACAGAGAGGTCCTCAACGATGTCATCCTCAGAGGTGAAAACTAAGTCGAGGATATTGTCTCCTCTCGTTGGCTCTCTCACCCATTGAGTCAGGAACTCGTTGTTCGCGAACTCCAGGAGTAGTGCGTTCTCGCCACAGGGTTCTCTGGTTTCCCAGTCAACTTGTGTGTTGAAATCACCCATGACGATACACACCCTGTCTTCGACAAGTTCTCCTAGTAGCTGGTACAGATCTCTGTCCTTTTCAACGAGTTGAGCAGGAGGTCCAAAAAGCACCAGGGTCCTGTATTTGGCAGGACCTACCTCTAGGTCAACACCTAGTAGTTCATGGTCGGATACGATGTTGCAATCCGTCGAGTTGAGAGTATCTTTGACATACAACATCACACCGCCACCCTCTCTGTCTGGCCTTATCTTTCAGGAAGAGCTGGTAACCAGGAATCGTGAATTCACCTTCAAAATCTCGGCTTGAGGTTTTTATCCACGACTCCGTAATGGCCACCATCTCCGGTTCTTCTGTTGCTACGAGGCCACGAAGTTCTAGAAACTTGTTTCTGATAGACCTCGCATTAAACAGAAGAACTTTGAGGGAGGCTCGCACTGTAGGACTCCCTACGCTCTTCCGTTTCCCTCTTTCTTTCTCTGTGGCGGGGTCACTCCCCTCTTTGTGACTTCAGAAAAGGTCGTTCCTGGAGTAACACGGGTGTACTGGCGTACGTCCTCCTTTACTTGGGGTCTGACACTTCTTTGGGTCCGCTCCACAACATCCTGGATCATGTTCGCGAGTGCAGCTTTCCCTTTAAAGGAAAGGTGCACTCCGTCCCTTGTGTACAGGTCATTTCTCCCGTAAAAGGTGCGGTAGGGGTCTACAAAAAAGACTCCTTCCGCCGTACAAAGATCTCCAAGGCGTTGGTTTATGGAGACGTTCCTCGCGTGAGCATTGCGGGATGGACCTCGTCTTGGGAGTATTCCGACCACGACACGTCTGCGGGTTTTTAGCCCACAGTCGTCAACTCCTCCCATAACCGTGGTAAGGATCTTCCCGCTGGCGCCTACTTTACCTCCTCGTAGGTAGAGATCGTTGCCACTTGCCATGAGGGCAACTACTGAGTTCTCAGAGATCTGGGATTTCTCAGCCTCCACCCTTATTTCTCCGTTCCCCTTTCCTGGAAGGCAGCTTACCTTCACACTGGTGCGAAGGCGGGCCGCTAGCAAGGGTTGTAGATCCCGCGCTTGGGAGTCACCGATCACGATGACCCTCGCGCATTTGGGTTCTGAGGACAGGGCTTCCCTTTCAGTATGGGCTCTTTCGATTCCTCTTTCTTCCCCACTTTTTGTTTTTTCTTCCGTTTTATCGACTGTTTTTCCTTTCTTACTCTTCCTTTTCTTCTTTTTGACGCCCTGAGTAACCCCAGCAGCAGCTGGCTCTGGGACGTCGGATGGATGGCCTATCTCTATCGACGCGGTGCTTGAGGGCTCAACAGAGGAGCCATCGGCGTCGTTGGGAGTTTCTGGATGGTCTTGCTCTACCTTGGTGGCTGTCATCTCTACAATGATGACTTCGAGACGACGGATTTGAGTCACATGCTCAGATTCGAGGATTTTCACCTTTTCTTCCAGCCGTCGAATTTTTTCCGCAGAAGATTTAAAAAGTTCCTTAAGCTCCTGAAGTTCTGCCCTTAGGACGCAGTCCGTGCAGATACTTCCAGGGTGGCATTTTGAGAAACACCCCTCCGGAAAATCTACGCACCACTTGTCCTTTTGGCATGTCGAGCAGGTATATTTTAACGCACCAGGTCCTTTCTTTCCAGTCATGCTGAACACTTTATATCTCTGAATACTTTGTGACCACTCAATAAAAAAGAAAGGGGGTGGTAAGTTCGCCCCGCGAGAGTCGCTCCCACCTATCGATCGGAGAGGTTTCGGATCTTTCAGAAGGCACGCTCCTTGTGCTGCTGTTCGTCCGACCGAGTCGTCAAACCTCGGCGTGCCGTGGCTCCCAACCAAGCAGCACTGACGGTCCCCGAAGAAGCCATCGATTTCTCACCAGGTGAACAACGGAGCATACCCCGTACTAAACTCCTACTAGTTCCCTTCACGACGGCCAAGATCTCGGAGCAGCGTTCAATGGATATCCCGCCACACCAAGAGACTCGACCCAAGGCTTTTTATTGGCATGGCAACCAACCTGGAAACAAAGGGCCATCACTTCGGACCGATGCTACCAGAGGCACCCGTCAACGGTCACTGGGAATGGTCAATAATTACGCGCCAGGGAAGGGGTTACCACCCTCATCCCATTCATCGTGCCCCAACGCCTAGCACCCCTCTAGTCCTAGTCTCTCGCAACCAGTGAGCGTCGATTGGCGTTGTTTATAGAGGTTCCAAAGCCTCTCTTCTGACGCAAGAGGTAGCTGCCAGGTCCTTATATGTAGATAGAGGGAAAAAGGGAAAGAGTGACATGATGGGAGTAGGCTTTTTTTTTCTTTTTGTATAAGTGGGAGAGATAGGATAAAAGTAAAAAAAGAGAAGGATAGAGTAGAAAAAGGAAGGAATGACGCACTTAGTCTTGAACCTCGTTTCCGACCAAATCGACAAGGAAAGCCCTGCCAGGGGTACCCAGAAGAGGTACCCCCGCCGACATAGCTCGAAAAGTCAAGGGTACGCACAAGCTCTCTTCCCACGACAAGGGGGCGTCACCCCTCTCCCTCTATTTTCTGAGAGAGAGAGAGAAAGGATAGTTGTGTTGTAAATAAAAATATATGTTGCGAACTTTATATTATCAATAATTAGCCATTATTGATTATATTATAATCAATAATAGATTAGCAAATCTGAGGTATAGTCACTAGAATTTAGATTAATAGCCTATGAATAGCACTGAGCAAAGTACAATTTCATTAAGCTCTATCAATCATTAATATGTAGTGAGATGAAATAAAGCTGGGAGCTGGAGCCAGAAATTTTAAAACGTTGGAGCTGGAGCCAGTAAATTTTACTGTTGGAGCAGGAGCTTAAGATTTAGGTATCAGCTCTACAGCCCTGAGAGAAGTGATAATAATGTGTCTATGTGTTGTGAGGCGAAGGCTTTGCGTATTGTTGCCATAAATGTGCTCATTGGTGGTCTAAATTAGTTGAAGTCTTCTTGTATGAACTGGGTGATGTTGGTGAGTACAATGCTCGTTGAGGTGCACTGGGCGGATAAATGTAGGAAGTTAATCGCCCATTTACGCATGCGCGTTCCACTAAGCAGCAAGCTACATTCATTCATCCACATCTTCCAACTGCACAGTTTACATCATTATTTCACCATTCAGCACTGAAACTTCTCTTCTCATTTCTGACATACCCATGCAGAGCCTTAGCACTCTCCATCATTGCTAAAGGATTGCGTTTTGGAAGCTGTATGGAAATTGCGTGACTTAAGTCTCAACATCACTGTATGGAAGCGAGAACTTCGTGTGAAAGATTGAAGTTGCTGTTAATTGCTCCCTAAGAGCATATGACCTCCGTTTCCTCCGACCACTACGGAGATTGAGAGAAAGCCTACATCCTGTGCTGGAGAACCCAGTCAACTACCACAATTTTGTGAGACCACACCTTCTGCGAGAATGTCCTGGACAACAAGGTTAGAACGGAGGGAGAGCGTTCGCAGTTCTTTTCAAATGAAGCTCAACACACTGGCAATCCTTCTTACGTCGTTTACGAGAGGAATAAAAGAAATGAGAATGATCAAAGCTAGTGAACTTCCAAATCATTACAAGTAAAGAAATGATTAATAAGTTTAAAACCATTTTGAAGACGTACCTTCATCCATCCACGACACGTCTCTGCCAAGATAAGCCTCTTCGAGCTTGTTGGTAATTAGCTTGAGAAGAAACATCTGTTCATCCATCTGAGGGTTGTGGGAAGGTTGCGAAGAATTGAGGAGAGAACCACCCTCGTATTTGCCTAGTCCTTTCCCGGTCCAGCAGTTGGAGGGGCCATGATGCCTTGCTTCTTTACACATTTCTGCCGGTAGCTCAGACCAAAAGTTCTTGGAATTCTTCACCTAAAAAACAAAAATCACAATTCTAACTCGATTGGCAGGATTTAAAAATGGCCACTTTCTGCCGAGGCTAAAACAAATTGCAGCAAATGAGGCACCACCTTCCAAAGCTTTTGAAAGATACGAGGGGGAGTCAAAAAGTTCTCAGATAAATGGCATAAAATTTTTATTTGTAATAATACTGTAATCATTTTTCTACATAAGCTCCATTAACATCTATACACTTTCTTAATCTATGAATCCAACGGTAAAGACCATCTTTGTAGAATTCACGGGGTTGTCTCTGGCACCAAGTAATGACCTGCTTTTTTGCTTCATCTAATGATTGAAACCGGGTTCCTTTTAGGTGTCCCTTTAAATTTGGTTAGGTTAGGTAACCTAACCTAACCTAACCTAACCAAATTTAAAGGGACACCTAAAAGGAACCCGGTTTCAATCATTAGATGAAGCAAAAAAGCAGGTCATTACTTGGTGCCAGAGACAACCCCGTGAATTCTACAAAGATGGTCTTTACCGTTGGATTCATAGATTAAGAAAGTGTATAGATGTTAATGGAGCTTATGTAGAAAAATGATTACAGTATTATTACAAATAAAAATTTTATGCCATTTGTCTGAGAACTTTTTGACTCACCTACGTACATAGCCCAAGCGGCCAAAAGAGGAGACTACTTTGAGATGACAAATATCGTGAATCTAGCCGTGTTTCGCAATAGAGGGAGGTTCCTTTATGGACAGTGAAACTTAGTTACCTACCAGCCTCCCTACCTCTCTTGTGCAATGTGGGCCCCTAGGAAGGCCACCACGCTCAGTGGGTGGATCCACAGGTGGCTAAGAGAGGCGATATTGTGTGATGTTTGGGCAGGTGTCTGATGTTGTATGGGCTTCGGTTGTATCTGATACATATTGGTGTAGGACAGGGAGAAAGCGGAAAGCGTAAGGTAAGATTGTGTTTGTTAAAAGAAAGCCTCTTGGCACTGTCGTCCTTTTTTCTTCAGGAGCACATCAGGCGACTGCCTACTAGGGCAGAATTCGCCTTACTCACACAAGAACCTACTACTAGGCTATATTAAACAAAAACAATAAAAATATGTAAATAACGATAAAAAGTCCAAAGGCTAAACAAAACAAAAGGCAACAAGAAGCAAGCTTCCTCCGCCGGCGTAGGCAGTGTGGTCCAAAGGTCTTTCAAAACTCAGCCGGGAACAATCGCATGGGAAAGGTCGCTTCAAAACGAGAGAAAGTTGCGCTAGCCGTCCCTAGTTCGCGAATGTAATCCACCGACCGTACGATATTAGCATAAAAATCAGAATGACAATTGCTGGTATCTTCGAAGACGACAAGGGCGGGTCGTCATGGGGATGGTAGGTGCTTGATGGTATTGTATTTTTTTATACCAACCTCAGAGAGCCCTTCATGACCGGGGAGTCACCCGCTCAGCGTCACGAGTGTGTGGATGTAATTACACCATTGAAAGGTTTCTGGACGAGGGAGAGAGTGGATATGTTGCGCTGGGAAGACAAGGGGGGAACGACAGTGGTGGTGTGATTGGCAATACGGTGACGTGTGTAGGTTTAGAAATAGAGGCATAATCTAGTTGAGCGTAGAACCCTAGGAAACAATATACCAGAGCAAATGAGAATGACTAGGAATGCTAATAACCTTGGTCAGCCTCAATACCAAAATAAGGGAGAGCTTATTACCAGGGACATGTACCAGGAGCACAATGCTCAAAAGTACAAACTTGAATATTTGAGGGAATAAATTGATTACAAAAAAATATCTTTTGCGACGAGTAGAAACTCACAATGCGGTTTAATAATAAATTCAAATGAATTCATGATATCTAAAACTTCCTTAAATAAGTATCATCATAACTAAACTCAGGCAATAAGAGTGGAAGTACTAAAATGTAAAAACTAATCAACTGCAAATGACGGTTTTCTAATAAACAAGTATTTAATTAACATTTTTTAATCCTGTACTCAAATCCCCGCCCAAAAAATTTATTCCCATGAGGAAATGATTGCTAAGTGTATATCAAGGAAGCTTCATCCACTTTGCTTCAGAATTGGACTTTTAAGAAGTTAAAAAAACAACACAAACCTTCGCTTTAATCTCTCGAATGAGTCTGGTGATAGCCTCATCATGACTGCGGAGGGCGTCATCGTCAGAAGTTTCCCTTTGGCGTGGAAAATCTATGCTTTCGAACTCCAACTCCCCACGGGTGCTCCTGGCGACGCGTCCCAACAGTGGCTGACCGCAACTTTGGAAAACCTGCTCCGAAACAAAGCGAGAAGAGAAAATATCAAAGATTAGAAGTCTCTTCTTCAAAATAGTTAAAGTAAATAGTTATGTCGCCTGAACAACCGAGTGCTTGGTAAGGGTTTTGCCGCCTCTCTCCATTAATTTAAGAAGCCTATTATTTCTCTATGAGGACCTAGGTTAAAGTAGGATCCGAACCGGGATTAACTAGAGAGCCTATCACAACCGCCCTGAAGTCGGCTACATCCGGGGACCAAACACACACGTTGTGGCTTACTTTGCTTAATAGACAGGTGAATAATAAAACGAAATTCGAATCTTTAGAGTGCGGTAGGTGAATAGGGGAGGCACAAAAACACCTGGGAACAAATTCATAAAGGTTTCGGTAGCAGAGTGATACAACATTGGATTTATGACGTCGAGGCAGGAGATCCAGCCCAGAGAGCGTGGACATAAAAACTTAACGGCGTCACGTACTGGCCTCACATTGGCGATACGCTGATACTCACCTCCGCAGGGGTACGTAGGTTCTCACGTATCATCAGGCACAGAACCAATCACAACACACTGAAGGCATTTTCACGACGCTTCCACAGCACAGCATTCCAACTACCCTTCCCCCCCCCACCCATCCTGTGTTACGGAAGCTTGCCGATGGAGTACGTGTTTCATGTGGGTTCGCTCATCTCCACATAGGAATAACGTGGAATGCAAATCATACTGGCACGGGCATTGAGGTTATGACGGGAAAAATGTGCAGAGGAAAAGCAGGTTGAAGCTGAAAGGAAAATGAGGGGGAAAAAAGGGTAGGGGGAAAGCAGATGGAAATCCAGGAGAAATGAACAGAAAAAAAGGAGGATGAAGCTGAAAAGGGCATGACGGGGAGAAATGGGTAGGGCAAAAGCCAGATTGAAACTGAAAGGGGTATGACGGGAGAACAAATGAGCACAAACCTTCTTAGATATCTTGAGGCCGGATTCTTGGAAATTCATGATAGCATTTGATATCTTCAGGTTGATGGGTGGAACCTCGTGTCCAATATTGAATGGCCCTTCCAATCTATCCCCGAGTTTTGTCATGGCATCTGAAATGAGGTACACGGGGATAAGCGGTCTCCTCTTTCTCCTCGCTTTCAAAGTATCAGGGCAATTTGGGGAATTCGCTCAGGAATTCTATTTCTATCGTTTCAATTTTCTTTTCTTTTTATTATGAGAGCACATCTGGCGACTGCCTACTAGGGCAAAAGTCGCCGTACTCATATCACAGCCTACTTACTACTAGGCTAGATTAAAAAAACAAAGAACAATATGTAAAGTACAAATAACAAAGATAGAAAAGGAAAAAGGCTAAGCACAGGCTAAACAAAACAAAAAACAAGTAAAAAAGGAAAAAGCAAAACGGCAAGAAGGATTTTTTTTTAAGAGCTCATCTGGCGACTACCTACTTGGGCATTAGTCGGCGAATTAAAAATCTGCCTAGTACTAGGCTACTTTAAAATCAGTCAAAAAACACAAAATAAACAAACAACACTAAAAATTAAAAAAAGGGAAAAGGCAAAGAGCAGGATTTTTTTTTTTAAATTCTATAGAGCCCATCTGGCAACTGCCCACTTGGGCATAAGTCGCCGAAAAACACGACAGCCTAGAGCGAGGCTACTTTAAAATAAAAATATGAAAACGTAACAATGATATAAATTCGAAAAATTTAACCAGGAAGCAATCTCCGGCAGTGGGGATAGGTCCCCCTCACCCCGGTGCAGGAGAGTGCAACCTACAAAACAACAAAAAGAACCTTAAATAAAGGGGAGAAGCCCGGCCCCCCCCAAAAGTCAATGTGCACGCACTCGTCCCGAGTACAAGGAACAGGCGGTAGCGACCCCGCCCATCCCGGTATCGGGACAGGTGTCGTGCGCGAAGATCACCCAGACTGGGACATTCGACAAGAATGTGCCGAACAATCTGGGGGACGACGCAGTCGTTGCAATAGGGCGCAGGCGAGCGCTTAATCAAATAGCGATGCGTCACACGAGTGTGTCCGATTCGGAGACGACAAAAAGCAACCTGAAGCCGCCGCGGCATTGGGGGATAGGTCCATGGGAACAGTCGCGGCGCAATGGCACGCAACTCCCAAGTTTCCTTCAACCGTCTCCCATCTTCTTTGCCAAGCAGCCCGAAGAGCTGCCCCAAAAGGCAGAACGTAATACTCCCGTCGCTGTACAAGCTTTAGGAGCAGAGGCGGGGCGACAAATAGCCAAATGTGGTACTCTCCAGGGTGGCGTCCTGGTCAGAACCAGGGGCACCACCGGCCCGAGAGCTATACCTAGTTCTCGAAAGAGTTTCCTGGCCCTAAACCCAAAGGGCTTAGGGTATGACTAGCGTCTCTCGGCCGGATAGGTATCGTCGAAATCAGCTGCGTGCGGATGCAGTGAGAGGGGGTGGCGACTGAGGGTGGCGTCGGGCTCGCGCGTACAGGCGAATAATGCACTGTACACGGCGTAGAGGGAGTGGCATCTCCACAGCATCGACAAGTAGGCTCTCAATGGGGAAAGTTCGGAAGGCATCGGTCACCAGGCGAAGGCCGGTGTTGTGGATCGAGTCCACCTTCCGCAATACACGCTCGGCTGCGGATGCATAAAACTCGCATCCGTAGTCGAGCTTCGGACGAACAAAGGATCGATAAAAAAATAAGCGCGGGTACAAGAAACCCTAAGGCTGCGAATATGAGCCTCACAGGTGAGGCGTCGGTCGAATACCAGACCAAGGAAACGGTGCGATTCAACCACTTCAAGGCGCACCCCATTAAGAAACAAATCTGGGTCGGGGTGGAGCCGTGGATGGCGGCAAAAGTGCACCACCTTAGTTTTGGCCAAAGAAAACCGAAACCTGTGCGCTTCGGCATAGCGAGAGACGCGGTTCAATGACTGTTGGAGTCGACGCTCCAGAGTTGTCATCTGGGCCGCGCCAAGAGATCGAAAGGTCGTTCACGTAGAGCGTAGCGAGAAGCAAGAGCGGAACGCAACTCACTCACAGTAAACCTGTCGTTGAAGGGTTCTCCGCCTCTGGAGGTAAAGTCCAGATGGCGGCCTTCCGCGACATCACGACGTGCATTGAATGCTGGCGGAGCAGCATCCCGGCTAGACAATGCGGAGAAAACAGTCGCAAAAGACTCGACACGAATGCGGAGTCCGAGATTGGATTCCCATTCTCCTGGCTTCCACAGTTCTGCTAGAGGGATCTTCTCATTAGGTGAAAAGTGAAGACACGTATGCCCGCCAGGAAGAGTGTCGGGCGTGCTTCGAAACATACCGAAACCTAGCCCTATCACGACGAAATTCACCGACAGATAAATCGTTTGGGCGGCGCTTATAAAGCATGTAGGCATAACGCTTCTGCTTGAGGGCCGCCTCAGACTCGGCTGACCACCACGGAAGCGGTCGCCGTGCAAAACGACCAGACGTTCTAGGATTAGTAGTTAGGTTCAGGGCGATGAAGTTGCCGGAGAACTCAACGGCCTCATACACCAACCTAAACTAAACTGAAAGAGAAATCAGTCATTTCCTGAAATGCGGACCACCACGCCCGCGCTCCCGCCAATCAGCACCGGGGCGGGGTGTTAGACGTCAGCGGCCCAGAAAATGATATTTGAATGGGAAAGCGATCAATACCATGGAGGTCATCGACTACCCTCCACCAAAATCAGGCTGTGAATTTGGAGAACACAAAGATAGATCAAGACAGGAAACGGTTCTCGGGCAGTGATGCGTAAAATCATCCACATTTAAGAAACCTATCTCCAGCTCGTCGATCAGGTCGGCCAGGACCTGACCACTGGGATTGATGGAGTAGTCTCCCCAGATGGGTAGTGTGGGAGCATGAAACTCAATATGCCGTCATCACACATAATTTCTCTGGTTAAGACAGACTAGCGCAGCTGTCTTTAATTTGGGGTGCTTTATCACCATCTCACCCCCTGTTTGATATCGCTGTCCCGCTCCCAGGTGGCAGCCGTGTCCATCTTCCCCCTCTTGGGGTACAAGGGAATCTCTCTTAATTCCCTTTCACCTCGTCGATGCCCGAAATGATCAAGGTCCATGTTTGCTTAAACTGCGTCCGATATCCCCTTGGGACACATCGATGCGCACAGCCCTCTGTCCACCATGGATGTGGCTCCTATTTAAGGTGATGTCTGCAAATCCTCAGCAGATCGAGAGAACCCGAGCTTCTTGCCGTCCATACCTTAGTATCGTCTCCCGTGAAGTGGTCCCTTCGCCCTTGTGATCTCGTCAGCAGATCGTCTCCGTGTAATACGCCCTGATCAGAGGAAGATTATGGAAACCCGTTTATACCCCGGTAGATTGTCCTGGGTCTCTCTCGTCCACTACATTGGTTGAGACTTCCTGTCATCCGCAGACGAATCTCGATTTCGTGATTACTTCTCCCTGGAGCAGAGGTAATCTCAACCCCCTTCGGAGTCTCTCTGGACGCCTTCGCATCGACACCCCATCGACGAAGACCTGGCCATTGGTCTGCCAAATCCCCAGTTCATTCTCCAGAGGTAACCAGGAGTCCTTTCCTCGTAAGTCCCACCTCTTCGTTCCCAGTCGTAAGAAGAATTCCTCATTTGGTGTTACGCCAATAGACTTGCTAAATCTTTCATTCAATTCAACTTATTGGATCACTTATATATTTTCCCGGACCTACTTTCCTTGATTTTTGCCCATCATAATATTCGTATTAAAGTTTATTTTTGTTGAGGTGTTTATCTTTCGAAAAATCCTTGAGACGAACCCGGCAAACATATTTCCTTTTAAAGAGCCAACCTAATAATATCACAATCTAAGTAGAAGGTCCTTACTTTTTTCCCAATTCAATTCTACGCGAGCGCAGCGCCGATAGTGGCTGCCTGGCGTACAGTCGTGTGTACCTTTAGAGACTTTTTGGTCACACGCCTTCGTCCCTCGACAGATATTCTACGGTTGAGATCCCCGAGCGAGAGAAAGGGACTCGTCAACCGTGCCACGACGCGTCGGAAGTGGCTGACGGTGGAATGTACGCAGAAATAACAGTGTACCTCCTATCCAGGTGTAGCTGAAAGCCACTGCCTGAAAGGAGGTATTCAAGCAAAAGGAAGGACTGAGATGTCATGTCGGATGTAAATGGCGCATCCTCCTGCCAGACCCCCATACCATGGTGGTGGGGTCGCAAAACCCTTATATTCCGGGAGGGTGGGCAGGGGACATGTGTGCAGCATGGTCTCCTGCAAAAAGATAGCTAAGGAAAAACGGGAGAAGAGCCTCCGCAGCTCGTCCCAGTTGGACGGGGGTACACGGCAATTCTATTGAGGGCAGATGCCCTCCAGGCCTAGCTCGGAGGAGATGAGGGTCCCCTCTTCGAAGAGAAGACTGTCACGGGAATGGTTGAACGCTTCTCAGAGGCAGAACTCCGGGCATTGTTAGTCGGACAATGCGCTGTCGCCTTCGAGGACTTATCGGGGTAGGTTGGACTCGCCATGCGAGTCTTTTCCTCCCTCCGCCTCGAAACTTTATGCAGGCTTTCCTCCTTTGGAGGGTCCACCGCATTCGAGTCATCCAGCCTAGCACTCGGTGTGGGCGTAGGAGCCGAAACTCTTTTCGGGGGGCAGCTTTAGTAACATCGAAAGATGGCCTCACGACCAACTTCAGGGGTGTTGCCTCTTGTGAGTCTAACGACTCGGTGGAGGCGCGCGGCCTTTTAGCTTTACGATAAACGGTCACGCTGGGGAAAGGGGAGTCCTGGTTTTAGCCAGGCCTGGGTGTGAACCCTTTGTGCCGCCAGCTGTACCAGGGAAGCGCCCGGGATGGGTAGAACCCGCAGAAGGATTCAGAATGGGCGTGGAAACAACCGAGCTCGTAGGCTTGGAGGGGCCAGGAACAGAGGGTGCCTTTTTTAACATTGAGGCATAAGACGGCATAAGACGTCCCAAGCAGCGCCGGGCGGACCAGGACCAAGTCCTTAACCTCGCAAAATGAGAGACGATCCTGGGCCTGAACGGGCAGGATTTCCTTATCAAGCAGATAGGCACCACATTGCTTCGATGAAGCGGGGTGCGGCTCTCCGCAATTGACACACTTGGCCACACACGATTTCGACTTATCGTATCCGGCATGGAGCCATTTACAAAGACTTTGCGCGTCTACATGAGCGATTAGTATGCCGAAGCAGTTACTGTGAATGGCACCTCCACGGAAGAGGCACGAATGCCTTCACGCCATAGCGATACCAAGCGGCACGCACCGACTCCGTGAGCTTGTTACGGCCGATCCATGGTCGGCCAGCTCTAAGGTGATGTCATCTATGGACTAGTCCACGAGTTCCCTCGCATAAACTACTCCTTTCACGAAGTTCATGGTAGAATGCGGCGTAACACTCACCGGCGTGCCATCAAGTGTCCGAAGGGCACTAATCATGGCCGTCTCGGAGGGATTCAACGCAATCGCTATAGGCTCCCGACCGAGAAACGGGTCATCTTCGGCTCTCTCCCAATCACGCTAGCTAGTGCTCTCCCCTGATGGATCATGTTGCCCTTGGCTAACATGCTGCCATCAGTGGAGCGAATAAGAGAAAGCGTTTGAAGCCAGAGGACTTGAAAACGCCGTGTAATCTCTGAATGAGGGGCCACAACGTATTTGAGGCTCCGTTCTGCCCACTTGCTCTTTGTCTGATGGTCCCCACCTGGGGAAGCACCGGGGCCGGACCTGCCGATTTTGGCTTGGTCGCCGAAGGGCCGACGCGTCCGTCCCCGTGGCTCCCACGGGGACGGATGCGTCTTAATTTTTTCTTTTCGGAGAGGATTGTAGGGAATGAACCCTCTTCTCTCCCGCCCTGTAAGGACCCCCTAGGCCAGATAAACCAGCCTCAGCAAGATTCTTCTTTGAAATGGAGAAAGTCTTGGCTGTCACAAGGACTGCAGCCGGGGGACGGGATCCCCCCCTCTTCTTGTGAGGCCTCGGGGACCCGAGCCGTCTGAGGAGAAGCTTGCACGTAAGATCCTACTGTCTGGGGCTGGGTCACCTCAGGGACTATGCCATCGGGAAAAGGGGGTCCATGTGCCCCCTCCCCAAGACATCGCGGATCCTATTCGAGGTACCTTTTGTCTCGTCTTGGGTCGGCGAAACGGCATCCGTCGGGCAAGAGAGGGTAGCACATACAGTCACCCCCTGTAAACTTGATAAGCATGCCAGCAGGACTTTAGAGGGGACAGGCCGACGGGCCCTCTCATCCCTTTCCCCCCCCTAAAGGGACAGGACGCTGGCGTGCTTTCTTGGCAGTCCCCTATGAAAATAAATGGAGGACTGCTGCTGGTAAGAGGGTGTCGCCAGAGAGAAGGGAGTGAAGGGCAGTTCCGTGCACCCGTATGCCCTATGAGGGAAGAGAGCCTCCTATCCGGTCAGAGAAGTTTGAGAGTCTCTTGAGAAAGCACGGGGGGGAAGGGGTCCTCCTTTTCTGTTGTGGAGCTGCCCGAGAGCAGCTCCGCCGATGGTGACCCTATTTGTATCACGGGAAGCAAACGCTCATCACCACATGCAGTAGCCCGCTGTGCGAGGGGTGAATATGGGGCCGGCGAAGCCAGCTGCCGCCATTTGGGACCACTCCTCCCGCCTAGTGCCCAGGCAGCCCTTGGGCTGGGCATAAAATTGATAGACTGTGAAAGGAGAGATAGGGTATGTGAGGAAGGTGTGGGTGGAGGTGAGGCAGGTTGTTAAAAACTCACCACCCCAAACTGGAGTTCAGGAATGATGGGGCGTTGTCCCCTCAGCCCCCGATCTGGGATGGTTGGGTGAGAGGAAGCTGGTTGGTGAGGCCGAACTGAGAAAGTTATGGAAGATGTTGTATGGAGAGTGACGAAGCAGGGTAAGAAGACAGGGTGTGAGAAAGGAGAAGAGGCTAAGCTGGGGCCGGATGAGGCGCTGAGTCCCGTCGGCCAGCCAAGCAAATCGCCGTGAACCTTCTGGGGTCTATCGTTTCAAATGAGCGTCATAAATAAATTAGGGTGGAGGCATGATTGAAAAGAAAAAGGAAACATAATCGAACGAAGGCAGTTTCATTCAGTGAGGAAATGGAAAGTGGAAAGAATAGAAATGACAAAAAGTGAGAAAAAATCAAAAGTGACAAAGGATGTGATAGGAAATCGTACATTTCCATCTCAACAAATCTGTTCATACACTAAAACGTACAAACTTGAGGTCTCCTCAAGGAACGGGCAGGGATTCAGGGAATATCATAATCACCCCCAAAATTCAGGCTAAAAGAAAGCTTTGGATTAGAAGTGGACGCTCTTATTTAATATTTATTTTTTAAAATCAAGCCAAAAGTATTTACGACAAACACCTAAACAATTAAATAAACCAAACGCATCACGAGCACACCGAGCACCTAAAGGCAACCAGATTCGGTTAATCCGAGGAATACATCACTCACACCTAAAATATGTATATCTACCCCGCACTCACATACACTAGTATGACTTAGACACTAAATCATTCACACACCTCAACACAACAAAAGATAATCACTAAGCCTCGCCATGAAGTGCATTTATATCATCTCAATAAACCACCTCGAACTTGGCAAGAATCCTATTGTCTCGAGACCAGTCTCTCGATATACTAAACACCATTGCCACACACCCACCCATACATTACAACAGGTTTCCCGATCTTTGGGGCCAAATCATGTCCTAAACACCATCTGTCAGAAATCGACCCAAAAGAAACGTCCCTCCCGCGTCACACAAGGGCATCCAAAACACCACACTGGACTGACCTACACAGATATCTGTAACCATTACTACCAGGAACCAGACACAGCTCAACACGTATCCACACCATGCCTGATATATGAAAACTGAAAACAAATTTCAGAGGCAAAATACAGGATCTTTAACAGATCCCCATCAGTCGCCTGGCCTTAGGGCACGACCCTCCACCGGGGTAATATTTTTAGTTAGCGGGGAGAGAGTGAGGAAAAGAAGAGGCAGATGAGTGGATACATAAAAGCAGAAATGGTGCAAGATTGAAACGGCAAACTTCAACCTCCGATACTAGTAAGAAAGATGACTCGCAGAGCTCATTCATTGGAACGTAAAAGATAACAAATCTTATTAAAAACTTACCGACATAATTATTCCACAGTTCAGCCAACGGGAGATGATGCGCCAGGCATAGTTTTTGAATGTGTCGGCAGTAGCGAAAGCAGGGTTTGACCCCTCGGTGCCCAGCGCAGGTCGAACAATGACTCATTTTCATTAGCTCGTGCAAGCACGTCATACTGGGATTGACCTGGGGAAATAACGCATTTTCAAGTTGAAAATCAGGGAAAAAGAGAGTAGCACTGAGTTTAGCTTGTTTTCTCATAACGCAGGCATTTTTATTTAACTGGAGGAAAATTAGGAAAGAGAAATAATTTCTTTACTCATGTGCCATTTGAAGACAGCCAAAAAAAAAGTCTCGAATTTTCAGGTCGCTTCTGCATTTAACGCTCATAACTTCCTTTTATTAGTCATGGCTCCTATCTCAACTCAGGTCAGGCCACTCATACTACAATACAAACATAAACCTTGCTACGACGCCAACATGCACCAGTTACATCCAAAGCCAAGACATCAAACACCTCCTTATAGAATGCCCAAACCTCACATAAGCTCGCACTACACACAATATCTCATCTCTGAGGGACCTATGTACCTACCCAGGGAGCGTGGTGGCCTTTCTAGGGCCCACACACCTCCCAAGTAATTTCTTTGGGAGGTAGATTTTACTATTGGTCAATAATATATTTCAAAGGGGCGGGAATAAAATCTGAATCTATGTGTAACTAACAAGTTACCTATATTGGACAATAAGTACTGATAAAATTCAAATACTCTCGGTATATTTTATAAATATACCATTAAATGTGACCATAAAATATATATAATTTAAAATCCCACATTTGAACCATGAAGATCGCCGTTTAGGGCTTACCAATAACACATTTTCGACGACGGAAGCTGCCGTGGCGAGGCCTTGCACGAAGGTGCGAAACGCGACGAAGCTGCGCTTGATATTCGTCGTCAACTTTTCGGGTTCATCGCCGAAGGGTTTGAGCTCCTTCATATGGCTGTTGACGCATTTCAAATAGCTGGCGAAAAAGGGGGCGATAATACCGATAAATTAATTGAGCTAAATTCACATGGGAATAACAACCGAGTGAAAATGTTCGTTTAATCGAAAAAAAAACCCACTACAAATAATAAAGAAGCTCATCGACTGACTCAAATAAAGAGGGATATCCAGACAGAGGACATATAAGAGAGGTGATTCGTCACTTTTAATCAGATAAGACTCATCAAATAATTGAAAAAAAAAACCTGGGCATTTCCGCCTACAAAAGGTTCTTAAGTTGAGTTGGGGGATGTATACATACCCATGAGTGGCCAACACAATATATAGGCCGCTAGGGCCAGAAGGGAGAGAAACTCCTAAACCCTGCCCCTCTGATGAGTGACAAGGACGAGTCAAAGCTAATTCCTTAAGCTACTAACCATCTCTTTCCACATCACTATTGGGGTGGGGGTGAGGGGGTCTAATTTTGCATTTCCATTCCAGATGTTTTTGGGAATTATTTTGGGGCGTAGAACAATGAGATTTAAATTGTATACGACCTTTCCTACTGGTCGCATATCTCCCCTTTTTGTTTCCACATTTCAAAGGGTAGCCCCCCTAAAATTGGACCGTTTTTGAGAAGCAATATCTCAATAACCATTGCAGCTAGGGACATGAAATAGAAACAAATGAAAGATGAATCCTTTATCTATAAATAATTATTATTTGTAAATATCGTCTTAAAGGCACTTAATGAGTCAATTAGCCTTTAAAAAAATGAGGCAAAATATGTTTTTTAATTTTTTTTATTGCTCTGCTACGAAGCAGAAAGTACAAATTTGGGAAGAAACGGCAACATTAGGTTGACCATAAAAGAGGGCATATTGAATCATTCATTAAAATTTAAATTTAGTTAAAAATTTCGAACTTTTATTTAAAGGTTGCAATTTAGAAAATAAAAACATGTTTTTTTAAATAATTTTTTTAAAGGCTAATTGACTCATTAAATGATTTTAAGACGATATTTACAAAGAATAATTATTTATAGATAAAGGATTCATCTTTCATTTGTTTCTATTTCATGTCCCTAGCTGCAATAGTTTTTGGGGATATTGCTTCTCAAAAACGGTCCAATTTGGGAGGGGGGGAGGGAGCACCCTGTGTGTGTATATATATATATATATATATATATATATATATATATATATATATATATATATATATATATATATATATATATATATATATATATATATATATATATATATATATATATATATATATATATATATATATATATATATATATGGAAAAACCATTCTCAGGCAAAACATTACCTATTTTTAAGAGTTACATTGAGTAAATATGCAGTTACGTGTAACCAAGAATTGTAACTAGTGTCAAAGAGTACTAACTAACCACGTCTCATTAAAACAAATTAGCCGCCCCCAAATAGATTATCTTATTCAAGATTTTAGTTTTCATTGTTTATACAAACTTTCCTCCTCTACTCCTTTTTTATAACATCCACTGACTTTCAAATTAAAGACGAGTACTGTTTTTTTTTTCTTGATTCAGTTACATTTAAGATAAATTTATGCCATTTTCATAACCTACTCTTTGTTCTGATGCTTGTGTCACTAAATTGAGACCTTGGTTATGGAGGAACAATTTGCAATGGTTTAGATCGAACTTGAAAGTCATCATTTGTCAAATTCCGCAGAATTAGGAGAGAGATAATAATTTCGTTATTCCAATCAATCATATCGAGATAATCTTCAACCTCAAATTTGTTTTGGGCAGTTCAACGTTTCTGATAGTTTTTGCTCAAATGATGCTCTAAATGGCCTGCTCTTTGATAAGTCTTCTGGAGTCTGTCAACATAGTAAATAAAAACGTTCTTGGGATTAGCAAAAATATGGATTACATCGCAGTTCCTTTTCCAAATTTCCTTATGATACGAGTATTAGTTCCAACTTCTGATTACTTACATTACACACCACAAGTTATGCGCTACATCGCTCATCTTTGGATTGGATTTCATCAAAACAAACTTGGAGCATAAGTTTCCATTAGGATTTTTACCCTCTCTCTAACGCTTTTAATGGGATTTTCTAATGAAACAAAGTCGAAGGATTCTATTTGCGTGTGTCAGCCACTTTGTATGATAAATATATTATGGGGATCTAGCAGCTAGCTGATCTGAAACAAGGTCGGATTGGATGCTAAAATACATTTCGTATAGATATTTTTGATCTGAGCTCAAAGTATCAACTATATCTGCTGGCATTTCTTTAATGTTACTAATGATTGGAATCAATTTAATAATATTCAATATGGTCATGTGACGTTTAATTTTAATTCCAATAGATCCTTTAAACGTGTTTGGTTCTTTTAATAGCGTCAAAGATGTGTCGGAAAGGAAAAAGAAGCTCATTTGTATGTAAACACAAACGAACCATTGTGGTTTATCAGGATATATTTCAATTAATTTAATAACTATCAATAAGTCCAGTATTTACTGGTGTGCCATCGCATAATAATGATTTTGATTCTTGACACCTGAATCGACTAAAAATGTGATCATTTCGTCTGAAATTCAACAAGAGGCTCCTTTATCAGGACTTAAATGATTCATATCAACATTACTAACTATCAAATAATGTTCTTCATATACTCCATTCCTTTCATTGTTTTTGCTTCGTCGCTTCTTCCAATAAATCCAATGAACTCAAGCTGTGTATTTTCACTTTTCATCTTTATAACATTAATTTGCAATTCGTTTTCTTTCTTTTCTAATTATCCCAATGTCGTTTAAAGCTGCATTTACCATAGCGGCAGCAGCTCTTACAGCTTACGCGCTGTCTGTCTGCTGTAGTACTTAAATTTTCATAAGTAAATCTGCTATGATGATATTCTGCCAGCTCGCCTTTTGTTTCAAGAGCGTTTTGTTAGCGATCGCCACCGAGGGCAAGGACGCCGGAAGAACATTCAGTCTAATTCTTAGGCTACATTAAAAAGGAAACTACTAATATATAACATAGACCAACACTAAACGAATCAAGTGGAACTAAGGGGGAAAAAAGTATGCTCCCGACCCGGACTTGTTCTAAACGGGACTCGCCTGAAAGTGGCGGATTCGCAGTTTCCTTGGTATCGTTTTCGACTGACGCGTCATCTGAGAGGCTCATATACGGCAACGTAGGGTTTCTTGTAACTCGCATAATGAAAATTCTTCGTTCGCTGACGTTCAACACTTGGGGTGCTGATAGGGCTACTGCTTTATTTTTTAGGGATTTGTTCGTTCGAAGCTTGACTACGGATGAAAGTTTTAAGCATCCGCAGCCGAGGATGAATTGCAAAGGCGGACGCAACCTACCACACTGGTGGGGACCGGTGCCTTCCACACATCCACCATTAAGAGCCTACTTGTGGATGCAGGAAAGATGTCATTTGTTCTGCTCCGTACGCGCGAGCCCAGCGTACCCTCCTGTCGCTAATGGCTCTCAGTGCATCCATGGGATACCTGGACGGATCCTATGCCGTCGAGATGCCAGTTATAACCGAAGCTATATGGGTTCAGTTCTAGGACACTCTTTCGAGAGTTCGACATAGTTTTCGAGTAGATTGCACCTCGGGTTCTGCCCAGGAAGCTACCTTGAATGGTACCACCATAAGCTATTTGTCACCATGCATCTACTCTCAAAGCTTCTACAGTGCCAGGAACATTGCGTTTGACATTTTAGGAACACACTTCGTGTCACGCTAGACCAGTAGCAATGTATACGGATGACTCTGAGTCCAAATTAGTCAGCAGAGGTCTACAAGGTGCTGTGTCTATCTTCACGACCAAGCAGGCTGTAATAGGTACACCACTCGGTACAGAAGATAACGCGTCGTGACTGGATTGGAGACCGGTTTGTTATACTTAATGATTCACAAAGCGTCCTGAGTGCACTCAGGGTAGTGAAATCTCCACATCAACTGGTTCGCAGTATCCGTGACGCCACGGCTGCGGAGATTATCTTATGCTGGTGGGTTCCTGGGCATTTAAGGATTGCGGGGAATGAGCGCGACAAAGAGTCCGCGAGGACTGGACGACTAGACCAGCATTTCGATCTTTTCCTTACATTGATTACACGGATGAATCAGGTCAGCTTTCCGGGCTGCGTGACAAAGAAGATGGGAACTTGTTGCGCTCCGTGTCAGTCCCTGTAAGCCTCTCTACCACATGTCGCTTTGTAGTTTCCGAATTGGGGCGGGGAGGGAAAAGACACGCGTGAAACAGGGCCACTTGATGGAACTTTCTCTTGCACCTTAGTGCGAGTACATTTCCGTCGTTGTGTTCCAGTCTGGCGGATCTTCGTGCAAGTTACCTGTCCCGGTATCGGGACGAGCAGGGTCGCTACCGCTTTTCCCTTGTACTCGGGACAGGTTCATATACTCTTGTCTGTGACCTAATTAGCTATTTCGAGGAGGGTGTCCTCCCCCATTATATTTAAATCTTTTAGTGCTGGGTGCATGCTCTGGCGTCGGTGGTAAGCGTGCCTCTCCCCGACGCTGGAGCTATCCAATGAGAAAACCCGCATTCCAGACGAGCCCAGTTAACACGCCATCGACATATCCGAAAGATACGGTAGTTGGCTGGCCTCCTATATAATAAACCTCTGTGCTCGTCTCTCAACCAAGAACAGGCAGTTCTATAGACTGAGAGGGGTCGTAATTTTGCGGCCGAGGCCCCGGTCGGTCTAAGGTCCTGCCCACCCAATAGAACAAAACAGGTCGAAGAGACGGAAAATTAAGAAATGGAACCCTCTTGCAGGACATTTCAGCCTCACACGGTGTAAAAACATACTAGGGTGGTTCCGAGTCAGGAGTGTGCGCCAATGGGGGACTCTAGTACTCGAACGGCAGGATTTCGGAACGGGAGAGGGAGGTGGGAGGATGTCGTGCTGTGAAGACGGGAATTGAATGATGGCGGTGGTGTAATTTGCTATATGCACGATGACACTGCTTACCCCCTTGTGGGTGAGTATCGGCCCAATGCGCGGCCAGCTCGTGACGCCGCGGAAAAGTTTGCGTCCGCGCTCGCTGGAATTGAACCTCTCCCTGCCTTGCGTCAGAAATCCAACGCTATATCTAGGCTACCGAGAGCTCACCTATGGAGGGGGCACCGTGTTTTCCTGAGTGGGGGCGTGGTCGAATTTGTGGATGACCAAGCTGGTGGCGCTAACGCATGTGGTGCTATGTGGAAACTAACGGAGCTAAAGCGTGGCAACGACGAGAATGGTCTCTGTTGGCCATAACTTGGAGATGATTAAGCGTCGGAAAAACATTCAGAGGATAGGACGGGACTTCCCGACCTATATCACCTCTCAGGCAGCAACAAAGCCCGACATAATCATGACAAGTGGCGGTTTCCCCTTCAATTACCATAGCGAGCCGGGCCCAACAATTTCCAGCGACCATCTTACTCGCACCGATCAAGCTTCATGTCCCTCTCTGTAAAAGCTACGCTTCGGCCAACTGGGAACGCTATAGGAAAATCCAAAGCAGATATGTACCAGTGGACCTAAGATATATTGACGGGGAACTGGAGAGGATAACAGCCAGCATCATCGAGGCTGACCACAAGTGTGTACCTATGAAAAGGTACAAAACTCCTCCACAAACCAGATGGACCGAGGAGATGAAAGAGATGGGTAGGGAACATAGGGCTGTGTATGAAGAAATCAAAATAGCAGGTACAAATTGGGAAAGAAGCTCGCTGCTACGTCGCCTAAGTGAAGATCTGAAGCAGGCTATTAACCAGCAACAGGCTGAAATCTGGTAGAGCTTGATAGCCAAAGTAGATAGCGAAGTGAGATTCAAAAGGTTCTGGCGATCAGTAAAGAAATTAAAAGGACTACCAAGAAGAGAAAAGACCCGCATTAAGGAGGGCAGTGACTTCTTGGAGGATCGGCAGTTTTGGAAGAGAGATTCCGCACGTTCTGGAAGCGAAGCTTATCAATTACACCTGAGGACGATGCGGAATTCGAAGGCCAGCTGATTGAAGATTTTAATCAAAGAATACATCGAACGCACCCACAGGCCTATGTCGACGAAGGGAGGGAGATGGCAAGCAATGGCCGACCAATAACAACCGAAGAGGTCATGGCAACCATAAAATCCTTTGAACAAAAGGCACAAAGCTGGACGAGCATCACTAAAAACAACTTAGTGTATGCCACCCGGCAGACAATTCAAGGAATAACGAACATTTACAACGCTTCCTTGAATACAAGTTACTTCCCCGACGGTCTAAAAGTAGCCAAAATCATTTTTATACCCAAAGGGAAGAAGCCCCCCCAGATCAACTGGTGGATTATAGGCCAACATCCTTCGTCGAGTTCGTAGGCAAAGTCTACGAAAAGCTTCTGGCTAACAGGCTACAAGACCAGCTAACAGAGCTAGAAGCCCACAACCCTCAGCAACAGGAGTTCCGCAAGAGAAGGGGGACTAATACTGCCCTCGCCCTTCTCACCGAAAAATTCACCCGCTGTAAAACTGAGGGGAAATATGTAGACGTGGTGTTGCGTGATGTACAAAAGGCCTCGAATAAGATTTGGCTGAGAGGTCTACAATAAAAGATCTTAGGCCTCCAGCCAAACCCGATCCTGGAAAGGGTCCTCTGCGACTACATCTTGGAAAGGAAAGCCCAAATCTCGATGGAGGGCTACAGAGGGCCCGAATTCAAACTTGATGCGGTGTTCCACAAGGTAGCTGTCTGAGTCCACTGCTGTACCTAGTGTACAACATTGGACCTACCTGCTCCAGTTGGGGATGGTTATCTATCTGCAGTTTGCAGATGGCATCACTCAAATCATCCCCAGTACTTACAAGAACGCTAGAGTTCAAGCAAGGGAGACTGCTACCGAAATCGAAAACATCAATCGATACGAAAGAAACTGGAAGATTAAAACCAACCGCCAGAAAATTGACGACGTCATATTAATGATGAAGTTTACCCTTACACCAACGAGGGTAAAGTCCTAGGTATAAACATCACCTCAAACGGGTATAAGATACACATTAAAGACAGAATCTCCCTAGCCAAGAGAGAGCTTGGTAAATTATATAGATTCAAAAGCCTCAGCTCACATAATATCAAAAAGCTGTTCACTGCCCTGGTACGCTCAACATTGATATACCCGGCAGCTGTCATGCAGGCCGCGGGTTCTCACTCTCTCAGGCAAATGCAGAGAGTGCAGAACAAAGCAGCCCTGCTGATAGCTGGAGCGCACAGGATGGACCATATTCGGCAGACAGAACTGCATGCAAGAACAGGACTGAAGAGACAGAATATGGAATTCCAGATGCTAGGGAGAAAGAACTGGGACATAATCGAAGAAGAGATACTCCCAAACTTGGAGACCGACATAGACATTCCGAGAGCTCACAATGGACTCGCCACCAGGAGAGCCTTATTCCTGAGTGGAAGAACATGATCCTGAGAGAACTTAAATGAAATATTCACCTGACCACGACCAAAAAAGAACAAATACAAGAACAAAAGAGGCGAAATGCCCAACCACAATTAGAATACCAGACAATGATAATGAAAAAATAAATAATAATATTAAAAAGAGGCAAAGTGCCCACAATGAAAAACAAAGAATAAATGAACAAAAGAGGCAAACCGGTAGATAGTATATATTATAATTGAAAGACTTTAATGCCATGAAGGTGGAAATAGAAAAAGTTTATTTATAATTATAAAAAATAAGAAAAACAAACCAAAAATAAACAAGGAAAAATAAAAAATAAAATAAACAACGAGAAAGATAAAATAAAACAAACAACTGCAACAATGATCGCAAAGAGGCTAACCCCACCACCAGCAAAACACTGATGGTACAGAAAAGAAAACAAAAGAGTAAGAAAAAGAGAAAAACTCAAGAGATGCCCTATACACCAGATCAATACTCGACTTCTATTTTACCTCTATTTATCTAATACACATTTCAACAATTTCTTCATCTCATCATGGTCTCTGTTGATAGCATGACTAGCGGGCTTAAGAAAATGGTCAACCCATCATGGTGGTTTTGTGTGAATTTAAACTATGGTTAAAATGTTATCGCTATTTCGAATGTTGACAAAGGCAGTGTTTACTGATCATAAAGTTCCCAGAACAGAAATAGTTTATGACTCTGTAATAGTTGTACTATAGTTGCCCCATTTATGAAGGTTGAAATTAAGTAAAATTTACACTAGAGATGCACTATCCTTCATGACAAGCCTCATTAACAAGAGCCAAAACGTACTCTATACTGAAGACATATTGAGAGTTGTAAACCGTGAAAATCTTCTCATAAAGCTTCTTGAAAAAGTTGTCCATCTCAGTTCGCATGTTTTTGTCACCTTTCGTGTAGTAGTCGTCGAAAGTTTCAAAGAGATCAGTGAAAATACGGGCATTTTGGAGATACATCACTCCATAAGTTTTTTCGAACATCCGATCAAAGTTTCTTCGGCTGAAGTTTAACAAGTTCGTAAAAAGTTCTGTAAAGGAAAATTATTTTTATAAGCCCTGTCAGGGTTAAATGTTAAATCAGTATACAGAAATAGATCATAACCTCAATTAAAAATGCGACACCAAATTGTCGATTAATCGAGGCTGGTAAAGAATGCCCTATGTTAACATACCGTCAAACTTGACATGTTTCTTTTTAAAGAGATTGGAGAAAGGATTCAAAGATTTCTTGAGTTTCGTGTCGAAATCCTGACGACTGAGTACACTCAGCTTATGCTCCATAACGGGAGTACAGCAAGTCAACTGATCAGTCGAAGAGGAGTCTTCGTTGTTACAGAACTTAAGGTGATCCCCTGAAAATTAAAAAAAAAACTTAGAAAATCCGATAATATTTCTGCGTTTTGTAATAAAAAATGTCAGTGTCATTCTTTAGGCAAACGTGCAGTACAGTGTGGTAATTAAAGGTAAAGTGGCTAATCTAGCACTTGAAGAGGGGTGTATTTGCGAACTTCTTGTACCCTGTCCATCAGGGTGACAAATGGTTAACGCTTGTTTAACCACCAAAGCTAAACAAGTTCATAATGAAGTTGTACCCTTGCACTAGAGATCTTTATACATTTATTTCTAACTTTTCAACCCATTGGTCTGACACATTTTGATTTTTGCTCAGTTTTATGTCCAACCAATTACAATAAAATACAAAATAGGGCATCTAATCTTGATCATATTGGTTTTCATCATCACTAACATTATATTTTAAGGAAGACAAATTTTTGAACAGTTTTTATAATATCAAAAACAAAATAGTGAAGTTCAGGAATAAATATAAGTATCAAATTTTTGTGAATTCTTTAAAACCTAAAGAATTACAAATGGTGAAGTTCAAAAAATTTATTTTTATATATCTTCTTCTATAACTATATTTTAGCAACGTGATATTTTGAAAGGGGGAAAATTTAGTTAAGAGTTCCTTTTTAAAATTATTATAATTGGCGAAAATCAGAAAATTTATAAAAATTTAACCATGGCTGCTTCTTTTTAGATTATAAATTTTAATCTTAGTATTTTCTAGGCCTAAAAGCCAGGAAAAAATTCTATCTGAACCATTTTTAAATATGAAAAAAAATTATAAACGATTCTTTTTTCTCCAAATTTGCTCTAATAATTTCATTTTGCTTTATTCGTTTTTAGGGGCCAGTGGCTATTTCCTCCTGATAAAAATTAAAATTTTACTGCTTTTTTTTAGATTTAAAATTTTAATCTTAGTATTTTCTAGGCCTAAAAGCCAGGGAAAAAAATTATATCTGAATCATTTTTAAATATGTAAAAAAATTATAAACGATTCTTCTTTTCTCCATCTAAATTTGCTATAATAATTTAATTTTGCTTTTATTAATTTTTAAGGGGCATTGGCTATTTCCTCCTGATAAAGATTAAAATTGAAAATCTATTTTAGCAATAACTTAGATAAAACTTCTTAAAATATGAAAAAATAATTAAAACAAAACAACCACACCTAAATTTTAATAAACTTAACTTCAGCATTTGTAATACTTTTTGTTTTAAAAAATTCCAAAACATTGGATAAGCATATATATATATATATATATATATATATATATATATATATATATATATATATATATATATATATATATATATATATATATATATATATATATATTAACTTCATTTTGTCTTCAAACTAAAGGAACACTTAGAAATAACGGATAAAACTTCAAATATACCTAGGTCATAACACCCCAAATTCTGTCTTGAAATATAGTGTTATGGATGGACTGGGAACCTTTCTTTTAAACCAAAACTCCATGGTAGAGCTATAGGCGATAGACCGAAGGTCTGTCTGCGAAGAGCAAGCTCGTCCTGTAAGGCGGAGTGGCAGAGTGACGTCCAGGAAGATTCAATGAACAGTTAGTTGTTGGAGATAAGTAAGAGTACATTCCATATGAATGGTCAAGTAAACAGACAAAACTACCGTCATTATGCACCAAGAAACCAACCGCCCGAAGTTCATGTGTACGAAAAGAGTATTTGTAGATAAAAGTTGTCTTTGTGGGTAGGACTGTGTGGCAATGGATCGTTAATTGGTAGAATTTTTATTAATGGGAACTTAAAAGGTGAAACATACATAGAATTTTAAATCGATATCATTCTACAATTACATGCTGCTTATGGAGCCAAATTTAATTAAACCCGTTCGGTGGATTCAAGACTACCGTCTTGAACACTGATTATTATTAAGAATCGCTTGCAGTAAGTATTTCAAAAAGCGAATAATTGCAGTGGGCCCAGGGCCATAAGACAGAATGACCTCCAGAAACCCTGACTTGACCCCATGTGATTTCTTTTTATGGGGTCATTTAAAGATTGCAGTTTATTAAATACGACTTCTAAATTTAGATGACTTGAGGAATCGCACCACAAATGAAATAAACATTTTAAAGGAAAGACCAGATATCAAAAGAGTGATAAGGCGATGAGATATAACCCACGTCTGTATAAATAGAAATGGTCGGTATGTTTAATAAGGATATAGGTTTGCAATAAACAATAAACAAAATGTTTAACTGTTATTAAGGATTGATTATTTTGAAATGTTTTTTTTATTAAATCAATATCACAGACATTGTCGTCTCATCGATCAAATTATGCGCAAATAAGTTTTTATATACCCTTTAATTCAAATACATGTTTGCCTGCAAACAAAAAAAATGGTTTCCAAATATCTGAAATTATGAAAAAGTTACTTAATTTAATTCAAACTGGTATATTTTTTGAGATTCACTCTGTATATTCAATGATCTAAATTTGCATTTGCAAGGTTTTGATGTAAATCATATCAAAGCAAAATCTGATATTTGCACATTCATGGACAAACTTTCACTCTTTTGGCATAATATTGTTTGTCCCAATTCCCAAATCTTGATCGACTAGAAAATGATTATGAGGGTGATAACTATTTTAGATGATCTCTTGATAGAATTGCGACCATTTGAAATCTTTGCACAGGGACATGAACTGTAGATATCAGGATGTCATTAATATGGAAATACATGACTAGCTGATAAACTTATTTAATGATGCTTGTACAAATGAAACCGACTTTGCAATGTAAGAGGAATTAATTGCTTTAAAAATAAAACGACTTCAAATTAAAGCAACTCCCTAAACAATCATACTAGGAATTTTGGCTGGAAATTTTGGAAAGGTATACAAAGCTTTGGGAAGCTATAAAACTTTTTTTTCCCTTGCTTTTTCAATTTCCTATATGGCTAAACGCGGTTCTAGTGCGGTTACTCAGCTTCTTACTAAACAAAGAAACCGCCTGGAAATTGCAAAACGAAGAGATGTGAGATTACTTCTAAGTAGTATTGAACCTAGAATACGAGGAGCCTTAGCCAATAACAACTAAAGTCAACAATCGCATTGAAAACATATTTAAGTAAGCTACCAAATAAAAGTTGTTTTTTATCAGAATTGTCATCATTAGTCTTTATAATAGAAATAAAATGTACATTGAAATTACTTTTTTTACACTAATACCCAAGTGTTATGTCGAAATCTAATATGACAAGTGGGGCGAAAACAAAAATGCTTGTGTTTAAAGGGGACGCTAGTAAAAAAAAAAGTTGGGAAACACGATTTAACAGATCGACAAATCCACAAGAGCTTATGCATTAGACCTCAAACCTTGCCTTTCTTTGAATTGACACACCAGGTTGATCTTGAGTCAACAAACTTACTTATTATTAATCTAGTTTCTCTAAGAAATTTGGAGAAAACTTACAAACTTCATTTTAATGATCATTGGCTTCTATTTTGTTGACAGTTGACGAACGATTCACAAAACTCATATTTATTCTTAACGTTTGTTATTGTAGGAGGACGACATCGGAGGACCCCCTTGAACCCCCCACTTTTTCGAGCAGAGACCGCGTGGTCTCAAACAAAATCCTAAGGGAGGACAATAACGAAGATTCTCACGTGGAAGCCGGTGAGACACCCCACCTGCGTTTTCCTAAATCAGCCGACACCACCCCCCATGACCCGCGGACAAATTAATCCCCCGCCAGACAGGAGCCTCCAGTCAACCCCATGCCTCGAGGCCAGAATTAGCGCCAGACGAGCATCTTTTCAAACTCTTATCTGAAACAGAGCTAATCCGTTCGGCGCCAGGATTTCCCTCGAGACAGCAGCCATGCCCGGAGGCCTTTAGCGACTTAGCCGGCTGAGTATATATATTCAAGGTCCCCCGTTACTCGAGAGAGTACAGCTCAAGCCCCTCGAAGATACGTCCCCCTTTCGTCTCGACTCGAGCCCCTGAAGTTTGAAGGTCTTGTCGGCTAGATCACCACCGTGAACTTTTGACCATCGTCTATAGGCAAGTATGTGAAGCGGTTTCTTCGAAGAGTTCGTGCGACATACTCCCCTCATCCCATTCATGAAAGTACGTCGCCCCGTCCGAGTGCACTCCCCCAAGCCTAAGTGTATCTTGCTACTCCGCCCACGAGTAATTCATCTTGCTCTAACCTCACCTCGCTCTTACTTGAGGTAATCGACTCCTATTGCAAGATCTTCTCATCCCGTGCAATCCAAGTCTTGGTTCCGTCACCACCTCCCACGTTTCCGAGAAGCTAGGCCGCAAGGTAAAGGTCCGTCCGCCCATTTTTTAAATCCCCCCTTGAGGTTATTCCCCGCTGTCAATAATTTGTTAAATCTCTAGTCTCGTTTTCTTTTCCCTATTGCATTAGTCCATGTCTGATCTGTGCATTGCAACTGCATAATACGAGGGGCGGTCAATAAGATTTGCGAATCGGTAGGGCAAAACAGAGGAAGGGGGATGGCTGTTTGTGGGGGTGTTAGGACAAGTTATGACAAGTCAGGACCTGCAGTCGCACGCTCCTGCCTCGTCTATTTAAGAAGCAGTAGCTGATCGCAGATAGTCAGTCACAAATTTTTCAACAATGAAGAAGGTTGAGCACCACGCAGTGATCAAATTTTTGACCAAGGAAGGCAAGAATGCAAAAGAGATCCATGAACGCATGGTTACAGTGTACACCGACACCGCCCCTTCCTATGCAGCCATTTCTTGCTGGAATAGGGAGTTCCGCCATGGTCGTGAGTCCCTTGAAGATGACCCCCGTCCAGGACGTCCATCAGGCGTGACCAGCGAGGACAATGTGGCACGTGTGGAGAGGATCATCCTCGAAAACCGACGGGTGAAGGTCGAAGAAATCGAGCGAGAACTTGGAATAGCACATGGAAGTGTTATCAACATCATCCACGACAATTTGGCCATGACCAAGGTCTCTGCCCGTTGGGTCCCTAGAAACCTCACGCCCCATGATCGACTTCAACGTTGTCAAAGTCCACAAGGCCAAAGTTGCACAAGCTGCCCTGCACGAGTGTGGATTCGAGGAGCTCAACCATTCCCCCTACAGTCCAGATTTGGCCCCTAGCGACTACTTTTTATACCGCCAGTTCAAGACTGTACTGCGTGGACGCCGGTTTGAGGACGATGAAGATGTCTAGCTCGCCGTCCAGGAGTGGAATGAACAGCAGTCGTCAGATTTCTGGTTGTCGGGAATTCGAAGCCTCAGGGACAAGTGGCGCAAGTGCTACTTATTGACCGCCCCTCGTATCTCAATCTTAACCCGTGTATATATTTTGTGATTACCTTCTTTTTTGTTGTAATTAAATCATTTATTTTTGGGTAGTCTCTTTAAATAACCTTGAATGAATCCTGGCATTTTACGAACCCTTTAAGGCCAACCTCACGCACTCGCTTATGCCCCCTTTTGTTTGAGCCTCTCATTAAACTGGAGCGAGGCCTACCTCCCCACTATACATTCACGCGTGGCCTCTCAGCTTCAGGCCGTCTATTTATGCGTGTACGGACCCACGGACTAGTTTGTACACCCATAATTCCTCGAGTTATTTAATTTCAATTTTTTTTTTAAATTCCATAATGACACGGAATACTACGTTTTTAACTAATAAATAAGCCATTCAAAAGAAGGGACTGCATACTTATTAATATTTTGTTCAATTGTCTATATGGGATAATTATGTTTTCGGATTGTAGCTCCATTTATACTTGTCTTTCTCTGATTTCGGACACATCATTTCTTCAAACACATTGCTTTGGTCATGTTTTTTTATCCACTCTTCTATTACAGGTCTTTCCTGACAAACTTTCTACGGGAGATGCCCTTGTTGGCTTTTGCTACTTAGCTTTAAGTAGCAACAATTAACAATATTGATATGAACCAAGGAAACTAGGGGAACAAACTAGAGGAAGGAATAAATGCGATACCAATCCACGACACCAAAGTAGAACTTCATCCAGCATGTGAAGCATTTTTTAGCATCCATCTGGCGACTGCTTACAAGGGCATAAGTCGTCTAAATCATCTTATAGCATAATGCTAGGCTAGATTACCCCCCCCCCACTCCCCCCAAAACTAGAAGAAAAAAAAGCAAGGATGAGGAAGCACGCTCCGGTGTCGGGAGCAACAATGTGAAGCAAATTGCAGCGTATCCAATGGGGGGCATAAGCAGTCACGGACATGCAGATGTAACCATCAAATGCATAACCAGGATGAATCCTCGTCAAGGCTCATTCAGTTTTGCACCCCAAACGTTGTGGGGGTTCAGGGAGTGCATTAAATGGGATCGAAATGTGTGCAATGTGTATAGAACGAGCATCCCACCCCTAAGATCCGACCCAACCTCCACAATTTAGGAGGCTTCATTTCCAGGCGTTTAGGCTGAGGCGGCACACAATCCTCCAAATACCGGCCGCAGCACGACTACCCATCCTCCACTTGCCACCAGATTGCGAAGTAGCAAGTGAACTTCCTTGACTGAGTTAGTCTCTTATGCGACCCAAGCAACACGCTCGGGCACTGCGAGACCTGAAAGAAGTGACCAAGGATCGTGCAAAGTTCGTAACAAAGAGCCCCAGGAGACACCCGAATATACGAACTCACCACGCCTCTTTTTGAACGAGTATACTTCAAGAACTAAGATATCTATCTCCCCTCGCGAAGGTCACAATGGCGCATGTTTTCCTGTTGTCGATTTTGGCTTTTGCGTTTCTGCCAACACATTGGGTAGAGCGAGAGCATCCAAACCATCTCTGCCCATAATATATTGATATGCTCAAAATGTTTTATCTCGTTCGTAAATAAAATAAATAGGGTTTGATTTTTAGATGAATGGGGGGAGGGAGAGTACCATAAAACATAGAGTACAGTTTTGCAAACGTTCAAAACATTTTGAATCAGAGTTAACATATAAGACAAAATACTCGTAATTGCTACTTTGAAGTGATTTTCTTGCGTAGATAGAGTGATGTTTCTCACGAAAGCAATTTTGATTAGTTTTGGAAAGATATTTAATTTATAAATCTGAGCACTAGGATTTTTTTTTTTTTTTTTAATTAAGGGGCTATCTGGCGACTGCCGACTTAGGCATTAGTCGCCGTAAACAAACAGCCTAGTTCTAGGCTACTTTAAAAATTAAACAGGAAACAATAAAAAGAGATAACAATAACAATAAAAAAGCAATAACAAAAACAATAACAAAAACAACAACAACAATTAAACTGGGTTAAATGAAAGGGAGAAGGCCAGCCTCCCCCCAAAAGTCAATAAGTCCACTAGTCATGGTGCACGCACTCGTCCCGAGTACAAGGGACAGGCGGTAGCGACCCCGCCCATTCCGGTACCGGGACAGGTATCGTGCGCGAAGATCACCCAGACTGGGACATTCGACAAGAATGTGCCGAACAGTGTGGGGGACGACGCAGTCGTCGAAATAGGGCGCAGGCGAGCGCTCCATCAAGTAGCGATGCGTCACACGAGTGTGGCCGATTCGAAGACGACAGAGAGCAACCTGAAGCCGCCGCGGCATTGGGGGATAGGTCCATGGGAACAGTCGCGGCGCAATGGCACGCAACTTTAAGTTCCCCTCGACCGTCTCCCATCTTCTTTGCCAAGCAGTCCGAATAGCTGCCCGTATTCCTGCCATGTAGTCAGTGTGAGGAAGAGCGAAACGCTGGTCCGGTCGCAGAGTCCTCGCGGACTCTTTGGCGCCCTCATCGGCGCGCTCATTCCCCGCAATTCCTACATGTCCAGGAACCCAGCAGAAGATAATCTCGACATCTGCCCGGCTCGCCAAAACCGTGGCGTCACGGATATCGCGAACCAGGGGATGCGGAGATTCCAATGCCCCGAGAGCACTCAGGGCGCTTTGTGAGTCGCTATAGATCACAATCCGGTCTCCGAACCGGGCACGTCGCGTAATCTCCCGTACCGAGTGGTGTATTGCCACCAGCTCGGCCGTGAAGACAGACGCAGCGCCTGGTAGAGCCCCGCTGACTTCAAACAGAGGGGATACGGCGTGGAAGCCGACCCCCTCTTGGGACTTGGAGGCATCCTTATACACTGGCACGGTTCCAGCGTGACACGGGGTGTGCTCCAAAAAGGTCGAACGCAATACTCCCGGCGCAGTACAAGCTTTGGGAGCAGAGGCGTGGCGACAAATAGCCAAATGTGGTACCCTCCAGGGTGGCGTCCTGGGCAGAACCAGGGGCGCCACCGGCCCGAGAGCTATATCTACTTCTCGAAGGAGTTTCCTGGCCCTAAACCCAAAGGGCTTAGGGTATGACTGGCGTCTCTCGGCGGCATAGGCACCATCGAGATCAGCTGTTGAGCACTAGGAATTTGGAGCTTCTGAAGAATGGCAGTGCCAATTAAACTAGGGATCGCTATTCTTCAAATGTGCAAAAGTGGGGCTCCTATTGTTCAGAGGGAGGTCAATTTGAAAATAACCCGATAAAAATGGGCGGGCCGGGTGCCACGTACTCATTCTTCAGAAATCGCAACAGAATTACGAGCTAGCAACGACCCCTAAGATCCAATCAGTGCTATTTTTTTAAAGGGGGGGGGGAGGAGGGAAATCAGGTGAAGAAGACGCACAAGGGGAAAATCCGCTTCCCATTACAACGCATTTAGCAACAATGGAGGTAGTAAGACCACTTGGATTAACGAGTGGGGTCACCGTCACGGGGGCTGCCATACAGTGTATAGCCCCGTGGTTCGGATCCTACGTTAATCAGTCGGTCCTGTAAACAGAAGAAATAAAGGGATATTAAATGAGTGCAGATCGGTGGTAAAACCTCTATCAACTTTTTTTTTCTTATTTCTACAAAGTCTTACTTTAGTAGTATTTATCGGTTCTATCCTGAAACATATTTTTGGGAGAGTGCTTTCAAAGACTTTTCTAGGCGATTTATTTTAAGTTTGTTGTATTTTATAGTAAAATATTTTTTGTGCAATCGCAATGTTAACCAAAATATTTGGTTTACTAGCTTGAAATTGTTAGTTTTAGTGGTCACCCTGGTTAACTAGCTCAAATATTTATTCATAATTTATATTAGTGAATCTGTTAAAGCCTTCAATATGGTGGCCGCGAAGATGCAGATCTTCCAGTGAAAGTAAATTGCGATGCCTCAGTCTTTCTTCGTGCGATTGATTTCTAAGTTCAGGAATTAATTTCGTCGCTCGACGTTGGACACGCTCTAATTTTAAAATATCATTTCGCAAATATGGAGATCAGAATTGCACCGCATATTCCAAAGGAAGATTTACAAGCGCTTTATATAAGGGCAGAATAATATCTTTTAATTTAAACACAAAATGACTGGGTTTTCTAGAATCCTACTTGCCTTTTGTTAAGATTTTTTATCACTCGATATTAAGACATATTTCAGTGTTAGCATAATTGGTTGGAATTTCCCTTGATTAGGTTATGTTAACGTTTGTATTTACATATGACACTGTATAGAGCTAATTTGCTTTCTACGCTCGCTCGCTCATCAAACCAATCCTATAAATGATTTAACTTCTTTGTTTTTTAATTTTACGTTCACGTCTTGTTTTGACACCACTATTTTTTCATTTAAACTGCGACCTCTATTATTCAAATGGGTCAATTGGGACCGTTATTCTCCAAAAGCTTAAAGAATTGACATCTACCAATAAAGACTTATCAAAGTATCGTGGTCGCTTCTATTTAATGTTTAACATATGTCAAAACGAAATGGCAATTGCGCGACTTTAGAGTATGTAAATTATTAGCCTTACTGAGTATATCATAGCACCTCCGGGGTTAGAAAACACTTCATATGTATTTCCCCAAATAAGAAACTCCTTCGGCCTGAGAAACTACATCGAGACACTTATCAATGACGCGGGCAAAAACCATTCGAGCGACCTACAAATGAGCAACCAAATCAATTTTCTGGATACAGTCACCAAACGACAATTGATGCCACCCAGTTCAATCTCGTCCACTGAGGTAAGAACGGAAAATCGTCAGCGTTCTCGAATTGACATTACTTTAAGATCTTTTTGTTACTCTTTCAAGTACAGACATCGCTATTTTGTTCGTGTTATTTTCCACTTCATGCCACCAAGGAAGTCGAGGCATTTGATAAAAAGTCAATCCTGTCTTTCGCCTTGCCACTCATCTCTCTTCGGATTACCTATCGCGTAGCGGACACTCTTACAGAGTACCGAATAATCAGTCCATCATCATCAACTCGTTCTCATAATGTTCTTCACTTGTAACGCGTCTTCGTCTGATCACGCACGAATACACAAGAAACCTCATCCAGGGCAGAATCCCTCCCCCCTCCCGGATTTTAGGATCCCTCTTAGCACGCGTCAGCAAGGGCACAGGCGTTGAATCACAGCAAACCCAAAGAACGAGAATCAACTTCCGTACGCATACAAAGCCTTATTTCTACAATATGGTAATAAAGTAATTGATAATCTTCCCTAATTAAGCCCAGCCTATTTACCATTTAATATAATTAACACAAGGTTTCATTCCGGGAAATACTACGCAATATGGTAACCCTTTCTGTTCTACTGAATAACCAAAGAACACAAATTCAGTACGAAGAAGTTTGACAACAAACGAAAAACAACAAGAAAGTGTGAAAAATTTCCTCAAAAAAATGATGGAGAAAGGGGCATTCGTTTCTCTAGAAAAAAGAACGCCCTCCACAAACACACACACCGTCAGAAAATCGTTTCCTTGCTATCTCTTGCAAGCTGCTACGGCGTCAAGAAGCAACGTCTAAACGCATATTTACCAGAGGGGAAAAAAAGATCGATCAAGTTGAACATAACTGATTTCAAGTCATGGTATCACGACAATCCGGCTGATTAAAACATCCCCTGGGTAGACACAATCCGTGAAAATATTGATGAAGAGAAAATTTGAAGGAACAGAAAAGGCTTTAATATTTATTTCTATAAAGAAGAGGCGATGAGGCGAAAATGGAGGAAGTCACGTTTTTATCTGAATGCCGTAAACAGCAAAATCTAAGCTCGTAAATCACGCAGTGGATGAAATATCGATACTTTGAGCATGATTTGGGCCAATAGAGATACAGTACAGAAAGGTACAATATCTTCGAATTTGTGAATGGAAGAGATAAAGCGACAGGGGTGGTATGGTATCACCATCACGTGTCACACACTGCTGGAAATGGAGTTCCTCCTGCCTTATTGAAAATGAAGACGGATAGAGAAAAAAAGTTTAACATTAGAAGGAATTGATCGCGTCACCGTAAATCGCCACCAATGAATTATGATGTTTTATTCTATTCCAGTTATTTCTTAGTTCTAGCATTCGAAAAATAATACGGTGGGTCGATTCTCCAAATCTACAAAGGTTTGACAAAATAATACACGCGCTAATTTCATAAAACTTAAAATAACTGCAAAACCTTTAGGACTTTTTTTTTGCATTATTTAATGATGCCTTTCATATTTTTAAGATGTCAGATTGTTGTAGTTAGAATGGCTAGACAATCACTAGACAATCGCTAGAAAAAAAAAACCCAAAACGTACAAATGTTTTATTTTGAGAGGAATTGTGTCCATTTCATAACCGCTTATGAGAATCAAAGAAGGATAAGCTCCTACAAAAGTAATAGCGGGCGAAAAAGCTCAGCTGTACAGACAGTAGAATTATAACCGGCATATTCTCAAAGAATCAGAGCTTCGAGGGTGACTAGAACTTACGAAGTTTTGACCAAGAATTCGTCGAGAGCTTCGCGAAGTCGGGTATTACCCAAGGAGCTTACGTTAATCAATATGGAGATTGGTAAAAAGTGGTGTATAGGCCATAAAAATGGGACAATGGAAGAATGCAATATATTCAGACAAATATTATTTTACATGATTTCCATGTCCTGGCAGTTTACTTCAGGAGGACGCAGAAAGAAGCTAATGATCCTGATTGACTCATTCTGACATGGAGATGGATCAGTGATGATTTGGATGGCAATATCATGGCATTCATTTTGTCCAGTAGATTAATGCATGTCAAGGTTAATTCCCAAGACTGTCAATTTTGGTTGACAATAATGCGCCCACCACACAGCTAAAGGCGTAAAAACTTGTTTGAAATGCATGACTTTTTTTTAGGAGCCCAGCTGGCAACTGCCTACTAAGGCAACATTCCCGTAATCACATTACAACCTAATACTAGGCTAGATTAAAAAAAAAGAAAACAAAAAGTCAAATAAACAAGTAAAAAGACAAACAATAAGCAAAACCACAAGAAGGAAGCACGCTCCGGCGTAGGCAGAGGCGACCTCGCTCGCCCCGTTAAAATGCATGAGAATGATTTCGAACACTTGGAGTTAAAGGATCTTAATATATCGAGCAATTGTGGTGTTAATGTTATTGTTAATAGCTCCCCCAGGAGCAGATGACCTCTACTTCCTTCGACCACTTGGAAGATGAAGGAAGAAAGTTTCGATGGTACAGCCTGAGCTCTAATCCCCGCCAACGTTACCACAATTAAATGGCAGCAACTAAGGAACCGATTCCCTCCACTAGTATGTATGAAAGAGCTGGAGCAGTTTTTGATCGAGCGATGGATTAAAATTCCTCTATTGTTCGAAAGTTGTAAGAATCAATTTATCGACATATTGAAGTTGTTACTAATGTTAAAGTAGGGTTAATTCAATATTAAAAATAAAATTTAGTATCTATCTGATTAAAATGGTTTCCTTTTTTTTTTTACAACGTAGAGCGATTTTCTCGTGAACTTTCTTTTCATTGCTCTTGAACTCAACGCCGTTCACATTATTGCTTTTAAATATTTACCATCGAGTAGAATTAAAGCACCAGTTCAGCTATGGCACTCAAGTGGGTGGCATATTATTATTATTATCAAGCATCTTCATTCAATTTACTTTTTTCTTCAAACAATGGGGATAGTTATCAAGTGATTATTTATCTCGTTGCTTTGAGTGCGACCAAGTAAGGATTCGGTAACTTTCTCACTTATACATACTATGTATATAAGAAAACTAAATCCATCATACTGGCGAATGCTCATTCTTATTAGATGGGAAATGGGAGTAACCAAAGAGCCATTTCCACGCAGTGAAGGAAATATGGCATTGATAGATATAAAATGAATGAAATTGGGTTGTGTGGCCAAAAGGGCAATAGAAAACATCCTAAATACCGAGTCTGGGAAGGAGGCGTATACTAAACCTCTTAAGGATGAGACATAGACTTCTTCGGAGAACACTAGATTCGTTCTGCAGCTGCCATACGGCGCAGCATTAATATTCGCCCTTCCACTTCCGAGGGAGAAGAAGGGGGGCCCAGGAAGTTCAATGAAGCCATCGAGCGTCTTAGACGACCTTGAATCCCCAAACAACCACCAAATTGTCTAGATCTGACCAAAGAACGACGGCTCAAAGATGCCCCCCCCCCCTCCGAAAAAAAAGAGGTTTATACAGCCTTCGTAACATCTGTGACCTTATAACTATATTTGGCAGAAATTCCCACATGAAGACACGCACACATACACACCGTGAGAGTTCCTACCCAACGAAATAAGACGACTATTCATAAGGGCGGAATTAAACGTGGCCATTTTTAAAGAAAGGTCGCGCACCTCAATGGACCATTTTCACAGGTGTTATTTAGCAGAGCCTCCTCATGTGAACTCACCGCCATTAAATGTAGGGCCTAGATTTCCTCCCTTCTCTACAGATCTAAATATACAGGGTGACCCCCCCCCCCTCACAAAAAAAACGAGACCCAACTTTCAATAGGCTTGATTTCTCAATTCGGGGTCCTGTTTGTTTGTGTGTTGTTGTTTTTTTTTTTTGGGGGGGGTACCCTGTATTCCGGTCCTGAATGTGTTATTTTTCTTAAAATCAAGCAACCTAACCATATTGAAAAAAAGGAACCTGGATATTTACACTGGTAGAGAAGGAGAAGGCTAAAGGAATAAAGAGAAAATGAAATAAGAGACTCATTGAAAATCAAATAAAGCCTGGTGGCGGTGGTTGTGTATACTGTATAGAAGAACTGCCACTCATGTGTGAACAGTGCTCTCTCTCGGGCTATCTGTTGCGCCTCTTTAAAATCTCCCAATATCTTTTCCACGCTTTTAGCCCCAGGAGAGGGCGAAAGAGGGCGTTAAACGTTCTAAAATAAACTCATTTGCGCATTTTATAGAAGATTGTCGGAAACTCAAGCCAACATAATCCACTTCATAATTACAAGATACAGGACAGCCAAAATGGGTCCCCGAGTTGGGAACCTGACACGCTAGAATTTTTTTCGCGCTCCACAAGGTCTGTTCCTGGTGATTTTCTCGGAAGACCTCCTCCTAGCCCCAGCCCCTTATCCTTGACCTTGTAGAATGCATTGCTCGATTAAGCCATTTCTTTTCTGTCCCCAAACATATGTATCCTGCCTTTTCAAATCAGACAAATCTCCGCACAAGGAAAACAATGTCAAATAAGTGCATTGGGAAGTAATGCCCTCTCAAGTCATTCGCCAAATCTCATGATTCAACCAGATGCGAGTGCAAAAAAAAGAGACAAAAACTACTTGTGTTATGGGAGGATGCTTTGCTTACAGCTATGTCCATGTTAAAAGACAAACTATGTGATAGGAGACCTTAGTTATTTAACACAAAACGACAGTGTGTGCAACAAGTCAAATTTAAGACAGTTTTCCCACGGATCCTGTATTTTCGTGTGATCAAGACAGGCCATTTAGCAAACCCCATTCTTGTTTTTCGGATCAGATGACCATTTTTTAAACTGGTCGACATTTTGTGATAGTTGATGGATAGTTAAATATTCAATAATACGCATAATCCTAAAAAAAAAAATATTCAAGTAAAACGGATAATATAATAGAGGTTGTTTTACAAATTGGAATTGAACTGAAGAAAAAGATTACGATTGAAAGAGATAAAAAATATAAGATTAAACAGAGCTCGGCCTTGTTGCTTGGAGACCAACGAGCAAAAATAAAAATGTGATACGAGCAACCATCGGGTCTTTTTGGTTTTCTCGACTCCACTCCAATTTTCAGCCACATGGCTTCGTTTATTTTTATTATTATTATTTTCATTTTTATTATCATTTTTATTATTATTATTATTTTCATTATTATTATTATTTTCATTATTTTTATCATTTGTATAATTTTTTTCATCATCATTATGATTAAAACTTGAGTGGAGTCGAGAAAACAAAATTGACCCATTCCTTCAAGTGTTGTGAGCTAACGAAGCTCGTAACTGCTTGGTGTAGCGAGTCAGTGGTAGTGGCGTTTAGGGCTGGCCTGGTGGAATTAGCCAAGTGGCAGCTAAACGTTGTCTGCTCTTTTTGATCTTCACGAGCCGAGCGTAAGTTGAGAGGCGAGGCATAAACAGAGGAAATCTAGTTAGCATTTTAGGGATGTATACATAAAGACCGTTCCTCGAAAAGAGGGAAGGCGGTCTGCTTGATGGCAATGTGGCAGTTTTGCCACAAGGGAGTTATGATTATTATTATTATTACTAATACACATATCCGCGTCATAGGTATGAGAATTTCCATTTTTCTTCTTCAAAAATGGAAGTAATTTTTTTTTTCAAGGTAGTCGCGTCACTTTTTTCAAAATTTTTCGGACAAAAGTTTATGATATAAGTATCTGTTTTATAAATCATGGCCATTTGATGTGCGGTGTTGACAAATAATTATTTTTTCTCAGTTTGGAAAATAAATCAAGTGATAAAATTTAAAATATCAAATTGTTAATGCGAATAGTTTTGTGATATCTATAATTAGAAATAAAATAAATATATAGAACTAACTAAAGTGGGGAAAGGCAACATCAGGGGAATTGGCAGACGTTTTAAATTTTTTTTTTTTTTATTTTAAGAGCTCATCTGGCGACTGCCTACTTGGGCATTAGTCGCCGCATTAAAAACTGCCTAGTACTAGGCTACTTTAAAATAAGATTAAAAAAACAAAAAAAAACAAAACAAACACTAAAAATAAAAAAGGAAAAAGGGAACGAGCAGGAAGCAAGCTCTAGCGCAGGAACGGGGGACCTACTAAAAAAACAAAAAAAAAAAACAACTCGAAAACCAACTAGTTAAATAAAGGGGAGAAGGGCGACCTCCCCCAAAAGTCTTATAAATCCACCAGTCAATGTGCACGAACTCGTCCCGAGTACAAGGAACAAGCGATAACGAACCCGCCAAGCCGGTACCGGGACAGGTAACGTGCGTGGAGATCGCCCAGACTGGGACATTCAACAAGAATTGTCAAACAGTCTCGGGGACAACGCAGTCTTCCCGCGAGTGTGTCCAATTCGGAGACGACAGAAAGCAACCTGAAGCCGTCGCGGCACTGGGGGTAGGTCCATGGGAACAGTCGCGGCGCTATGGCACGTAACTTTAAGTTGCCTTCAACTGTCTCCCATCTTCTTTGCGATGCAGCCCGAAAAGCTGCCCGTATACCTGCCATGTAGTCGGTGTGAGGAAGAGCGAAACGCTGGTCCGGTCGCAGAGTCCTCGCGAACTCTTTGGCGTCCTCATTCCCCGCAATTCCTACATGTCCAGGAACCCAACAGAAGATAATCTCGATATCAGCCCGGCTTGCCAAAACTGTGGTGTCACGGCTATCACGAACCAGGGGATTCGGAGATTCCAATGCCAAGAGAGCACTCAGGGCGCTTTGCGAGTCGCTATAGATCACAATCCGGTCTCCGAACCGGGCACGTCGCATAATCTCACGTACCGAGTGGTGTATTGCCATCAGTTGGGCCGCGAAGACAGACGCAGCGCGTGGCAGAGCCCCGCTGATGTCAAACAGAGAGATACGGCGTGGAAGCCCACCCCCTCTTCGGACTTTGAGCCATCCGTATAAACTGGCGCGGTTCCAGCGTGACACGAGGTGTGTTCCAAAAAGGTCGAAAGCAATACTCCCGGCGCTGTACAAGCTTTGGGAGCAGAGGCGTTGCGACAAATAGCCAAAGGTGGTAACCTCCATGGTGGCATCCTGAGCAGAACCAGGGGCGCAACCGGCCCGAGAGCTATATCTACCTCTCGAAGGAGTTTCCTGGCCCTAAAGCCAAATGGCTTAGGGTATGACTGGAATCTCTCGGCGGCATAGGCACCGTCGAAATTGGCTGCGGATGCAGTGAGAGCTGTTGACGACTGAGGCAGACACCGGGATCGCGCGTACAAACGAATAATGCAGTGTGCACGGCGTAGAGCGAGTGGCATCTCCCCAGCATCGACTAGTAGGCTCTCAATGGAGTAAGTGCGGAAGGTACCGGTCGCCAGGCGCAGGCCGGTGTGGTGGATCGAGTCCACCTTCCGCAATACACACTCGGCTGCGGATGTATAAAACTTGCATTCGTAGTCGAGCTTCGAACAAACAAAAGATCGATAAAAAAGTAAGGTAGTAGCCCTATCAGCGCGCCAAGCGGTGAACGTCACGGAACGGAGAATATCCATGGCGCGGGTGCAAGAGACCCTACGGCTGCGAATACGAGCCTCCCTGGTGGGGCCTCGGTCAAATACAAGACCAAGGAAACGGTGCGATTCAACCTCTTCCAAGCGTACCCCATTAAGAAACAAGTCTGGGTCAGGGTGGAGCCGTGGATGGCGACAGAAGTGCACCACCTTAGTCTTGGACAAGGAAAACTGAAACCTATGCGCGTCGGCATAGCGAGAGACGCGGTTCAATTTCTGTTGGAGTCGACGCTCCAGAGTTGTCATCTGGGCCTCGCCAAAAGAGATCGAAAGGTCGTCCACGTAGAGTGTATAAGTCTGAATACCGCGTACATAGGTGTACGCAGAAATACTCCGACGCAAGCTAAGTGTCCCTCCCGTATTTCCAAATGCAGCAGCCTCGAATTCTCTATCGCCCCTTTTCGCACCATCGTAAACTGCGAGGTGGCTCGAAGTCGTGAAAGAAATATCGTCGACCCAAAGATGAAAAAAGGTCTTTCGCGCGACGATATAGATTTTACGAGAATTCGATTCGCTCTCTCGATTTTTGCTCGTGAGAGTAATAAAAGGAAGACTTCTCCCTGGAATCAGGCAGAAGCCCTTGGACCTACGTCGAGTTTGTGCGAAACTCGATCCACATAAGAAACTGTTCGCCCGCTGCAAGGAGGAACTTCTCGGGGAATTGGTTGTTGCCGTCAAGGTACTTGTAGGTGCCAAACTTCTCACCGCCCCCTACCCCCCCCCCTTCAGAGTTTGAGGTTACACAGGACCTCCCTCTGCGGATTTCCATAGACGTAGCTAGGTATTCGGTTTTGGCTACCCACTCCAGGAGCCGAATAATCGGACAGGTTCTTCGAGGAAGAAGTCCGATTGAATCACCGCTTGGCCCACCTTCGTGATCCATCAAAGGAGTTTGTGTGAAACTCGATCCACATAAGAAACCGTTCGCCCGCTGCAAGGAGGAACTTCTCGGGGAATTGGTTGTTGCCGTCAAGGTACTTGTAGGTGCCAAACTTCTCACCGCCCCCCACCCCCCTTCAGAGTTTGAGGTTACACAGGACCTCCCTCTGCGGATTTCCCTAGACGTAGCTAGGTATTCGGTTTTGGCTACCCACTCCAGAAGTCGAATAATCGGACAGGTTTTTCGAGGAAGAAGTCCGATTGAATCACCGCTTGGCCCACCTTCGTGATCCGTCAAAGGATAGGCCTCTCATTCGGTAACCTCGAACGGCCGGACTAGGTTCGATCATCGTCACCAGAATAAAATCTTCACCGCCCCCCCCCTTCAAAAATAATTACGAACTCAGAGGTATCGTTAATTGAATTATCCCCTTCCCTAACTTCACCAGTTTATTTGTGTACTAGAATTCTCATCGTGGGCCCGTAACCTCGAATATTAGAAGTGCTTCCTTAATTCAGTGTTTAACTCAATAATAATATTCCCTTCGTTCTGATCCCAGTGAGTAAGTAATCTGCAAGTAATCCCCACGACAGTTTTGTAGACTTATTTATTCAGTGCAAGATTAATCCTATTTATATACGCTGTGTTTATTTCAAATTCATGTACATTAAAGACTATTTTTGTATACGAGGGGCGGTCAATAAGATTTGCGAATCGGTAAGGCAAAACAGAGGAAGGGGGATGGCTGTTTGTGGGGGTGTTAGGACAAGTTATGACAAGTCAGGACGTGCAGCCGCACGCTCCTGCCTCGTCTATTTAAGAAGCAGTAGCTGATCGCAGATCGTCAGTCACAAATTTGTCAACAATGGAGAAGGTTGAGCACCGCGCAGTGATCAAATTTTTGCCCAAGGAAGGCAAGAAGAGATGCAAAAGAGATCCATGAACGCATGGTTGCAGTATACACCAACACCGCCCCTTCCTATGCAACCATTGCTCGCTGGAATAGGGAGTTCCGCCATGGTCGTGAGTCCCTTGAAGATGACCCTCATCCATGACACCCGTCAGACGTGACCAACGAGGACAATGTAGCCAGTGTGGAGAGGATGATCCTCGAAAATCGACGGGTGAAGGTCGAAGAAATCGAGCGAGAACTTGGAATAGCACATGGAAGTGTTATCAACATCATCCACGACAATTCGGCCATGACCAAGATCTCTGCCCGTTGGGTCCCTAGAAACCTCCCGCCCCATGATCGACTTCAACGTCGTCAAAGTCCACAAGGCTAGAGTTGCACAAGCTGCCCTGCGCGAGTGCAGATTCGAGTAGCTCAACCATCCCCCCTACAGTCCAGATCTGGCCCCTAGCGACTACTTTTTATTCCGCCAGCTCAAGAGTGCACTGCGAGGACGCCGGTTTGGGGACGATGAAGATGTCCAGCTCGCCGTCCAGGAGTGGATTGAACAGCATTCGGGAGATTTCTGGTTGTCGGGAATTCGAAGCATCATGGACAAGTGGCGCAAGTGCATTGAAGTCGAGGGTAGTTATATTGAAAAATAATAAAACACTTTTCCTCATACGAGTATCTCATTTAATATATCCGAATTGCAAAACTTATTGAACGCCCCTCGTATGTGTGTTTAACTAATTTGGACGATCCCTTGGCAATTATTAAGCAATCGACTCGGCTTAAAACTCATTATTCCACCGACCCGCCCATGGTTGGCTTATACTGAGTGGAGAACACACTCAGGGGATCATCATCTTAGTTTTGATCAAAAGGGTACGCACCAGGATTATTCTTATTCACCGGAAGTGGCTAAGGTAGGTGTATTGGATACGCTTTACCTCGGTGCGGTAATAAAATATATGTTCAGGAAGTGGGACTGGGATTACCCACTCACTAAATCCTCGACATAGAGCGTAGCGAGAACATCTTCCAGCAGCACCGAGGTGATGCCGTTGATGCTCAGGGCAAAGAGTGTGACCCTGAAGACACTTCCCTGCGGGAGAAATGCTGGCAGAGCAGCCTGCCCGCGGGGTCCGAGATTACGGTCCCATTCTCCTGGAGAACGGGAGAGGGGTCCTGCGAGAACTTGCCCCGAATCCTTTTGACTCGCCTCCACACCTCTGCTAGAGGAGGTCTTCCGTTAAGTGAAGACACGTATGCCGGCAGAGAAGAGTCGCGGGCGTACTTCGAAATATACCGGAACCTAGCCCTAGCCCGACGAAATTCACCGATAGTGAAATCGTTCGGGCGGCGCTTATAGCGCCGACCACCACAGGAGTGGTCGGCATGAAAAACGGCCAGACCTTCTAGGAATAGTAGCAAGGCCCGCAGCGATGAAGTTGCCGGAGAACTCAACGGCTTCATCAACCGACCTAAACTCATCGACTAAGATAGAGAATTCAGTCATTTCTGAAATGTAGACCACCGCGCCCGTGCCAAGCACCACCGGGGCGGGCTCTCGGGTGGCAGCGATCTAGAAAATGATATTTGAATGGGAAAGTGATCATTACCATGGAGGTCATCGACCACCCCCTAATCAAAATCAGGCTGTGCATCCGGAGAGCACAAATATAGATCGAGGCAGAAAAATAATGCGGTTCTTGGGCAGTGATGCGTAAACTCATTCACATTTAGGACACCCATCTCAAGCTCGTAGATCGGTGGGCAAGGACTTGACCCCGGGGTTATAGAGTAGTGTCCCGAGAGGGGGTGTCTACCGTTTAGATCTCCGAGCAAGAGAAAGGTCTCGGCAAACGTGCCACGACGCGGCGGGAAGAGAAGAACGGAGACATCAGGCCGGAGGTGGCGCTATCGCCTTAGAGACTTATTGGGGAAGGTTGGGCTCGACATGCGAGTCTTTTACTCCCTCTGCCTCAAAACCTTAGGCGGGCGGGGAACGGGGGGGGGGGGGCTCTTTTCGAGGATCCACGGTCTCCGAGCCACCCAGCCTAACACTGGGCGTGGGCGAAGGAGCCCAAGCTCCCTTGTTGCTGTCCTCTTTTCGAGGGGCAGCGTTAAGAACCCCGAAGATGGCCTAGCGACCAACTTAAGGGAGGTTGCCTCCTGTGAGTCTAACGACTCGTTGGAGGCGCGTGCCCCTTTCGCCTTACGGGAAACGGTCACGCTGTTTTTAGCCGAGGATGGGTGTGGACCTTTTGTGCCGCCATCTTTACCAGGGGAGCGCCCGGGGTGGGTAGAACCCGAGGAAGGGTCCGATTGGGCGCGGAAACGACCGTACTCGTATGCCTAGAGAGGCCAGGAGCAAAGGGTGTCTTTTTCAACATTGAGGCAGGCATAGGACGTCCCGGGTACCGCCGGCGCGCAGGACCAAGTCCTTAGACTCACGAAATGAGAGACGATCCGGAGCCTGAAAGGCAAAGATTTCCTTCTCAAGGAGATAAGCACCACATTGCTTCGAAGAAGCTTGGTGCGGCTCTCCGCAATTGACACACTTGGCCCCCACGATTTGGACTTATCGTGTGCGACCTTGGAGCAATTTACACAGACTTCGGGTGAACCCGACTTTGCACGTCTACATGATCGATTCGTATGGCCGAAGCGGTGACAGTAATAGCACCTCCGCGGCAGTGGCACGAATGCGTTGACGCGGTAGCGGTACTAACCAGCACGCACCGACTCAGGGAGCTTGTCATAGTCGAACGTGACGAAGTGTAGGGGTGGGTCTCGAGACCCATCTCTGTTTTCTCATCACACGGTCGACCTTGACCACCCCGTGGTCGGCCAGCTCTAAAGTGATATCTTTTATGGAGTAGTCCACAAGTTCCCTCGCATAAACTACTTTCACAAAGTTCATGGTAGAGTGCGGCGTCACACTCAACGGGGTGCCATCAAGTGTCCGAAGAGCACTTATCTTGGCCACCTCGGAGGGATCCGCCGCATTCGCCAGAAGGCTCCCCTCCGATAAACGAGTCAGCTTTGGCTATCTACCAATTACACTAGCTAATGCTCTCCTCTGATGGAACAAGTTGCCCTTAGCCAACATGGTACCATCAGTGTAGCGAATAACGAGGAAGCGTTTGAAGCCAGTGGGCTCGAAAACGCCCGGTAATCTCTGAAGTAGGGACCCCGATGTAATCGAGGCTCCGCTCTGCGCACTAGCAATTTTGGTCGTAGTCAGGGGCTCTGCACCCGGTGAAGCAGAGGGGCTGGATGTGCCGATCTTGGCTTGGTTGCTTACCGCAGTGGCATCAGATCCATCCGTCCCCGCAGCACCCGCGGATGGAGAGGAACCCCGAGTCTTTTTTTTCTTTTTAGGAAAGGATGGCCGGGAACGAACCCTCTTCTCCCCTCCGCCGGCAGGAGCCCCCAGGCCGGATGGACCGGCCTCAGCAAGGTCCTTCTCCGAGATCGAGAAGGTTCTGGCAGTCGTAGGGGCACCGGTCGGAGGAGGAGATCCCTCCCCTCCTTGTACTGCCTTGGAAACCCTAGCCGTTTGAGGAGGACCTTGCATAGGAGCGGATTCGAGTTCGGAGCTTAGCGCCGAGCCCGGATTCGCTCCCATCGAAGACCCTACCATCTGAGGCTGGGTTGCCTCAATGACCATGCCTATCTCGGGTGGGGCCTCCAGTCGCCCCCCCCCCCCCCCCCAAACAACATAGGTTTTATTGGCAGCAGTGTCATGAGTCTTGTCTTGGGAGGCATAATAGGCCTTGACCTCCATTAGGTTTAATATTCTAGCCAGGAGGTCTTTTGAGGGAACTCCCTAAGGGGGTTTGCCCTACCGAGCCGCTTCACTGGGGGGCGGTCAGCTATGGGCTGGCTGCTGGCTTCCTTGGCAGTCCCCTTGGAAAGTAAATAGGGGACTGCCGCTGGAAAGAGGGAGGTGCCCGAAGGCACCTCCAGGCAAAGGGGTGAGAATGAGTCCCCTACACCCGTAGGCGAAGCAGAGGAGTAAGGAGAGGGGTAGAAATAGGTGAAAGAATAGTATACCTAAAAAACAAAGGACCATCTCACAAGAGAATATGTAGACACAAACGATGCGCTTTATATTCCGTTATTTTCAAAGTTTTGGAATATTCTTGGCCACTTTGGTCACGCATTAACAGATGCTTTAAATTAGTACTTAAAACCTTTTTATTCTTAGTAACATTAAATTTACTACTTGTATCAACACCCTTCGTATTTTTTAATGGAAATAGACATTTTTAATAACATTTAATGATGGAAAAACAAGTTTTGCGACCAAATAAACAGACCTGGTTAACCATCCATTTTCATGATTCCTTTCACACAGTAACATAGAAAAGGAAAAGGGGAGGATACAACTTAACATTTTAACAAATAGGAACGAATTTAAATGGACTTGTGTGTAACGTATCTCAACTGTTATTTACTTATTAGAAACCAAGGAGACTAGTAAAAAGAAGATAAAATAATCCCACCCTTTAAAAAGCGCATTTAATGGAAACTATATGATACTGCGATTTCTTAAGATTCGATTAGTGTAGTAGTACTTTAAAGGATCCCGAATCCATCCAACGGAACAAATAGCACGAGGAAAGGCGAAAGTGGGTCGAAGGTCGAAGAAAACAACTCGGCACATCAGCACACGCGAATCAATAGCTCTTTTCCACTTTTTTTTCGTTCAGATTCGGGTGATTGTCAACGAAAATGCAGAAGACAACCGGGACAGTCCAACGAGAGAAAAAAAATACACTTGTGATCCAAAACCAAGAAAATGGCGGCTTATCTGACAAACAAATCGGCGGTGGCAACTGTGCATGGCAAGCAATACGGGAGAGGAAGAGAAGGGAGAGGAAGAGAAGGGAGAGGAAGAGAAGAGAGAGAAATAGGACTAATGGGAAGGCAAGTTATGCGAAATTGAAATGCCGATCTTTTCAAATCTGTGAACTCAGAACTCAACCCCTTTCTTTAGGGAAGGGGAGAGAATCGACAGCAATCAAATGGATGAAAAAGAGCGGCTAAAGGCCAATAAGAGTACATGAAGATAAGGAAAAACAAAGGCATTGGATAGCGGGTAAGACTTGGTGCTTAAGGTTGGGAGGGGATGTTTCAAACCGAACAAAGTAAGCACACAGAAAATTCAACAAGACAAAGATGAAAACAGAGACTAAAATACCCAAGAAGCCAAAACAAATAAAATAATTAAAATTTAAATGGCTACGAAATGGACGTTAAAATCCTGAACATAAAAAATCACTGGTAAGCGGCGAGTCTTATGGGATTTGGTGGACAGTTGATGGGGATGGGGGGGGGCTAATCTACACTTCAAAGGTTTTTAGAAATTAAGGTGTTTTTTAGAGACAAACTGGCGATTACCTACTAGGACAAAATAACAAAAACAAAACAAGAAGCAAAAAAAGTAAGAGGACGAGGGGAGCACGCTTCGGTATCGGGAAGAGGCCCGCGTCCCGCCGGCGCAGGATCATGCGACCAACAACAGAGGAAATCAAATAAAATGGAGATTGTGCCGAACAGTCTGGGAAACAACGCAGTCGTGCGGGAATGTGCAGGGGTTCGCTCAACGAAATGGCGGTGTGTCCGCGATTGTGCCATATTTTAAGACGGCAGAAAGCGACCTGAAGCCGTGTCCGCATTGGGGGCAGTCGCGGCGCAATGACACACAATTTTAAGTTCTCTTTTCGGCCATCTCCCAACTTATTTGCCAAGAAAGCCGGACGGTGGCCCTGATTCCTGCCATGAAGTCGGTGTGAGGAAGAGCGAAAAGCTGGTCCGGTCACTAAACATCGATGATTCTTTGATGCCATCATTCCCCCGCAATTCTAAAATGTCCAAGAACCAAGCAGAATGTAATCTCGACATCTGCACAGTCAAGGATACAACGAACCAGAGTGTGTGGTGATTTTAATGGCCCGAAAACACTCTTTGTGAGTCGCATAAAGAAAACATTCCTGTCTCCGAACAGGGTAAGGCGCATTATTTCCCGTACCGAGCAGGGTATTGCAACCAGCTCGGAGGTGAAGACAGAGTCATCGTTTAGTAGAACCCAAATGAATGAAAAAAAAAGAGGGGGAAAACGGCGTGGAATCCGACCCCTTCTTTTGACTTGTAGCCATGCGTGACACGAAGTGTACTCCAAAGAGGCTGAACGCCATACTCTAGGTGTATGTCAGCGGCACCGTAGAGTTCGGCAGCGGATGCAGTGAGAGCTGCTGGAGACTGATGGAGGCGCCGGGCTCGCAGGTAGAGGCGAATAATGCAGAGTGTGCGGTGCAGAGCGAGTGGTATCTACTCAATATCGACAAGTAGGATCTCAATAAGGGTCATGCAGAAGGCACTGGTCGCCAGGTGGAAGCCGGTCACTATTTACGAAACCACCCACCCACCCAAAGACAAATAGTAAACAAACCACATAGATATTTCACAAGCATCCTAAATACCATACCACAACCAGCAAATGTAACACAGTACAAAAAAACATACTAACACACCTGACCAGGCAAGCACTAAACAATCTCCCTCACACAAAGTGCTCAACACCCCCCCCCCCCCTGACATAAGCAGCGAGTCCTCGCGGACTCTTTGGCGTCCTCATCGGCGCGCTCATTCCCCGCAATTCCTACATGTCCAGGAACCCAGCAGAAGATAAGCTCGACATCCGCCCGGCTTGCCAAAACCGTGGCGTCACGGATATCGTGAACCAGGGGATGCGAGATTCCAATGCCCTGTGGGCACTCAGGGGATGCGGATATTGTAATGCCCCGAGAGCACTTGTCCGTGAAGACAAGACGTAGCAGCTGGTAGAGCCCCCACTGATTTCAAATAGAGGGGACACAGCGTGGAAACCGACCCCCTCTTGGGACTTGGAGCCATCTGGCCAACCCCTCTTCCGGCAGCAGCGAGGTGATACCGTTGATGCTCAGGGCAAAGAGTGCGACACTGAGGACACTTCCCTGCGGGACACCCTCTTCCTGCTCCATTGGGCCGGATAGGGCTCCCCCCACCCACACGCGGAATCGACGATCTCGCCAAAATTCAGATATAAATATTGGGAGGCGTCCCATCGCCCCCATCGTACGGAGAGTCTCCATGATACCGTATCGCCATGCGGTATCATAGGCCTTCTCCAGATCGAAAAACACCGTGGCGGTGTGCTATCTACGAAGGAAGGACTCGCAGACGGCATTTTCCAGTCGAAGCAGAGCATGCGACGTGGAGTATAAATTGCGGAAGCCGCAGTGTGCAGAAGACAAATGGCCTCCGGTGTCCAGAAAAAAGGCTAATGTAACATTTACCAATTAGAGTGGGTTAGAGAGATTGGGCGGAAACCAGGTGGAGTAGCGTGATCTCTCCCCGGTTTGCAAAAGGCGAGCACAGTAGCGATTCGCAAGGAAACTGGGAAGAGACCCTCCACCCAGATCCTGTTGAACAAATCTAAGAGAAAGGCCATGCCTCGCTCACCCAAGTGTCGAAGCATGGCGTATGGGACATCATTCGGACCATGGGCGGTGTCCATGCATGAAGCAAGAGCGGATCGCTACTCACTCACAGTAAACCCATCGTTGAAGGGTTCTCCGCCTCTTGGGGTAAAGTCCAGTCGGCGGCCTTCAGTGACATCATGGCTAGAGAAAGTGGTCGTGAAGGATTCCACCATGGATGCGGGTCCGAGATTGCGGTCTCATTCTCCTGGAGAATGGGTGGGGGGTCCTGCAAGAACTTGCCCCGAATCATTTTGACTCGCTTCCACACCTCTGCTAGAGTAGTCTTTCCCGTTAAATGAAGACACGTATGCCCGCCAAGAAGAGCGGCGGGCGTGCTTCGAAATATACCGGAACCTAGCCCTAGCGCGACGAAATTTACGGACAGTGAAATCGTTCGAGGGGCGGTTATAGTACATGCAGGTAGGCATAACGCTTCTGTTTTAGGGCCGTCTCACACTCGGCAGACCACCACGGGAGTGGTCAGCGTGAAAAACGGCCAGACTTTCTGGGAATAGTAGTCAGGCCCGCGGAGATGAGGTTGCAGGAGAAGAACTCAACAGCCTCATTTACCGACCTAAACTAATCGACTGAGATAGAGAATTCAGTCATTTCCTGAAATGCAGGCCACCGCGCCGCGCCAAGCACCACCGAGGTGGGCGATCAGGCGGCAGCGACCCAGAAAATGATATTTGAATGGAAAAGTTATCACTACCATGGAGGTCATCAACCACCCCCTAATCAAAATTAGGTTGTGCATCCGGAGAGCACAGAGATAGGTCAAGGCAAGAAAATGAAGCGGTTATCGGGCAGTGATGCGTAAACTCGTCCACATTTAGGACACCTATCTCAAGCTCTTCGATCAGATCGACAATGACTTGTCCCCTGGGATTGATAGAGTAGTCTCCCCAGAGGGGGTGTCTACCGCTTAGATCTCCGAGCAAGAGATAGGGTCTCGTCAGGCGTGCCACGACGCGTCGAAGTCAGATGACGGTGGAATGTACTCAGAAATAACAGTATACATCCTATCCAGGTGCAGCTGCAAATCTACTGCCTGAAAGGAGGTATCTAAAGAGAAAGGAAGAACAGAGACATCATGCCGGGTGTAAATCGCACATCCTCCCACCCGGCGTCCATCTTGTGGTTATGGGGCCGCAAAACCTTTATACTCCGGGAGGGTGGGCTGGAGGCATGCGCCCAGCATGGTCTCCTGCAAAAAGATAGCTAACGGGGAACGGGACGAGACTAGCCTCCACAACTCCTCCCAGTTGCCCCGGAGTCCACGGCAATTCCATTGAAGGAATATGACTTCCAGGCCTAGCTTGGAGGAGACGCGGGGGCCCTCCTCGTACAGACAACCCTCACGGGAATGGCCGTACGCTTCCCGGATGCAGAACTCTGGGCGCTGTTGGCCGTCAATGCATTGAAGGCGCTGTCGCCTACGAAGACTTATTGGGCGAGGTTGGGCTCCCCATCCGAGTCTTTTCCTCCCTCCGCCTCGAAACCTTAGGCGGGCCTTGCGGCTTCAGAGGCGGAAGGACCACCACTAGGCGTGGGATAAGGAGTCGATGCTCCTTTCTTGCTGTCCTCCTTTCGGGGGGCAGCTTTAAGAACCCCGGAAGATGGTCTGGCGACTAACTTCAGGGATGTTGCCTCCTGTGAGTCTAACGACTCGGTGGAGGCGCGTGGCCGTTTCGCCTTACGGGAAGGAGGGGGGGGAAGCCCTGGTTTTAGCCGGGGCTGGGTGTGAACCCTTTGTGCCGCCAGTTTTACCAGGAGAGCGCCCGTGTTGAGTAGAACCCGCAGAAGGGCTTCGAATGGGCGCTGAAACAACCGTGCTCGTTGGCCTGGATGGCCCAGGAGCAGAGGGTGTCTTTCTGAGCATTGAGGCTTAAGACGTCCCAGGCCGAGCCGGGCCAGCCAGGACTAAGTCCTTAGCCTCGCGGAATGAGAGACGATCCTGGGCCTGAACGACCAGGATTTCTTTCTCAAGGAAATATGCACTACATTGCTTCGAAGAAACGGGGTGCGGCTCTCCGCAATTGACACACTTGGCCACACACGATTTGGACTGATCGTGTGACCTTGGAGCAAATTTACACATAATTCGGGTGAACCCGACTTTGCACGTTTACATGAGCGATTCGTATGACCGAAGCGGTGACAGTAATAGCACCTTCGCGGCAGTGGCACGAATGCCTTCACGAGGTAGCGGTACTAACCGGCATGCACCGACTCCGGGAGCTTGTCACAGTCGAACGTGACGAAGAGTGTAGGTGTGGGTCTCGAGGCCCCTCCCTGTTTTCTCATCACACGCTCGACCTTGACCGCCCCGTGGTCGGCCAGCTCTAGAGTGATATCTTCTATGGAGTGGTCAACGAGTTCCCTCGCATAAACTACTTCTTTCACAAAGTTCATGGTAGAGTGCGGCGTCACACTCACCGGGGTGCCATCAAGTGTCGGAAGAGCACTTATCTTGGCCGCTTCGGAGGGGAACCGCCGCATTCGCCAGAAGGCTGCCCCCCGAGAAACGATCGAATTCATGTCTGGGGAATTTCCGGGCTATGGAAGCAGCTGAACTCCATTTTGTGCACACCATGCCTTCACTGATTTTGCTGTATGACATAGGGCCGAGTCTTGTTGGAATATCCAAGGTCTGTCGCCATACCATTCCCTTATTTGAGGTAGTAAACGACCTTTAAGAACTTTTATATGCTTTCCTTGGTTCATAGTTTTCCGAACAATGTGCAAACGACTTGTTCCATTCACCGAAATGGCTCTCCCCACCATGATTTTCGTTAGAGATTTTACTGTTTTCCTCAGACATTCAGCCATAAATTCTAATCCCGGCCGTCTTCTTACACTTTGCACGCAGTCATTTAACACTGTAATGGTTGATTCGTCAGAGAAAACTATCTACTACAGTAGTAAATAAAACATGAGTAGTTGAACAGTGATAGAATTATTGGAAAAGCCATTAAGGTAATGAATCAATCATCACATAAACTTTATGGGTCGAAAAAGTTTGAGCCATTACAAAAATGAGGCACTGTTAAAGTTAGTAGGTATTAATGCTCTTTTTTTATGAATTACGGGTAACTGGTTAGCCAGATGTGTCATTCTTACCTTTCCCTATTGTTCTGAAGTTCACTCAATGTGATTCTTTGCCCAGGAATAGCGTGCCTTCATCATTGTTTCCGATATTCGAGGCTTCTTTCAATCCAGCTTCCAAAGGCCTGTCATTCACTGTTCTTCGGGCCAAGCAACGAACACCCTCTGCTGCTAGCTCAATAGAAATCTTCCTGCAAGATGTTCTTCGTCTCTTAAGAGCCTGTTTTATTAATTTTCAATCTGTTCTTGGAGTTTTTTTTCGTTTTCGACCACATTTTCCAAACCTTTTTGAATTTAAATCTCTACCGTTCTTTTTTTCCTTAACACTGACTGTTTGAGTTGAAACACCTAGTTTTTTTTTACTATTTCTTCCTGTTTTAATTGATATTCTTTCAGTAAAACGTTTATTTGTCCAATTTTTCGAGGACTCAAATCCCTCCGTTTACCCATTTAGGTTTAATTAATTTATAGCTAAAAATACCTGAAAATCACAAAATCAAACTATTAAAATAAATAATAAGCTATCTGAAACACAAAAACACTATAAACAACAGAAAACATCCTATTTGCGCTCTAAAACAAGATACCAACTGACACACAACTGGCTGTGACTTCAGTGAAATGGTCCAATGGTCCAGTGTTGTTCCTTCAATGCTACCAATTATACTTACAAAGTAACCTAAGGCTCTTGAAAATAAGTTAAATAGTTGCTCGGTGTTGGTACACAAAACAAATCAAGTTATAATCAATGAAGTTGGTTTCACTGGCTTTTTTGCCGGAAAAAAAAGTAAAATTTTGGAAAAATCCATAATAATTCCGCCAGTACTGTAAATAGAGCCCAAATATCACATTAAATTGTCGCCGCTGAACGAACGTGACCGTGATATGTGACATGACTAAATGCGTCACTACATAAACAGAGAACAACCATCAAAAAATGACGAGTCGTTTACTTGTCCTTGGAACGGATACAAAAACTAGGACACAAAACAATTCGAATCCTTAAGAGTACTGCGCCTCGGGCACTTCAACCCGCAATGGGGCTGTCAGGCATAATATGAGATTGACCCCCTATCCTATCGGGGAAATATACCTTATAAGTGATAAGGTTGGGCAAGTTCTCGAGATTGCACCCCTATTCGGCTCCCCCGCATTCTCGTTTTGCCCAGCTACGCCCCTTTCCTTGGGAACCATATCTCATCAAATTTACTGGCAGAAATGCCCTCGTTAGTTGTCTTCAAATCTAATAATAACAGTCCATTAATGATCTGAGATGAGAAGGAAAACTTATGATCCTTACAAGTCCTAAAATCACACCCTTTCTCATAGAAGCCATAGACTTTAATTGACATTTCTATTTATAATTTAAAACATCCTATAGCTATATCGTAGGATCATTATTATTAGAATAGTGGCACTATCATACTACTACTCAATAATAGCTAAAAAAATATATATCTCCGGGAAACTAAGAAACTTCAGCCTGACGTTCTGGATTGTCAATTTTTTATTAGAGCAAAATCGATCACCTTAAAGCAAAAATAGTGAACGTTTAAAATATCACTTATAAAAATCTATAATAATGGCTTTAAAAAAATGTTGATTTACATTCGTGGGAAACGAGAAGGATTAGAAGGATTTATCTGTTTTGAACATCCAGAAAGTATTCGATAAAGTTAAAGCAGAAGAGCATTTGTTTTCCACCTGAACGCCACTACTACTACTACTACTACTACTACTACTACTACTACTACTAATCCATTGGGAATTAACGAATGTAAGCAGCAGGTGTCGAGGTACTGAAATGGTCTACGCGAAAACGCGTTTGCGAACCGTTCTGAAGATGTTAATAGCTTCCCGGGAGCATGTAGGCCCCGTCAAAGTTACTACAATTGGGGCCGCACCCTCTGTGAGGTTGTGCTAAGGGACCAGGTTAGAGTGAAAGGAGGCTGTTGCATGCTAAGGGAATTTAATAGCACCCAGTGCGATAGCGAGAGGACCTGCCGGTTTTATTCTTTTTTCAGAGCTTCATCTTGCGCTTTGTTGGTAGTGGTTGCAGAGCATGGCCTAAATGGAAACTACAGTAATTAAATGGGAGATCATTTAGAATAAGCACATCCTCTCCTGCTCCACAGCCAATTGAGGCCTCTCTTCCATCTCCATTCCCCACGTCCTCCTCCCCATCTCCCACATCCTCCTTCTTCCCAATCTCCCACCCTCACCCATATCTTCCTCATCCCTGGGGGGTTTAAGAAACCCACAGAAACCCATTGAGTGTCTAAGAAACCCACTCGGATCGGAGGAACTGGCAATGGGTTTAAAGACAACTTCAACCCCCCCCCCCATTATATCTAAGAACCAAGTGAGGGTTTAAGAAATCAAAATGATGTGACCTAGGAACGGAACTTGCGTTTATATATATATATATATATATATATATATATATATATATATATATATATATATATATATATATATATATATATGTGTGTGTGTGTGTGTATATATATAATCATGGGGCGAAAATGGCTTCGTACTGGGTCTAAAATGGTTAAATAAATAACGGTATTCGCAATAAAGAGAAAATTTAACTTTTTGCGAAAAAGTTTAAATATTTATTTCCCCACCCGACGTTGCCGCAGCTGACGATGGAACTTTCAACTTGCTACTTACTCCCCTTTCTGTGTGAGGGGAATCAGACAGAACCTGACTTCACCGAATTGTAACGGGGGGAGACTATCGACGTACGACGAAGTGGGGGGGGGACAGAAAATTGCTGTAGCGATTTTTTTTTTTGGGGGGGGGGGCATAGAAAGAGAACAATCGTTATCAATAAATTTTAATTGATTTCAAACTTTGCCAATAACATAAATGGGAAATCAGGGTTGATATACTTGGACAGATGATAACTATCGCTACGAGGTGCCAAAATAATTGATCCAATTAGACCACCGAAACGAGAAACGAAACGATGAAAATTAGATGCAATTCGAATTTTCCGACGCCCGCAATTGGAGGAAGGCCGAACTGAATCTGGGCGCCAAATTCCGACTGCCTAACCAATTTAAGCCAAACTTCCGTCCATCTAATTGGATTTAAGTGGATAAAAAGGCATGTTCGAAAATAGTGGTAAGCGTTCGTCACGTTGAACGACAGAAGTGTATTTTGTTTATCTTCTGCTTAAATACAAACCAACCTGTCAGTTCCTTAGTTATTCAAAAAGTGTCATTTATCCAACGATGAAGAATGACAGGTTAATTTTAGTGCGACGGATACGACCATAATGAAATCAGAACAGAACTGCTTTCCATCTCTTTGGTTGGAAGCGAGAGTGGAATGGGCCTCAGGATCGAAAGTGAACGACAGCGAGATGTCAAGGAAACGGAGGGATTTGCCAACAAAGGCATGTATCCGTGGTAATGGAAAAGCCACCCGAAGGATTCAGACCCAGAAAATGTAAAAACACTGCTGACATTATATATATATATATATATATATATATATATATATATATATATATATATATATATATATATATATACTATATATAATGTGAAGAACGTGGGTTCTTCTTCACCTTTTGTCGGAGAAGGTTGTCTGTAGCTTTTGTGGTCTTCCAGGTTTTGGTAGGCATACCACCGTTGTTGGATGGCAACGATCAACGCCATTAGAGTAGACAACATATTTTCTTAATGGGATTTCTCCTCCTTCCACACCAAAAGTTCTGGCCTTTACCTCCTTTGGCATGGGTCTATAAGGCACAGCGAAAAATGGACGAAACGGTGGCTAAACACAAAATACTCCTATTCTGGTCACTAAGGAAAGCAACACGCAACGCAATACACCCTCTCAGTTGTCTGATTAACAAAGCCGCCAGTCTGCCACCAAAGGCATAAGTCGCAGCAATTAAAATTTCACCTAATACTAGACTACTTTAAAATTCTAAAAAAAGCATACCAAAGAAAAACAAACAAATCAAAGTCTAACAACAAAAAGAAAAAGAAGGAAGCAGGCTCCGGCGTCGAGGGAGGCACGTCTACCCCCGGCGGAGGATCATGCGATCAACAGCGAAGGGAGTTAAATGAAATGGAAGGAGGCCCGCCTCCTCCAAAAGTCAGATAGTCCACACGTATGTGTACACGAACATGTCCGGAGTACAAGGAACAAGCGGTAGCGTCCCCACTCGTCTCGGTACCGAGAAGGGTAACGTGCGCGAAAATCATACAGACTTGAACATTCAACAAGAATGTGCCGAAGCCTGGGGGACAACGCAGTCATCGCAGTAAGGTGCCGGGGCGCGCTCCATCAAATGGCGGTGCGTCCCGCGAGTGTGTCCAATTCGAAGAAAGCAACCTGAAGCCGTCGTAGAATTGGGGGATAGGTCCATGGAAACAGTCAAGGCCAAATGGCACGCAACTATAAGTTCCCCATGTAGTCGGTGTGAGGAAGAGCAATTCACTCGTGACCATGAACCCAGTAGAAGATAATTTCGACATCCGCTCTGCTTGTGGCAACCGTAGTGTTAAGGATACCGTGAAACAGGGTGGATGGGGCTTTGTGAATCGCTAAAGGTCAAAATCCGGCAATCGAAAAGGGCAGGGCGCATTATATCCCGTACTAAGCGGTGTAATGCAACCTTCCAGAGGGGCGTCCTGGGCAGAAGCAGAGGCGTCACCGGCCAGAGATCTCAAAGGAATATCCTAGCCCTAAATCCAAATGACTTACGGTATGATTGGCGTCTTCGGCGTCATAGACACCGTCGAGATCGGCCGCGGTCGAAGCAAGAGCCATTGGCGACTGACGGAAAAGCCGGAATCGCGTGAACAAGTGCATAATGCACAGTGCACGGCGCAGACCGAGTGGCATCCACAACTACGCTCTCAATGGGGATATGTGGAAGGCTGCGGCAGCCAGCCGGATAGTGGTGTAGTGGAGCGAGTCCGCCTTCCGCAATATACGCTTGGCTGCAGATGCGTAATACGCAACAAAGGATCGCTAGCCCTATGAGCACCCTAAGTACTGAACGTCGCGGAATAAAAGAATGTCCATGGTGCGGGTACAAGATACCATAAGAGTGCGAATATGAGTTTCCCAGGTGAGGCATCGGTCGAAAACAAGACCAAGGAAACGGTTCGAATCCACTATTTCGCGCTGTTAAGCATATCGCTTCTGTCTTAGCTGTTTTGCACTTAGCGACCACCAATGAAGCGGACTGCAGGCAAAACTACCAGATGTGCTATGAAGAGTACTTAGGCCCACGGCCATGAGGTTGCCGGAGAAAAAGAGCGGCATCATTTACCTAAATAGACTGGGACAAAGAAATCAAGTCATTTCCTAAATGCGGACCACCGGACTCGTTTCAAGAACCAACGTAAATATTCCCTCTATTTGTTTTTCTCTCTCACGCTCTCTTGATCGCTGTTTTTTTTGTTGACATTTGTCTCATTTTGTATATAAAAAATGTCTTGGGGGGAAAAATTTTTTAAGTGTTACAGCTGAAGGAAATGCAATTAACCGCAAAAAATTTCCGGACCTCCCGTGTTTCATAAAAATGCAAATGATTCTCGCCTACTGTGATGTAGCGTTCAGCATTCATCTTAACATTCTTAGGTATCAAGTATAGCCCTCCCCTCACCATCAATGCGCTAAAGCAGCCACACACCATCGCAGATTCAGGGTATTTAACTGTGTTCATCCTGAATTTGCTGCTGACTAAGAAATAGCAACGAACTGTCCTTGTGCTACGCTGTATACACTGGAACGCGGACCCATCCGACACACAACCTTCTGTCAGTGTCCAATGCTCCTATTTCATGGTGAAAACAGGTTGGTGCTTCTTCTTGCGCACTGTGAGCTTTCTTAGTTGCACCGCACGGTGTCTTTCTGAAGGCGACGTTTAATAGTGTGGACGAAGGGGGGGGGGGAGGAATCTTTCAGAAGCAGGTGATAACTATTCTCCAGCTCTGATGCTATTAAACGTGGGTTCTTCTTCACCTCTCGTCAAAGAAGGTTGTCTGTATCAACACCATCAAAGTAGACAACATATTTTCTTAATGGGATTTCTCCTCCATCCACACCAAAAATTCTGGCCTTTACCTCCTTTGTCATGTGGCTATGAGGCTTAGTGAAAAATGGATGAAACGGTGTTAGCCACCGTTTCATCCAAAATACTCCTATTCTGGTCACTGGGGAAAAGCAACACGCAACGCAATACACCCTCTCAGTTGTCTGATTAAAAACCCCGCCAGGTACCCATCCCGTCGTCTCCATTCACCAATATGATTTGCTACTTGTCGGCAGAAAACTATCCCTAAACTATAGCGGCGGAAATGCAATTACTAATTTCAGGAAGGCTCAGCTATGTATTTTCAAAGGGAAGGTACAGATTTTTTTTTCAGCAACTGTAGTCTTGTGTATTTGTGATAAAAAAAGTCTCTCTCAAGTAAACAGCTTTCACTTACATTAGACTATCGTGTACAGTAAGCTAATACCAAACCCATCTTACTCACCTCACCTATTCTCGAGTGTTTCCTAGTTACACAAACACTGGGGACTGTTTACACGCAAAAGATTCACCACACAAGAAGCCAGAGCTGAAGAGTTTGAGCAGTTGTGTTAAAAAACGTTTTTAAAATGGGAAGAGTTAATATAACTACGGGATGGGGTAGGACAACGGAGCATACTTTGGTTAAAGCAATTTCTTAAATCTAGTTTTATGAGTTTACTTTTTCTCCGACATTCCATTTGTTACTTGTCATACTGCATCCCTCAGGGGTTTCTTTTACTATTTTCCATCATCTTATGTGGATACGGAGTTTGTCACTTTTTACTAGTCATAGATTTTTTTATATAAATATTCAACTAGTTTAATTATCTTTTCTTGGTTTGCGATTTTATTTCCTAGTTTATATTTAGAAGCGTCATTTGTGCCTGCCGATTATTCTTACCAATGTTTTTTTAATAGGTTAGAGATTCATTATATACTTGTTCTAACCAGTCTCCTTTTTTTTAGCTTCTTATCCTGTCCTTTAGTACGTGCATTTATTTGTCCAAGAGTTTTAATAAATACACATTAACCAATAAAGTCTCTAATGGAAAGCGCGGATCTTACCACTGCGCTACGATCGACTATATAAGGAAACGAAGTTGGAAAGACAATGGCCAGGTGGTCTTGCGAGTTTCTTCAACCGCCACGCACAGAAAATTAGCCAATATTTAATTCGAAAGGATGCAGCCACACATTGAGGTATGTCTTGTGAGTTCGATAAGGGATAACACGCGCGCCTAACGTAAGAGGAAAAATCTACACTCCACCTGGATTCAAACCATCGCCCTCTGTCTAATATAGGCGGTCTTTCGTTTCCTCTGCTCCCTGCGACCGCTCGGGGGATTGCGGGAGAGGAGAAAACCTTTGAGCCTACAGTTTGTCCTGTAGGAGGCCCCGCCAAAGTTAGCACAATTAAGTGGAGCCGTGCTTTCTGTCAGGCTGTCCTGAGGGGGGCCAGGTTAGAGTGTAGGGAAGCAAGCTGTTGCATGCTATGGGAATTTTATCGCCCCCCCCCCCCTCCGTGTGCTAGCGGTCCATGCAACAACTAGGAAGTGGAAGTTCAATTGCAACTTAACCTCACGCGGGATACACCCAGGTAGGGTGGTCCCACTACAAGATTCGTTTCCTCTCATTCCATATGGCGCTTCTTCAAAGGACCGACATTGTGAAATCAGAGTATACAAACTTAAAAAAATGCAGATTTATTTACTAAATTAAAACAAAAATATTACCGGTCAAGGACGGGGGTGAGGGTCACTTATAATGCTACTTTTATTTGGTCCATGTCTCGACAAAATTTCCAATTAAAGACTTGTGGATTTGTAATGGTTGTAGCAGTGGAATTTTGATTTAAAAAAAAGTAGGGAGGAACGACTACAAATTGTAACAGTAAACATAGTGAATACTAGTTAGTATGGAGGAGGGGGCCCCAATTAAGAACAAATTAAAGTTGGTACAGAGCAGAATTACGCCCCCCCCCCGTAATGGTGAGGCGGGGAGGGGTGGAATGAAAGCTTAAGGCACGACCGTTGTCGGGCAATTAGTTAGGCCACAATGTCACAATGTCAGATGTAATATGAACAAGCGCTGCAGCTGGCATAGGAGGATCGCGTACCCTCCGAACCTCAATGCTCGAAGGTGGATTTGCGTTCACTTTCTAGGGATACGCCCTCGTTGGTTTTCGCCTTTTAGTTTGGAATAAGTAACTAACAAACAAAATGGGAAGCGATGTGATGAGCGACGGACCTATATGGACTGGATCTATCGGGACGCAAGGCGATTGTTTTAATCACGAGGGAAAGCAAAACCGCTTGTGAAAATCCAACGTCTCTGTACGAATGAATAACGCGATAAAAATAATTCAAGAATTATCAAGGCAACTTGAAATCACACCCTTGAAAGAATACCCCAACTCCAAACAAACAAACACTTTACCATCTCTCAAACACACACGAAACCGGAGCCAAGATGCAGCTGCACCATTATAATAGCACAAGTCTTATTTTCATTTTCATTCCTAGGACAAAGGCACAACAAAAGCTCCCATGGATATCACGAAGAGCCATTAAATTTTTAAATTAAAGACCCAAAATATTTTTTTAAGAACCCCCCCCCCAAAAAAAACAAGGAACTCTGACGGGAAGTTTCATGGATGCGGACTTGAGGGCGCAACTCTCCTGAATCTTTCCCGCAGGTACAAAGATGTATTCTTTTTCAAGTCTTCCTCTAACAATAAAACATTTAACCCGATTTTGAAGACAGAATTAAAATATTTTTGGATATGAAAATGTCCTCCAGACACCACTTGGTGGCAGCGATTCCTTTTCAACACAAGTGTCGGGCACCCTTCCATTTGTCTAGAACAAATAAAATACTATAAATAGCGAGCATAGTTCCCTCCCTTCTCATATCCAATTGGAAAGATGAGTCTAAGCTTATCCTTAAGTTCTTCCCAAGCACATATTCCCAGTGCCATTATTCCTCGGCCCATGAGGAGCCTCGCACCACCTTCCGGTTGGGGAGTTCAGTTGAAGCAAAACGGAAGCAGACGAGGAAGAATAAATCTCGTGCTCTCGCAACCAATGACGCCCCGGCTCCACCCAACAGACGTATCTTCTGCCACCCGCCCATAAGGGAGGGGCAGGCGCGTGCTTCCCACAAAAAAAAGCACCTCTCCTCACGCTCTCTCACGTCTGGTACGACGAGAGAAGATAAAGAGACATTTTGGCGGCACTAGTCAATTGAGAGTCAAGCGCCTTGGGAGATTCGATAGATGCATAAAGGAGCTTTATTTTTTTCATTCTCCCGTGAATTGATAAAATCAATCATGGAGGGATTTTATTATATACATAAAAAATAAATCAATGTATATCGGCCAGCATTTTCTTGTAAATGGATTTTTATAGCGAAAACCAACGATGTCATATCCCGTAGAGATGTTGTAATGAGGGATTTGTAGAGGAGTGAAGATCCAACTACGGTCATTAGGGCTGGGAGAAAACCCAAGCCTCCAGATGTTAGCTGCAGCGTGGTTTCCATGTTAAACCTGACACCCCCTTATGGGAGGTAGGAAAAGAAGAAAAAAATGCAGGCATATTGAAAACCCAACCAAGAAAAATAGATAAAGAAGGGCTGGTAAAGAAGTGGCGTGCCACCATGCCAGGTGCAAATGTATAGATGCGGCACTCCGAAAGCGAGTCAGGCTGATCAAATACGATGGTAGAATGAAGTTAGGGCGAGTGGAAATGCGTCGAAGATACTCGTACACAGCCAGAGGGAGAGAGTCCGGGTAAAGCAGCGCAAGATAGGGCACAATTCTCCTGAACCTGCTTCTAGTTAGGTCACAAAGACAGGTCCTATTGTGGAAGTAATGTTATTTTTGAGAAAATAAAGCGAAAACCGACGGGAGATTTCAGCTAGAACGTTTTAAGAAAAGAAAAAGGGTAATCAATGGCCTATAGGAGGCAGCTCCTGTTTCCATCAGCCAGTTGAATCCCACCCAGCACAAATCTATTCCAAGTCCAGTCCCATATAGCATCTTCATCCCTAAAACACCCCAGGAAAGACAGTTCTATCACAGGACTACTGAGCTTATTTCATTCATCTACCACTTAATTAGTAAACCAATTTTTACCGATCTCTTTCAGATAGCAATGAGACTAGCTAGGGTGCAACGAACGGGGAACCTAGCCGTGTTCCGCAAACTAAGAGGATCCTTTTACATGTGTGGGGGGAGGCGGAGGGGTTCTTCCCGGCGTAGGCAATGGAAGGGAAGAAAGACAAAGGATTAAATGGTGGCTAAAGGCACAAGATGCTGTATCCGGCGCATTTCGACCACCCCACGAACAAGTAGGCGAGAAATAGACGAAAGATCGACTCCGACGAAATTAGAACCAATAATGTAAATTCCTTGGGGGTGTGGATGGGGAAAATTGATGTTGCTTGGTAATGAGACTGATCGAGAAAGAAGATGGGGCAGTGACCTAAAAAAGGGAACGGCAAACTTAAAATGCTTTGGACTGAGAACTGTTTTCTTTATTGCTGTGGTGGGGAGATCATGCATGCACAAATCCAGGGCAACACATATCAAAGCTACTAGAGTGAAGGGTGGAGCACCATCTGTGGTCGTTTGCGACTATTTCATCCTTTGCGCACCGCGCATACAAGCGAAGCACAAAGAAAAGCAACCACTCCAAATTCGACCCATTTAAAGTCATGAGAAGAACGCGCGCATTCACTGCTTCAGCGTCAAAGAATGAATAGGCGGAGATTCCCGCCAAGCGGACTGTGTACGCGCTGAAATGCAGCGAGCGGCATAAGTTGACCACTTTGGTGTCAAGTTACAGAATTCATAAGAATGATGAAGATAAAGAAGATGTTGGGAGAATTACACAAAGATTTTTAGTTCAGATTTCGAAGACTGCGCGCGACAGTCAGGAGCAGGTCATATTGGCCCAAAGTCTCTACAATGGTTACTCGTGTAGGATTTGAAATAAATAAAAAATAAGAAAACGGACACCTGACCAATGCATGAGCATTCGGATGAAAATGTATTACGGGACGGAAACTCTATATGGATACCTCGAGGATGAAAGAGTTTCTTTTTAAATGTGTAGAGGCCAAGAGGCGTCATACAAGAAGAATTCGAATACAATATAGGACCAACTCGTACCCCGAGCCAAGAGTGTGTTCTATGCAAGAAGGGAAAGACATAAGTTGTCACTCAGAGAAGAACAAAATACAAGCATGAGTGCAGCACCCCGAGGTGCCATGCCGGTTGGTTCTTAAAAAAAAATTCTATGCATACCAAAATTAGACCATTAAGGACGAAGAGACAGCTTCGATGTGAAATGAAATAAAGAGTGCAATGGAAAGGGCGTAAAGGATAAGGTATGGATGGAGTCCTGGCACAAAGGCCTAGAATTATTCTAGCGTTTGAAAAGGAGGTCGCCTTCCAACACTGTTTTAAACTTTACTCAGTTGATAAAAAAAAGCGAAACCAGTCCATCGTCCCGGTCGTAAGTTGAATGGCAGGTAGAGGTTGGAAAGAGGAGACTAATCTCTGGTGGACGTGTCTCCCTACAACGCCGTACTTACACAGATGCCACGGATATTACTCTATTCACAGAATTCCATTTATGGCCAAATGACTCAAGGGTCTCGAAACTCGTTTAAGAGCGTCGGCATAAAAATAGACGCCACAGACAGCAAATTTTAGTCCGATTCCGACCATAAAAGGCTTGCATATGGCTACAAAAGAGCAACATAGATAGAAATAAATACAAGCATGCACGCTTGCATGCCTAACTAACAAGGTCCCAAGTGAAGTGTGACCGAGCCGTAAATGAACGAGACAGCGACGATCGTCTGAGAACGTAAAAAATCTCAGCAATGATACACGCCATTAGTTGCTATGGAGGATGTCACTAACCTGCCATTTAATGACTAATTTCAAAAGACCAATAGCTAGCCATAAGAATATCTGCAACTACAAATTTTTAAATGCTATTTAGTTTTCTACCACATATGTATATATAAAATGATTAGATTTGCGGCTCATTCTTAAGTAGCTTCCGAAGCATTTCTACTAATGATCTTGGCTTGGTTAATAGAGGCAACGTTTTCATGAATCAAGCCCCAATTATTTTGAAGATTTCTTTGATCATCTAATTATTCCTCTCTTTATTCTCCCGATTACCTAACAAAGTTTTCCTCAACCCTTCTTATGTCTCCGAGTATTCGTGAAATAAAGGGCCAATGTTTAACAAAACACATGAAAGGGCATGGTCTCATTTTAGCATCGGTGATTATTTCCACCTCATTAATGTGAAATGTAAATTGGCAGTTTGCTCACGCTCGTTACAGACTCTACTCACTTCCATAGCATGTGCGAACCCGCATTTTTCCCCTTCAATTTATTAAAGTTGTTTTTTTAGCGCCCATCTGGCGACCGCCTACAGCGGCATAGTATAGCCTAATGCTGGGTTAAATTAACATAACAAACAAAACCAGAGGGAAAAACCTAACAAACAAAAACAAAACGAAGCAAAAAAACAAGGGGGGGGGGCTCCCACCGGCGCAGGATTATGCGATCAACAATAAAATAGAGGAGGCCAGACTCCTCCAAAAAGTCAAATCGTTCACAAGTCTGTGAGCACGATCTCGTCCCGTTTACAAGAGTAATTTAAAGCGAAACCAGAGGGCATCTCCGCCACAAACTTCGGAAGGAAAGATCTATCAAGAAAGTGATCAAGAAAGTGGAAAAGGTAGAGAAACAGAAAATGTGTGGAAGAGACAAAATGAGTTTCATTAGATTCAAAGTTTACATTTACCTAAAATGGAAAGGGAGGCGGTGACTCAACCTCGGGGGATAGGGAAACTGGCGGAGAGAGGCGGGGGTGGTGGTGAAGAGGTTCAAGAATAAAAAGAAAATCGACTCCAACAGTCCTTCGTCGACGGAGAGAGGAGGAAGAATAGATCTTCAAATTCCGAACGAGCAATTCTATATAATACAATAATGACATGTTTTGCCTGGTTCGCAACCCGAGTGTCCCTAAACTTGACTCGGTTTTCTTTCGATCTAGCTTCTTCTAGACCTCCCAGTAGCTAGCTTCTCTCCAGACCATAATCTCTCTCAAAATATGACAAAAAAATCTCAGCTGATTCTTCTTTGCATTCGTCGTCATCATAAGTCTCTCTCCCTTCTAACTCTTCTTAGTACCGCTTCGTTTGTAACTATCACTCCATGGTATTCTCAGCATTCTGCACAAGAACCACAATTCCAGTATTTTGATAACATTCTTCTACAATCATGTAGTAGTATGGAAATACATATGTAAACATTTCAATATTTTTTTAGTCCAAATCTATGTTCATAGAAATATTCGTTTATAACTTTTTTTTAATTTTTCCAAATATTGTTTTTACTATGGTTATTCTCGTTTTCCGCTGTTACAGATTTAGCGCTTTCTTAAATTATACCCCCCCTCAAATATTTGATACGGTACACTTGTGAATCATTGTATCTTGAATGTATGCTCTTACAATCTTCTACCTCTTATTTTTGGGGGGTTATTCTCATCACATCCGTTTACCTCGTGTTTATATTCAATCTTTTTCTTCCACACGATTCATCTAGACCTTTATTGAATCATTGTAGTATCACATCTCAAAATCACATTCTTTCATCCAATTCTGATATCTCCAAAGTCCCCCAACTCTTCCATGCATTTTCTACCTAAAAAATAATAATAAAAAAAGACGAAAATGGGTGGAAAAGGTTCAACCCAAAGTAAGGCACGCTTCAACCATCCCCGTAACAGCACCACTTCCTAAGAACGGGAAAGAAAGATCCAACAAGTAACCGAGCCCGTATTTCTAAAGCGCCCATATGGCGACTGCCACGAGAAAGCCATCCTTAACCTCTAAGTGTCCGGGGATTGAGCAAGAATGGAAGACCTGGAAGAAGCCGGGCGTGGGTGGTGCCCGGCACACTTCGGGAGGTTCAGGGTGGAGGACACCACAACACATATCGCTGTGCCCAAAGCTTGCGCAGACTTCAGGGATTTCGATCTTCACCCAGTCTTCAAGCAAAGCTCACGATCAATCCTACCCAGATTGCAGCTTTATAACACAATATATATATATATATATATATATATATATATATATATATATATATATATATATATATATATATATATATATATATATATATATATATATATATATATATATATATATACATATATATAAACAAAAGGAAAAACCCGAAACCAACAATAAGCACGTTAGTCAGAAATATTACTGAAAAGAGCTTCGTACAGAAATAGGTGGGATTAAGAAAAGCGAGATTATGTGGATGAACACTAAGTGATTGGGAGGAAGCACAACTTTCCTCAGATTTGCCCTGGCCTACACCAACATTTATTTGGACACGTGAATACTAATTTAGTTAAAATTCCATATACATAATTTCTCATAGTTTATTCATATTGCAAAAATACTATTGTTCTAGTTTCAAAAATCAATTTTAATTCATGAGTTAGTAAAAAAAAAAATTAGGTGAATACATAGGTAAATTTGACACTTTGGAAATGAACATATTGTCAAAATAAAGATAAAAATTGTCTTATGGGGCCACGAGACTAAAGAAGGTTGTTCATGCTTGTTGCAAAGTCATGGTTTAAAGACCTTTTAAACCAACAGCGTTCTCGCGATCTCACGGCTTTCCTAATAGGGAAGCTCGGCCTAGCAACACACACCCCTCCCTATGACAAGTCTATCGAAACGTGAGCAAGCGTTGGCATGTGCACGATGGAGAGGGGCATGGCATCCTTTTACCGCGATTGTATACACACCCTCATGTGTGTGTGTGGGGGGGGGAGAACAAAATGGAACCTCAGTTTGGGCAGCATTGGGGGTAGAAAGGTGCGTATAATCCGGATTGACGCGCGATTCCGCATCGCCGTTTCAGTGAGTTGTGCCTGGTAGAGGAACCCCGAGAACAGACGTCTATGTAGAAGGAGACAACCCAAAACACCAAGTACTCGTCTAGAAAAATATTCATAACAAAGCAAACATGAGGTTCGGTTTGGTTATTATTATTATTTTTTTTATTTTACCTATGCCTTTTGGTATTATAAGCCTGAGGAAGCACAGGAAGATGATTTCAAGCGTCGAATATTGCAAGTCGATAGATAGGTGGTTGGAACAAGCATTCCCGATGAGGCGACGCACGCTAAAATAGTACTTAAGAGATGGAGGATTGGCGAGTTTTATTCTGGTTTGCTTTTTACTAAAACTAAAATGTGAAAACAAACGAGGGCATCTCAGCTAGAGAAGATAGAAGAAGAGTTTCGTAAAGGAAGCGGTTATGCTAGGGAAAATGAAAGTGCGCTCAAGCTATATAACCCGAATAGTCTCGGGACTGGGAGGACGCCAACGCAGTCCCTCATGATAACATAATTTAACGGATGACAATAGCCACAAGGGCCTATCAGAGATCATCCGAGTCAATCAAACAACTCTGCAGGAATCACCCAGCATCCGGAATACTGCTTCTAAAGCATCTCCAATCAAGGCTTGTCAAAAACTAAAACATGCAGCTACAATATATGCATCAATATTAAAATATGTACATTTACCCCAACATAAAACTGGAAAAAAATTTTCAGCCACTTATCTAGCCTGCTCTTGAATATTTAAATATGGACTACTCGCAAAACTGGCCAACAGTTGTTTTTTAATCTGCAAGTGATAACACCTGGTCCTATTATTACCCTCCAGAGCAAAAAATTTGCTACTATCCAATTTGTCTAGCCCAGAATTTTTTTGGGAAAAACTCAATCATCTCCCATCTCATCAACCTTTCCAAAAAAAGAAGATATTCAGTAACCTCAGTGTATCTATATAGTTAAGGTTTTAAGGTGCTTTGGGAAGATATCACCTTTGTTGCTCTCCTTTGCACCGACTCTACTAGGTCGATATCAGGCCTAAAATGTGAGGACTGCAGGTATACAAAACAAGATGTGTCCAAGAATACAAATGTTCTTAGTTTAAGGATAACCACCTTATTTTTAGCATAAGAACATAAAAGGAGTCTTCAGAGACTAAATAATAGCCTACACGAGGGATCTCCTGTTAAGCATATAGTTGTTTTTTTTACTAACATTTCTCTTAATGAAGCCCAACGCTCTATTTTTTGCCCCAATACACTGCCTAGAAAATCTGAGTGACCTAGCTATAATAACTACTTGTCATTTTCATCCTCTACTGAGTACAGTAACTAAATTCTCCATTATCTCTGCCCTTATATATAATGTGCATTCTTGACGGTTAAACGCCATTTGCCACTTATTTGTCCAGAATACTAATTTATTCAAATCATTCCTCACTTGAAAGTTTCTCTTAATTCTTTTACCGGGGCTGCCAATTTTGTCTCACCAGCAAAAATAGAGCGTTTAAATTCGTACCTCAAATGGATTCTGATCTTTGTGGGTATTTCATTATTCGTTCGGGGATATATGGTCGTGGAGTATGAATGCACTTCTCCCCAAAGGGTTTAATACTGAAACGGTGTTTACTCATCACCGATTCCTATACAATATATTTTATATATTTATTTTTCTATGCACCCCATCACCCAACGCAGGTATAAAAGCATGCCTCTTTTTGGCTTACAATTTTTCCTTTCTTTCCTCACTCATGATCCTACTTTAGTACTTTTTTTCGGCACATTTTACTCCAAGTTTGGTGGCCGTCCATCACCTTCAGAACATAACACGCAACAACCAACATTTCATCTTCAACGGATCTAACAAAACCAAAATAGAGCTCCATTACCTACATGCCTGTATTATTCAGCCTATCACCCTACCTGACACTCCAATGGTTCCTTCAGTCGTCATACCCAAATACCTTTTATCTTATATAAATCTGGATGTATTCATTTTCTTTGCGCCTTAGAAAAGGAGTTTCAAACTGGATGGGCATCGATGCTCATAAATGTGAAATGTAAATTGGCAGTTTGCTCACGCTCGTTACAGACTCTACTCACTTCCATAGCATGTGCGAACCCGCATTTTTCCCCTTCACTTTATTAAATTTGTTTTTTTTGCGCCCATCTGGCGACCGCCTACAACGGCATAGTGTAGCCTAATGCTGGGCTAAATTAACATAACAAACAAAACCAGAGGGAAAAACCTAACAAATAAAAACAAAACAAAGCGAAAAAGCAAGGGCGGGGGGGGGGGCTCCCACCGGCGCAGGAACATGCGATCAACAATAAAGAAATTACAATGAAATAGAGGAGGCCAGTCTCCTCTAAAAAGTTAAATAGTTCACAAGTCTGTGAGCACGATCTCGTCCCGTTTACAAGAGTAATTTAAAGCGAAACCAGAGGGCATCTCCACCACAAACTTCGTAAGGAAAGATCCGTCAAGAAAGTGGCAAAGGTAGAGAAACAGAAAATATGTGGAAGACACAAAAGATCTTCCTGCGAGAATTCGGGAGAGGAGGGCACGAAATCATCAAGATATCAGCTACAAAGTGAAGCATCGGAGATTTCGAAAGTGTTTTCTAAGAATTGCACTACTTGGGATTAAAGATGAGGCACAAGTACTTTGAGAATCTAATATATAGTTTTGAAACATAGTATGACGGCTTCTTCACATTTCTTTGTAAAGAAAAATTGATCGTTTCTTCGGAGCCAGCTTGCCAAGATCAGCTCCCTCTTCGGCTGAGCAATTGTCGAGAGCTACGCGCCACAATAGAACTTCGCGAAAAGTTCTCGCGTATTTCTATGATATTAAAAAAGAAAGAAAGAAAAAGTTTCCTCGGCGCTTTTTAACCACTCAACTCGAAAGTGAACAAGTTTAGAAGTAGAGCATCCAATAAAGTCTAAGGGCGCGGGTGAGGAATTCGTATAATATAGTTTTAGGGACAACAGATGTTTTCGCTTTCTCTCCTCTGATGGAATTTGCCTGAAGAGACAAGGAAAAATAACCGGCGTGGTGTTTAGGCATGGAGAGACTGTGAACGATAAATACCCACAGCTAAAGCACGGTCGCCAAAGTGGTGAGCGCAACTCTCCTAAACCTCAATTAAAGGTTACTTGAGAGGCGACAACGCTGGCAGCAAAGGGAGTCAATTTCGCATGTGTTTTTCATCTCCAAGCCTGGGTAAAGGGGTTTCGATTCCCAGCGAAAGCAAATATTTCGGAGCTCGCGGTGGGCAGCGCCAATTAGGCGGTGCGCCGAGTCTGCAACATGCGCGCAGACAGCTGGGGCCACGTACGTCACTATATAGATAGCCAATCGCAACACTGCTCTCTCTTCCATCCAATTTTCCTTCGCACATACAACACACCACTCTTCGCTCTCAAAATGTGCAGAAGGGGTTTCCACACCCACACTCTCCTTGCGCGGAACGGATACAGTTCTGATTTTTATGTGAATTTCATTATCCGGTCAAAGACAGGGACCATGACTCCAAAGGAAGAGGCGGAGTAATTAACTCATTCGCCTCATTCCTTCTCCAGTGGGTAAAAATGCTGCCGTTGATTGAAGCCTACCACAAAATGATGAAAACTTAAAATCGAATTATGTGTTATTCCAACGGAGCGCATTTACAATTTGAGAACAGAGAAGACAAAACAGGTGATTGAGCAGAAAAAACAGGTTTGGGGAAATATATGCGAAACAAACCTATTAAATAAAATAGCCCGTTTAATTGCAGTGGCATGCGGCGGTTGTCATAGAAATGGCGGCTGGGCACTTTCACCCGCATTGAGCCTATTGGTGGATCCAGTCACTCTGTTGGCGTCACGCATGCCCGATGGAGTGTGAAGGTGCAGATCCGTTGATATGCTAACCGCAAACCACCTCAACCCTTAATGTCGGGGTCTGGAACGCTTCTCAGAACAAATGCATATAGAGAACACACACACAGAGGTAGGAATCTGAGCCTACTTTGGGAGATCAACGGAGTAGGGAGGGAACGAAACAAACGGGTCCATCCCTTCATCAAAGTCTGTGAAAAGTGGTTTATAATCAAAGGGAGGAAGGTTGGGAGAATTAAATATGCGGAAGGTACCACCTCCATCGCTAGAGGAACCAGAAGAGACGAGTTATGGCCACTTGGGACTGGAAGCGATCGCAATTCCTGGAGTTGTCCCATTTCCGTAAGGAAGACACGACTCCTAGAGCAGGTTTTAGGGAGAAGTAAAGGAGGTCGGGCAGGATGGCCCGGCCAGTACCTATCACCGTCTCGGTTGAAATAGCCGCTGTCTCGATATCACAAAGGACCCTTTAATATTAAAAACAAATATTGCAAGTGTTTGGCCAGCTTTAAAATATGTATATCGCTTATATATTTTTACTATTCGCTACCAAGAGTGATTAGAGCCATAGTGAAATGGACACAGGCGCAATCTAACAAAAAGGGCAAATCATTCAAGAGGGGAAAACGAGGGGTAGACCAGATAGAAAAGGCAGAAAGCCTCGCACCGTCCTCAAATCTCCTCGCGAGTTACTAACAGAAGAATGGCCATATGGGCACTGGAAAATGGGTGGATCGTTAATTCAGTGCAGACTGTGGCCAACTTTCGACAGACGCCACTCGACATACCAGCTCCCATCACAGTAGGGAGGACAAACGTGCACTCGTTCACTTTGCTGAATGATGCTCACATCAAATGCGGCCAATTACTGTTTTACATCACATCTTACTTCTTTAATTAAACAAGATTAGTGAGGGAGCTTTAAACGTTTACTTTTAGTCAGTCTAATGAAGTCGCCACAATTTAGAGCGTATTAAATTTAATTATATAAACTAATTTGAGAAATCAAACCGTAAAAGAGTTCACCAGTAATAGAGCCACCCTTTTAAAATAATTCACCACCCGTTCGAATCTAGTTGAAAAAAACAACAAATAGTAAACCCTTCAATAATATTGAAATTGATAAGGAATGCTACATTCAGCTTAATAGTAGGCGTAACATGCGTCAATACCGTAGGCTTAAAAAAAACAAAAAACTTTGTAAGTAGAATCAGGGAACCATTCTTGCCCTCCTTTACATACCCACTATAAACTCCAGGGCCGAGAGGTTGTTTTTACTTCGAACCATTCAGACTCCAAGCAAGATCGATTACAAATCAACTTTTAATACACCAATCAAACATTTATTTTAACTTGCTTGGTTGATATACGCGTCTCTCGACATTCAATGTAAGAAAGTCGACCCGAGTATTAATCAAAGAGTTACAGAGAGGTGAAAACGTCAGGTTATTTGCGTGGTAATTGCGTGGTGCTTGAATTGCAATAGGGATTTTTTCCTCAAGATATCCGCCAAAAATCAATTCAGATGTAATGGACACTGCGCCGTGTCGTGGGATACGTTCTCCCTCTTCCAGTACCACTTGAAGAAAAACTTACGTTAATCCTGTCCGTCTCGAGCTCACATATTCAAAGGGCGATTCTCACCTGGAAAAGAAAAGTAAATTAGCGAGCTATAGGTGTTAAATCGAGCACCTAACTGCATAAACATAAATTTTGCTCGAAATCATGGATAAATTCAGGGTACAAAAGAACAATTTTGCTATTAAAACTTTAACTACCCATTAAACGTATTAAGATAAATAATTCATCTGGCCATCACATTAAAGCCTTCGATAATGCAGCTTGAGGCCTTTTTAATCTCGTTTCGAGAAAAAGCGAATCCAAATCGTGTTTTGATCTTCTGGATTTCTTACCATGGTTTTGTCTCGTTTGTCCACGAATCTTATTGAGGGACCATACTGAGGGATTGACTAAACCAAAAGGGGCTAATTTCTCACCATTGTACTTTTTGCAGAACAAAAACACCACTAACAAGTTGTTAATTTCGTAAGCGCACCCCTCGCTCATCTTCTTTACATTAGTGTTAGTTAAAACAGGCCTTGTTCGAGCTCCATGCTCATAGTAACCGAGGTGAAGATATTCGACGGTTATTCCTTGGACTAATTTGGGGTCTTGCAACATTTGTTGTTTTACTCAACGATTGTGCTCAACAGAGCTTCGGACGTTGATAAAAAAAAGAAAACAAAGAGGGCTCTCAAAGTTTTTGAAAAGCAGTTGATGGAAACTGAAAAGTGATGAAATCAATAAGTCATGAAATTAGTAGTATATAGCAATTGAACGCGGGGGTGACCGTTCAATCTAACTAACGAACTAGGTAGAGCCATTTTTATTTATCAAAACAAACGAAGGCCATTTTCAGTATAACTAACGAACTAGGCAGAGCCATTTTTATTTATCAAAACAAACGAAGGCCATTTTCAGTCTACCTATCGAACTAGGCAGAGCCATTTTCAATCTAACTAACGAACTAGGCAGAGCCTTTTTTATTTATCAAAACAAACGAAGGCCATTCCGCAACAGGATTTCTGAAAGAAGCGTTCTTAAAGAAAGTGGCGAGGAAGTTGGGGGATGGGGGGGGGGGTAAAAATGCGTGGAAGATAGGTAACCTAGATAATATTAGTGGGGAAAATCCGAGTAAGGCAAAATGTAGGCGGTTCTAGGCATCCAAAAAAATGACTACATCCAATTTGAAAATCCACCTGAAGAACCATCACCCAAATATACATACTAACATAGAAAACTTTTTGAAAGATGCAGATTCGCAAGTTGATGGAGGTAAATCCTCAAAAAATAGAACGGAGAATTATTTTGTGTCAACTACCAGCACCAACACCAAGAAAGCACAGACATATCTATTCTGAACCTTCCTCTTCTTGCACAAAGAATCTGACGCAGATAAACCAGAAAATTCAGAGATTACTAGACAGGCTCATTTCAAACAGGCATCTTTGCAACAAATTTTAGAAAAAAAAATATGCAATGGAAAATTCATGACAAAAGATCTTTAAAAATTCATAATTTGATTGGAGAACAACTAAAGTGCGTTGATATACAGCCATATTCTATTGTAGAAAATGTTGGATTATGGAGGCTGATAAATCACAGAAACAAGATATAAAATTTCATCTAGAAGATACTTTTGACACAATTGTTCCTGGAATATGAAAAACTTGTCAGAAAACTTGAAAATGTCTTACAAAATGTAGACCATTTGACTTTAACTTCAGACATATGGACAGCTGATCATAATTTGCACCCATGAATAAGTTTAACATCACATTGGATTGAAGATGATTACATTAAAAATACAGGAACACACATTTGCAGGGACACACACAGGAGACAAAATTGCTAAATTTATTAAAGACTCACTAAATCAATTCAAGATACCAAAAGAAAAGATTTACATGATCATAACTGATGTTGCCAACATGAAACTTGCTATTGAAATGTGTGATTTTGATGAATTAGGGGCATAAGTTGTGCTATTCATACATTACAACTCTGCATTTAGGATAAATTATTTAAACAACAACAGACTGTTAGTGATATATTGGCTATTGAAAGGAACATAATTGGAAAATTCAACCATTCGGCTTCTAATAGAGAAACTCTTGAAATGTTACAGAAACAGATTTTCCAAAGCATTGCTTGATTCAAGACGTCTCCACTAGATGGAACTCAACTTTTTACATGTTGGAAAGATTAGTAGAGCAGAAGAGAGCAATTATTCTATTTTGCGCCACAAAGAAGCAATCATGCTTAAGGGAATATCAATGGGAATTGGCTGAAAACCTTGTTATAGTCTTAAGAAATTTGGAAATTATCACTCGAGAAATGAGTTTCGATAATGCTACTGTTTCTTTGATCATCCCTTTTATTGTGGTAATGCAGAATTACCTCGATTACTCAACTCGAACTATTAGTGGTATAAAGACAATTGTAAATAAGCTCCAAAGAAATTTCATTGAAAAATTTCACCATAGAAACGAAATAAGAAACTTATTCTTACAACGGCTCTTGACCTACGATACAAACTGAAATATTTTGAAGCAGCGAAAAAAGAAAATATTAAAACTATGATTTGCGACGCAGCTTCAACAGCGGTAATACAAGATAAAGGCAGTCTGTCTCAGTTCAATCTCAGAAGAGGAAAGTGAACAGAATAACGACGGAAAAGGAAATGAAACGGAACCTTTCAAAGCTATCCGAGAACAAGAAAATTAAACTACAAAATTTGCGAGAATTATTCGATGAAAAAAATATATGAAGTCCCTCAAACCATTTCAGAAAGTTCCTGCAGAAGTAAAAATTAAAGGAGCTGAGTGAAACAAGGTAAGAGTTAAAAAATGAACAATTCTAATTAGTATATAACTTTTTATGTACCCTGTGATCAGAACCACACACAATAAAACATAGATAAAAGACTGTACAACACACAACCACCAACGCCAAAAACAAAAATATTCACAGAATGACGGGTATGTGGGATAATCCAGTGTTTGAAGCGGCTTTCATTAAGAAAAACAGGCTGTTCATTCAGACAGTCTGAAGAACGTCAAAGACAACACCACCGTCACAAATGGCTTCTCTGAGTTTATATTTAAAATGCATAAAACTAATATTTAATATGTTTTCTCTTATATATGCGATGTCATATAATCATTTATATACCGTATGTATATTGAAGTTATACTTCTTGGTCGGTAACATCCAAAACTAAAAACAAGGTCTACTGACCAAAAAGTCACGTGCTCTTACTTGTTCTGATTTATGACCTTGCGAACTACAAACCTTTCATTATTTCCCTTACTAACCTTGGGAGGACATTGGAAATTCTATCATTTCAAAGAGAATGTAAAACAACATAGGGGTTTCAAATTTCGTTAGAATCGGCGCAATAGTTATGATGTTATTACAAAAGAAAAAAAAAAGCAAAACGGACACCGACCGACATAGTGAGATGTAGAGTCGCCCGCGACTAAAATTCGTAGCTATATGCTACGATTACATTTAATCATTTTAAACACAAATCAAACCCTTTAGGTAACTTATTCTAATTAAATAATGTATATAATTTAATCAATTTCCAGATTTTGCAAGCATTTAATTAAAAATTATGTCTTTTCAGCATGAAAAAGATATCAACCTACTTCAGTCTCCCTCCACTGACACGTACAGAATGTCCATTCAACTCATGAGAGCTACGAAGAAACATTCGGTTTAGGTTTCCTTCCAAATCTTGCTAAACAATACCCATGTGCGCCACCTTCTTCAGTTGCCAGTGAAAGGCTATTCAGCACAAGGGAAGAAATATACGAGTGAACAAGAAGTAGATTGACGCCAGAACATGGAGAACAACTGCTCTTCTCTCATTATAACTTCAGATTATTTAATTTCAAATTTTAAGTTCAACTTTAAATATCAAGTACTTTATTATTAAGAATTGTTTAGTGGTAATAACATTTAACTTTCAATAAATCTAAATTTCTAATTAATACTGACTTTTCATACCATTTAATAATTAATATCAACATATCACACATAATTTTCTCCCTTAAGATTAAAAGGGGAAATATGTATAATCCTAAATTATAATTGAAAATCACTCGATACGGAACAGAGGAATGTGGTAATGCAACCATAGAACATGCGGAATATGCAGCAAGTCCAAGTCTAATAAAACCAACTGGGATTTGAGGACTTGCGGGTAATCATTGAAAAATCAGTAATTTAATAGAACATTGAACTTGAGTGGACTTGACGTTAAAAATGTTTTAATGTTAGATATCGGGTTTCGGCCGATATTTGCTTAACCGATACCGATATATCGGCTAAACAACCGATATTGCCGAGACCGATATATCGGTGCATCCCTAACAATGATCAAAATGCATTTCATAGAATTTCGGCCTGAATCAGTGTCATAATTTTGCGCAAGTTTAGTTCCTTGAAAAGGAATGAGAAGTGGGGCTGGGGGAAGCTTCCCAGAAGCCGCCCCGTATCTACGGCCGATTTCCGCACCCATTCATTCAACAAAGCGAAAACACCTTCGCAAAGATCCCCCTCGGATCGCTCCGTCTTTCCGCACCCTCTGGAATTCTAATGTCTCCATCTCGCGGGGGGGAGGGGGGGTAACATATGGATGAGGGGAAAGAAGATTGGGAGATTTAAGACCTCGTCCAAAGACAGCCGGCCCAAACTCCAGTCTCTCAATCTTACCCCCTTTCCACTCTCACTCACCCTCTATCGATCGTAACTCTCCCACATTTCACACTCGACTTTCTATAGCCCGCGCACGCCCCTCTCTCCAACGTTTCTCATTCACCCCTGGAAAATCGAGATTCCTTTTCGCGCCGTCCAATTTGGGCCCCACCTCACTCTCATTGAATATAAATCCCTATTCCAATGGGCAATATTGCCTATTTCCGATAGGATTTAACTGTCCATTTCCAACATGTCAATAGCAGTGTCAAAGAGGGAAATTGGACAACTCTCGATGTAGTTATGTTGCGAATTGGGTGAGCGAATGGGTTGCTGAATCACATAAATCAACTCCACTGGGTCCCATCAAATGTAATAAGAACACCTACATACCCACCTCTTACTCCACAAATCAGTTCCGCTATACCTTATCGGATACAAACCTTGTTTATTTTGGAAATTTCATGGTATTAAACATTATCAATCAACAAGCTGAACAAATCTCAAAAATGGTTTTGAGTCTTCATCTCTGGCTGGCCACATGAATCTATTGCCAAAGGCTAGGTTTATCTTTTGAACCAAAACACGGACGAGAAAGCAAATAACACGGGAAAACATTCAAACAAAATTCCTTTAAGAGGGGAAAAAAAAAAATTGGGGGTACAGGACTAATTTTGAGGCTTGTCGCTGCATCTTTCAGGTATACAATGCTTGTTTGTTTATTCTGTGTAATGTGTGCGAACCCATAGGGTTATAGGCACACCAGGTATATACACTGAACATTGCTAACCGCCTAAGTTGCCTTTATACAAAACAAATGCTAAGGGTCTGTTGACTTCACTTGGATCAACAGACCCAAGTCGCGTGCTCTCAATTATTTCAATAATTTTGAGAAAAAAAATTAACATATCATCTGACCCTTACGACCTTCAAAACTTGCAAACGCTCACTGAAAAGTAAAATGGCTACCATCCGTCGGGCCGACACAAAATATATAAATTCTTAATTTTGGGGGGAAAAAAAGAGATTAGGTTGGGGCTGAACTACGTGATACTCGTGTGTGAAGATATTAATCTGTTTAGAGAAGGGTTAATGTTAAAGCTTCCTGGGTATAGATTTAAGGTGGGGAAACGAATCATTTAAAACCGAGTCGACAATTTGTCTCATGGTATTACTATTTGGCTTGATCCCCATCTATTTGATGGGGGTTTTTTATAACATGATTAAAGACAGCACTCGAAGTGTTTCCGGGGCGTATGTTGTGTGTGTTCGTATATGCGTTTGTTCAAGTTTCTGCCGGTTTGTCTAACGCGATTGGTTGCTAGACATTTTTAGATATTTGTGACGATGGTGGGTTTGGAATATGTTTACTTTTTAGTGTGCCGGGAAAACTGAAACCTGTGTTAGTATTTTTTACAAGTTTTTTTAAGACTTTTAATTTAGGGTAGTAAGGCAAGGTGATGCAGTGGTAGTTGGGGTTATTGGGATTTGGAGCGGAAGTAAATTTTTCTGGCTTTAAGGTGAGCGTCGTTTATGAAATGTGGTCGGTATGATGTGAAAAGTCCTGCGATGTTAAGAATTGGAAGATCACAAATTCTATATCCTCTTAGAAACATAAAGGAAATTTTTTTCTTGTTGTCACTATGGGCGGAATAAAACTGAATATAGGGGTTTGAATGTACGTACGAGGATGCGAAGGAACGAGAGGGTGAATTTACTTTCCAATCAATGTAGTGAATTTAGTATTAAAGAAATTATCGAATTTTTTATTTCCAGGACATAGTAGAAATATCCGAGGGGGGTTTTAAATCACATCTTAGACCATAATTCGGATTCAAAATACTCCATAAAAAGACAGCATAAGTACATGGGATAAATGGGTACCCAGTGGAAAACCATATTTTTGTCTAATACTTCCCTTCGCACGTGGATACATTATCAGAAGTACAATTTTTTTTATCAACTTAATGAAAATATCAGTCGGTACAGGCAGGTTAGAATTGAGTTTTGTAAGTTTCCATTTTAAGCATGATAGGGAATCAACATCTAAATAGAGTAGTAGTAGGCATGACACCACTCGCGGACGAGTATAGCTTGTGCCCGGGGTTCTATCTTGGCTCGGGTTGGCGATTTCTCCCAGGGTACGCCTGTGCGTGATTTGTTTAGCGTGGATGCACTGGCGCACGAACATTGCACCCACGATCTTCACTCTGGAGACTGATTCCCATTCGAACAGTAGACCGCGACGATCGGGTCCTCTCCACAGTTACAACCTTTCATCCACCCTTGCAGACATTGGATTCCGGAATACGTCATCTCGTCTGCCTGCTTGACCGTTGGAGGATTTGAGTTGGATGATCGTTCTGGGTCTCGCTCGTCACCCTCGACCAGGTGCTCAAATACAGAGAGGCTACTCTTGGGTTCGTTGGAACACGCAAGCTTCTCCACCGCGGGATTTTTTCAAGGTAATTATTACAATTGACAGTTGTAGCAAAGAAGAACTGTGCAACAACACCATCGACGAACAATCCCCCAACACAATGAGGCCTGGCGGGTTAGTTTGGGCTGTGATAGAAAGATGAGGATTTTATTCTACCCAGTACTGAGTATTATGCCCGTTGACTTGGCCTGATAACTTATAAACAATACACCTTAGCAGATGATCTTATCAACGAAATCTGTGTGAACAATATGGTTACCCATTCTCTCAGACAGTTGCACCTGGCGGTTTGATCGTCTTAAATAAAGCCTTCTAAGAATAACAGATGTTAATGTTTCCATTTCAATTTATGAATTTAGATTTCTAAACAGGTTCTCGGTATGAATAGTTCCTCAGTCGCACGTCATGTGGTCTTTTACGGAGTGTTCATGAAATTGGCAACATGTACCTCATTATTTTCAGTCCAAAAAGTTCAAGGAGACGTCGATTTAGATAAATTACTCAATGAATCTGGTTCATCAAATTGTCATCAGACATGTTGAGAAGTGTCGAATATGTCTTGCCAGGCTCCGTGCACCTCTGCATTTGCTGTCTCACAATACTCTTTTAAAATCCAACTTATTTGTCCTTCGCTAACCTGCCTTTATCCAGGCGGATCCCGACCGGATAATGAAAGACAAAGGTCAGTATGATAATCGCTGGTGAGCTCAAAGGCACCAGGGGCCGGTCCTCTTTGGGAAGAGGTGCCAGGAAGTATTATGTGGTCCTTCGTCGCCCTGGTGTATAGGGACCTGTTCCACGAGAGGGATGTGGATATAGATATCCACCGGCAGGATTCTTGGAACATAGTGCATCTGTGTGTGCGCTGCGAAGATGGGAGATGAAAGATAGCAGTGGTGTAATTGGCTATATGTGCACGGCGCGTCCTCCAATTGGTAGCCATATCTCTACGTGCGCTGACGTTTGTGTCCGCTCTTGCCGGGATCGAACTCGGTACCGCTACGTTAGCGGACCAACGCTGTACCCACTCGGCTAGCAAGAGCTCTCTAAAGATAGTTTAGATTTGCTGAGGTCTTTGTTTGAGGCTTTAATGAAATCTTCTGATTTCATTAATAAGCGTGAACAGTAGGCTCTAAGGTCTACAATATTTATCATTGGAATAAACACACTTGCTCAAGTTATAGCTTAAAAGAGTACACCGAGTGTAGAAGTCTAAATACCCCATACATTAGTGTATACATAAATACACCTACACAGCTGCGTGTCCTTCCCTTATTCTAAATTCGCCTTTCGCATCGAATCTCCTTCACCCCTTTTCGCGCCGTCATAAACCCGCAGTTCGAGACGAGGAAAGCTCGGATCGCGGCGAGGCGTAAATATGTCGCATGTCTGGCAGCAGACAAAAGGTCTTTCGCGCAGCGATACGGATTTTATGATAATTCGGTGCCCTCTCTCGATTTTAGCTCATGAAGGAAATAAAAGGGAAAATTCCCCCTGGAGTCAGGCAGAAGATCTTGGACCTACGTTATGTGTGGAGCTAGTCATACAAAGGAAACAGTTCGCCCGTTGCAAGAAAGAAATTTGGGGGAATTGGTTGTTGCCGTCACGGTACTTGTAGGTGCCAAACTTCTCGCAGCTTCCCCCCCCCTTCAGAGTCAGAGGTTACACAGGACCTCCCTCTGCGGATTACCCTAGATGCAGCTAGGTAATCATTTTGGCTACCCACTCCAGGAGCCAATAATCGGAACGGACACTTCGAGGAGAAGAATTCCGATTTGAGTCACAGTTTGACTCGCCTTCGCGTTCCGGCCTAGGATCATTACATCAGGATGCCGGTCTAGGATTACCCACACATTCGGTAACTTCGGACGACCGGGCTAAGTGTAAACATCATCATCAGAAGAAGACATTCACCGTCACCCTCCAAATACTCATGAACTCCAAGGTATCCCCTAACTTCACCAGTTTAACCGTTAATTAGAATTTCCATCCCGAGCTCAAAACCTCGATCATTTCAAGTGATTAATTCAGTGCTTAATTCCATAATATTATTCAATTCATTCTGTCGGATGCAATTAAGAAGCAAGCATCCTAGTACGTAGAATTCAAGTGTAATCCCCACGACATTATATAGACTTACCTATTCAGTGCAAAGACTAATCCTATTTACACCTATATACGCTGTTTCATATTTCTAATTCATGTATATTAAAGATTTTTTTTGTATCTATGTGTTTAACTATTTTGGATGATCCTTTGGCAATTAATAAGCAATCCACTCGGCTTAATTCTCAATATTACATAAGTCCACCCATGACTGGCTTTTACTGAGTGAAAACACACTCAGGAGATTATATCTTGATTTTGATAAAAAGGGACGCACCGGGGTTATTCTTATTCACCGGAAGTGGCTATGGTAGGTGTATTGGCTACACTTCACCTCCACTTCACCTTCGTGCGGGATTATAATATATGACTAGGAAGTGGGACTGAGATTACCTACTCACTAACCCTCGACACTGAGGCATTTGAATTTTTCTTATTCTTTGGGTACGTTATATAAATATGTTACTGGAGGTTTGCAAGCATGTGTCCAATACAGCTGGAAAGAAAAATAAAAGTAAAAGCTTCCTTATAACTTTTTTTTTAATATCTCAAAGTATTAAAATGTTAGAAATCCAGTTATCAGTATGTGGTGTTAAAGTTGATGTCTTCATATAACATATTTGTTGATTAATATGATATACCATGTTGACAGGACCTGATATGATAATGGCGAAAACATGTAACTCTACTGTGAAGGAAAGAAGCCTGATACGCAAGCTACAAGAACAGGTCACAAATGTCGACAAATAGCCCGGAGGGCCGGCGGGTCATATTTCAGTCTTACAGAAGTGCTGAAAAGGATCCGAGAAAGTGGGCACATTCAAGAGCGACCTCATTCTGGCGACCCAGGTTGAATATGAAATGTAGCGACTGGTTTCTGCGTCGCAAAAACCGTTAAAACAGTCGGTCGCAGACTGCTTGCATAAGGCCTGAAGTCATATAAAGCCACCCAGAAGCCGCTGATCAACCATCAGCAGAGGCGACGTCGACTGGCTTGGGCACGTGCTAACTGCAACTGGACTAAGCGTTCCTGGGGGCATGTATTATGATAACAGTTCAAGTTGTTCTCGCCCTCAGGCAACGTTAATGTCCGCAAGAGGATAGGGGAGCAGTGAAATCGAGGATGCATAGTGCCAACAGTAAAGCTTGACGGACGCTTTGTAATGGTATCAGGCTGCATGCCAAGTTAAGGGATAGGTCGTCTCACCGGTTTTTATGGCACCATGAATTCAGAGAAATACCAAGCTGTCATGAGAGATTACATGCTGCCCTGTGCCCGACCCCGTGAAATACCTGAAATGCAATTTTCTAGCAGGACAATACCCAATGTCACAAGTCCGTGACTACTTTAGAGTGGTCCCGGGACAAAAATATCGTGGTGATGGACTGGCCACCCGAGTCTCCGGATATTAATCCACTGGAAAAGAATTGGCAGGACCTGAGAGACGTATTATTTTATTTTATTTTCATTGTCGTAGCCCAATCTAGCGACTGCCTACTTGGGCCGAAGTCGCTGTACACAACAGCCTACCATTAGGCTATATTAAAAGCAAATAATATCTCAATAACACATAACCACGATAAAAAAGGACAAAAGGTAAAAAAATAATGAGAAAAGGCAAAAGGGCAAGAAGGAAGCGCACTCCGGCGTCGGGGGTAGGCCCGCCCCTCCCCGGCGCAGGAACATGCGATCTACAAAAAAGTCAAATAAAATGGAGGAGGCCAACCTCCTCCAAAAAGTCGTAAGGTCCACCAGTCGGAATGCACAAACCCATCCCAAGTACAAGGAACAAGCGGTAGCGACCCCAGGTAACGTGTGCAGAGATCACCCAGACTGGGACATTCAACAAGAATGTGCCTAACAGTCTGGGGGGCAACGCAGGCTTCGCAATAAGGTACAGGTGAGCGCTCCATCAAATGGCGGTGGGTTCAACTCTGAGACGACAGAAAGCAACCTGAGGCCGTCGCGGCATTGGGGTGTAGATCCATGGAAACAGTCGCGGCGCAATGGCACGCACCTGAAGTTCCCCCCCGACCGTCTCCCATCTTCTTTGTCAAGCAGCCCGAAAAGCTGCTCGTATTCCTGCCATGTAATCGGCGTGAGGAAGAGCGAAACGCTGGTCTGGTCGCCTAGTCCTCACGGACTCTTTGGCGCCCTCATTCCCCGTAATTCTTACATATCCAGAAGCCCAGCACAAGATAATCTCGACATCCGCCCGGCTTGCAAAACCCGTGGCGTCACGGATATCGCGAACCAGAGGATGCGGATATTTGAATGCTCCGAGATCACTCAGGGCGCTTTGTGAGTCGCTATAAATCACAATCTGGTCTCCGAACCGCTGAGAGGACATATGACGTCGCCAGCCCCCTCCAATGAGTAACTGAAGGCGATCATCGCCGAGGAGTGGGCCAACATCACATTCTTCATTGCTCTCCACCCTCGTGGAGAGCAAGCCTCGAAGAATAAATGTTACATGTTTTGTCAAATTTTATATTTTGTTAATTTTTGTTGATTGTTTGGGACATATATAACTTATTGCAATTTATTCTTCATTATTTCACTTTTATATTCATATTGATATGAAAAGAAAAACTTCATGGCCCTACAATTATCTAATTGCCTAATATTTCCGGTGTCCCCAAACTTTTGGTAGCTGATGTTGGTGTACCTTGCCATGTAAGTTGGTTAAGAAGAACGTCTTGTCCCACCATTAGCTGATAGGTAAGCAAAAAATTAGTACCGCAAGAAATTACTTCATTAAAGGGGATCAAATCTGGCGACTGCCATTAAAGGCATAAGATGGCGAAATGAGGTCGGCCTATTATTAAACTATATTAAACACCAACACACACAAAAAAAAATAAAATCAATACGATAAAGAAACCGGGCAACAAAAAAACTCAAAAACAAAATCCAACTGAGAAAAAAAGGCTAAATAAATGGAGGGGGCCTCTGAAGCTTGACCAGGAACTTGAATATTCCGTAATTTGGTGTGAACGAACATACCCAGTACAAGGGAGAAACACTCGGGACGCCGCTCGTCGCGGTACCGTGGCAAATAACGTGAGTCAAGATCGCCAGACTGGGATATTGAAGAAGAATGTGCCGGGGAGCCTGGAGGACCTATCAGTTGTCGCACTAAGGTTCAGGGAACCGCCCCATCAAGTGCTACTGCGTCTAAAGAGTTTGCCCAATCAGAGGCGACAGAAAACGACCTGAAGCCGTCGAGGCATTGTGAGCTAAGTGTACGCGAAAAGTCACGGCGCGATAACACGTAAATTTAAATTCCTATCCGCCGTTTTTAATCTCCTTTGCAAAGCCGCACGTAGGACTTAACTGCTTCCAACCATGTAATCAGTGGGAAAGAGCGAAACACTGATCTGCTCACCCGGTCCTTGCAAGCTGCTCGGTGTCCCCATTTCCCGCAATCCATACATGTTCAGAGACCGATCAGAAGGTCAATCTTGACATCCTTCGAGCTCGATGTAGCCGTGGAGTCACGCAGACTGCGGACTAGAGGGTGCGAAGATTACACTGCTTCGAGGATACCCACAGCGCTTTGTGAGCCAGCTATAAATCATAATTCTAGCTCAGAACCGGGCACAACGCGTAATCTCCAGTACTCAGGAGTGCATTGCCACCGACTCTGAGGCAAGACAGACACAATGCTCGGTAAGCCCCGCCCCCTTCAAACAAGTCAGGGAGGGCATGAAAGTCGACCCCCTTATCGGATTGGTGCCAACCATGTATTCTGGCATGGCACGAACCTGATAAGCGTACACCACAAAATAAGAACACATACTAATGGTGCTGTGGCTTTGTGAGTAGAGGAATAGCGACAAACATTCACATAGGGTGGGTACCCTTCAGGGTGACGTCCTGAACAGAACCGGAGGCGGCGTTGGAGCGAGGGCTAAAATCGAGGTCTCTAAGAAGTTGCATTACCCTAAACCCGAAAGGCTTATGGTAGGATTGGAGCCTCACGGCGGCATGGGTAGAGTTGAGATAGACCGCAGCTAAAGTGTGAGCCAGTGGTTACTGAGGGAGAGGCTGAACTCGAGGGTATGAGCGCATAATGCACTGCGCACAGCACAGACAGAGGAGAATCTCCACAGCGTCAACATGGAATTTCTCTATAGGGCATGGGCAGAAGGCACCGGTAGCTATACGTAGACTAGTTTGGATGATCGAGTCATCTTTTCTCAATTCACGCTCGGTTGCAGACACCTAAAACTCTCATTTGTAGTCCAGCTTTGACTGAAAAAAGGAGCAGCAGAAAAGTAAAGCAGTAGCAATATCAGCACCCAAAGTGTCGAAGGTTACCGAACTAAGAATGTCCATGGCGCGGCTAGGAAATCCTAACGATGCGAATATGGGCCTACCAGTTCAGGAGCCACTCACCTATCTCCAAACGAGCCTCATTTAAGAACAAGTCAGGGTCGCAATGAAGCTGTGGATAGGGAGAGAAATGCACGACGTTAGTATTTTTCTAAAGAAACCCGAAACCGGTGCGCTTGGGTATAGCGAGGGATACGATTCTGAGCCTGTTAGAGTTGAGGCTATAGTGTAGTCATATGGGCTGCACATCAAAATAGAGCGAAAGGTCGTCTACGTGGTGCGTAGCGAGAATATTTTCCAGCAGCACATAGAAGATACCGACGATCCTCAAAGCAAATAGTGACGCTGATGAACTTCCTTGCAGTACACCTTCTTCCTACTATATTGAATCGGAGAGGAGCCCCCCACCCCAACCATATGCGTAATCTATTATCTAACAAGAATTCTGAGTCGAAGATTGGGAGGGGTCCCATTGCCCCCATAGTGTGGAGAGTCTCCATAATGACGTATCGCCATGGGTAATGACGAAGTGTTGTCTACGAAGGAAGGCATCGCAATGGCAGATAACATTTTCCAACCGGATCAAAGCATCCGGCGAGCAATGGAACTTGCGAAAGCCACATGTATATGAGACAGGTAGCATATACTGTCTAAGGAAAAAGCTAATCTAACGTTAACCAATCTCTTCATCAACTTCAACAGACAGGAAGTTAGAGAATTTGGGCGGAAGCCAGCCGAGATAGAACGATATCTACCGTCTTACGAAAAGCAAGACGGGAATATGAGAGGATACCCTCCTTCTAGATCATGTTGAACAAATCCATTAAACTGGCAATGGCTCGCTCACCCAGGTATAGGAGCATGGTGTACGCAGGATACCATCCAGACCGTAGGCAACATCTGCGCACCGAGCGTAAACAGGTCGTTGAAAGGTTCACCCAGTCTTTGGATATGAAGTTTCAGTCAGGGACCTTCAGCTAGCTCACGACGTAATTTAAATACTGGTTGAGTATAATTCCGGCTAGAGAATGCGGGGAGAGCGGCCGCGATGGACTCAAGCGCGGACGTGGGGTCCGAAACCGAGGTTTCCTGCTCCGGAGGACTGCAGTGGGGGAGGGGGGTATAGAACTAGCCCAGATTACTTTTGACACGCTTCAGCACATTTGTAAGAGGGTTCTTCCGGTTAAGTGAAGACAGGTATGAAAGCCGAGAGGATCGGCAGGCGTGCTTCGAAACATACAGGAACCTAGCCATCGCTTGACTTTATTGCTTTTGATGCATTTTTTTTCTATATTAATATAGTCTACATTTTAAAATACCCCAGTATTTGCCTTGAGATTAAATTTACGCGCTTAAGCCCTTAGTGGCAGTCGCCAGATGGACGTGAAAAAAAATCGCTCGACTATATTCACCAATGGTAAAATCGTTCGAGCGGTGCTTGTAGGTATCTTGCTTCTCTCTGACGGTCGCCTCCCACTCAGCCAACAACCAATAAAACTTACCGAGAGCAAAACGGCCACAGCGATGCGGCTGCCATTAACCAACTTAAAATTCCCCAAAGGGATTAAGTAATTTCCTGAAATGCAGGCCACATCGCCTGTTACAAACGCCACCGAGGTGGGTTTTCACTCGGCATCGAATCAGTATAAAGATATTCGGATGGGAAAGTTATCACTACCATGGTCATCGACCTGTTTATGGAGAGAGCACATATCTAGAAATGAAAATGAAGCCAGGGAGGGTGGGCAGGGAGCACGCGTTTAAAATGGTGCCCTCAGCTAGGCGGGTAGACTTAGCAGGCCTCGGGATGGTCTCACGACCACCTTCCGAGGGCTTGCATCCCGTAAGTCCCATGGCTGTTTCTCTATAGAAAAGGGTCGCGTGGGGGAAGGAGAGGTCTTCGTTTTAATCGAAGCGGGGCGCGAGCATTATTGCAGCCAGCTCTACCAGTGTGTCACCTGGGAGAGGTATAACCCGCAAAGGGTTCCGAATGGGGGCAGTGGAGTAGCAAGTCCCTGGTGGCGACATGAAAATTTTGGGGGCCTTTCTGAAAAAGATTTGGTCCACTTATCAGGAAGATAAGAGTGGCATTGTTTCCACCAGGAGGCAGGGTGTGGCTCGCCGTAATTCATACACGTGGCCTTACACAAATACGTATTTTTACGCAGATTTCGGGTTGATCCCACTTAGCACGCGGCACGTTTTATTGGTATGCCCGAAGCAGTGGCAATTGGAACACATCCGTGGCAATGGCCGTATGCGTTGACATGGTAGCGATGCCAGCTTGGCCGATTGTTTTTTAGGAGCCAATCTAGCGACTGCCTGCTAGGGCAAAAGTCGCCGTAATCAGGCTACAGCCTAATACTAAGCTAGATTAAAAAAATAAAATGCAAAAACAAAAGCAAACAAGCAAAAAAACAACAAACAAAATAAGCAAAAAAGCGAGAAGAAGGAAACACGCTCCAGAGTCGGGGATGGGGGGGGGGGCGTCACGGTCGAATGTGGCGAGGAGCGTAGCTGTCAGTCTCGAGGGATCTCCCTCTTCCCCCATCACACGTTCAACCTTGACCACTTCTTGGTCGGCCAACTAAGGCGATGTCTGATATTGAGTTAAAAAAAACATTCCCTCGCATCGACTACTCATTCGACCAAGTTCATACTAGAGTGCGATGTCTCCTGTACATATGAGCAATGGTCCCGTCCGATAAACGGGCGACCTTGGTTTCTCTACATATACCCTAAATAAAGTCTAGCTCTGATGGAGCAAGTATCCATTGGACAGCATGTTACTATTAGAAGAAAGGATGATAAGAAAGCGCTTGAAGCCAGCGGGCTCGAAAACGCCGAGTAATCTCTCGGTGAAGGGCCTTGCGTCATTGAGACTCCACTCACATCAAGTTGTATAGTATTGTGATTTATCCGAGACCGGACGTGCCATCCTTGACCTAGTCCCCTGCCGACTCCGTCCTTAGAACCCACCGAAATGAGAGAAACCCTTAGTCTTATTTGATTTCTTGTTTTTTAATTTTTGGATAAGGGAGGGGGGCACGCTTTTCGCTCCTATCAGTGGGAGGATGGTCCTCATGCAACACGAGTCCCGGGGGACTCGTGTTGCACCCTTAATATCTTGCCCAGCAGCGGACATATGCCCGTTGGGGTCCCCACCCCCAAGTCATTGTTCGCTCCTGGGGCACCTTTAAGCCCATGTCAACCCCATCTGGTCATCCCCACCGTGATGTCGGGGCTCTTGACCGGGCATAGTAGCGCAAAATACGTCGTGAGTGTTAGCAAGCCAATCTCCATCCTGGAAAATGGGGGATCGGCACCCAACATGATCAGAATACGATTTAATAAGGGATGTATGGTACATGGAACCCCGACACATTGCCCTTTTGAAGGTTGGCCTAATCCAGGCTTGGCACGTCGCCGTGAGAGAGGAAGGGAGGCGCCAGTGGATGGTCGCACACCAAAGGTCGTAGCTCCCAACTGAGGGGCTAGAGCGGCAAGGCGACAAAGTTTGCCGTGCACCAAACTTAAGAGACGGGACCCGGGACTTTTAATTGACTTGGCAGCCAAATAGGCACTAAAACCCCGCCGCCATAACCATACTTAGTTTTATGCCCCCGAGAACGACTGTAGGGAGGTGGTTAATAGGGCAAAACCAATCTTACCATTATTCACGCCCCAATGCCCAGGATCCCTCAAGTCCTGGGCTCTTGCAACCTACTGGCGTTGAAGGGTGTGGTTTATAGGGGTTCCAAAGCTTCTCTATTGAAGACATGAGGTAGCTGATAAGGCTCTAGAGGAAATAAGGAGGGGATGCTCTTAGAAAAAAAGTAGCTGCATAGCGGGATAAGGGAGGGGGGCGCAAGAGCTTCTCCAGGCCCTGTCAAAGAGTCCAAGTCAACGAAGTGAGCCAGGCATTCCGTATTGACACTCGGGTCGGGACGTGTCGCTCCTCCACATACCAGTATACACATGGTACCCTCTGAGGGGGACATGACCAGAGGGGAACCCTTTCCTGTTTCCACGTTTTTTTCCCCATTTAATAGGTGTGCAATGAAATAAATATTTGATACGAAATTCTCTTAAGATTGAAGAGTCCAAAGCAAAGGCGGGTGGGGATCGATAGGCAAATCAAATCCCGAAAGTGAAAAGGCATGAGAATTTCAGGGCATATGTAGGCATTTTCCCTTCGTCGCCTTTCGGTGCCCGGGGTAGTTGGAAGCGAACCAAATGAATGTTGGATTAGGATTCAGCGCAAATGTAATAATTTGATAAATCTTAAAAACGAGAGATAAGTATAACTATGTACATGCATGTTTTTTCGCTTCGGTTGGGAAGGAGTCAAATGGCCACGGTGAACTAACTTCATGGTAGTCAACAGAACATTTTCTTGTAAATATGGTAAGTTAGGTCAGTAGCCACCTCGTTGTAGCCAATATGTAACAGAGGTAGCCTTTGAGGGTTGGACTACGGCGAGCTACCTAAACCAACCGATATTAGCCTAAGAATTACAATAAATTCGAAACGCAAAGCTTTCGAAGTTCTAAAATATTAATGAGCATTGCATTCGCTCACAAATCATCTTCCGTGCGAGTCAACAAAAACGTCCATATTAGAACCTTTAACACTTACTAAAGAACATAATAAGGAGTCTGAAAAGGGGTAATCAATACGAGGCAGCTCTTGTGAGCAAATCTAATCACTTGCCCAACCATTAAAAAAAAATGCTCAAAATTCTCTATATTAGAGCCAAAACAGATCTATATGTAAATTCATCTTAGCGAGGTGAGGACAGGAAACCCCAAATAGGCGATGCACAAGAGATGCATAAGGAAGCTAACTTGGTTCGGAATGATAAATCAAATTAAGAGAAACACGAAATTTCCCATTACCTCTCCATTTAGTACACTTTTGTCCGAAATAACCAAAGACAGGTCAAAAGGGAGAATATTTAAAAACAAAATATCTCAGGAAACCCAGAAAGGGATCAAGTCAATAACAATTTACTGTCGCCACGAGCCGGGAACGACCCGTGATTCACAAATCCATGGATGCCCACGTCTGCTCATCCGGAGGCAAGGTCGTTTAAACATGTGGTGACTCCTCTAACGAACGACCTTTGTTTACTTGTCTAAACACCTGGGGTCAGCCTAGTAGCTTATCGAGACGCTTTCCTTTGGCTCCTCAAAACCATGACCTCGAGTCAACAATGGCCTCGCAGAGAGGAACATTCAGTGGAACTTTCATTAACATCTGAATGCGAGACGCAAAGGGCTTCAGAGCAAACCAAAGGTAACAAATTTTATCGTGAATGCGTTCAAATGTTAGACACACATCTTCTTGTCAGGAAATGGAACATTTTAAAAAAAGTAGATTAGTTAATTTACAGTTGGAATTGAGGATAATATTATTCTATAACTCACCCTTTTATTACATATATCAAATGCATATTTTTAAAACTACTCGTGCATAAACTTTGAATATGCCCCTTTCTCGATATTCTCGTGTTTCTTATTGATCCAAAATACAGACGATTGCAGTTTCGAAACCACGATACCAAATTGAAATAGACATTTACTAGGCCTCTTCCTTTGACCAAAACTCCATTGTTAATTAAACTTTATCATCAATTAACTAAATTTAATTCTCCGGTAGCTCTAAGGCTTCTCTGCCTTGCCCTTCCATCTTTAGCAGTCCGACAGAGGCGAATCAACCAAGAGTGAGAAACTTGTATACACCGACTCTTCTTGAACTTTCTCTTCTAGGGTCAAAGATGGCTTACACAAGACACATTTAAGAGGGAAAAGGTTTTTTTTGAAGAGTAATAGTGTCGATTCTCACTTGGTGACATAAAGAAACGAAAGCCACTGACATCGCAAGGGTGCCTGGTAGCTTAAAAAGCAGAAACTGCTAATTATGGACACAAAAGGAAATAAATATATTTAAATAGGGGTAGCCTATCCTTAAAAAAGAAAAATTGGTAGTGGCCGACAGAAGGCATCGTGAAAAACAAGACAAAGTTGACAGATACTAACGAATCAAGAACATAAAAATGTGAAGAAAATTTTGTTATTAAAAAAGTGAAAACCAGCGAGGAATCGGCACAAAGTTTTGAAAAAAAGTACGTATAGAAAGCAGTGAGGTTAGGGGAAGTGAAATGTGTAAGGTACAGTTGCTCCAATTACTCGTGTCACATTTTCCAAAATGTTTCGGACAAAAGTAAGTTAGCTACAATATATTTATATGTTTTATAAATCCTCGAATGGCTTTGCTGTGTTGTCTTACCAACTAATAATATTTTTCCTCACATGTTAGCTTGGAAGTTAATTATAGCGCTAAAAATGGGCAAGTGTTAATGCAAGTATTTGTGATATCTATAATTAAAAATTGATTAAGTAAAGCTAAAATAAGCTAGGAAAAGGAAAAATGTCAAAATGTTTGGACAGTACTACTTGAAATGCCGTAATAACGTGAAAGATTTCATTACATTTAATTTATTTTATTGGTAAATCTCCAATTTTATGGGACATAAGAAATTAAATTTCCACCCAGTGAACGAAATTCAGCCTTAAATATGACATGATTATTGGGGCAGCTGTACATAGCCTGAGCAGACGACTTGGACGGTGGGGGGGCTGGTGACGATAAGAGGGCCAATGAGTCACCTCACCAAGGGCGGATAAACGGGCACAGAAGAAAGAAAAGGACGAGACATGTAGCTAAAAAAATAGTGTAGGCGAGAAGAAAAACTTTGACCTCAAAAAACAACGACAGTGAACGTCAACGTAAATTGTTGCAACAAAACGACGCCATTCACAAGTTTCTAGAAAGAGTCGGATACAACTGAGCAGAAGAAGTGAAAAAAATAACGAGCTTTGGACCCCCTCCCCCCCCTCCCCCCTCCCTTAACTGCACGATCACAAGAAATAACGGGAGACTATTCGGAATGGATAGCAGCGATCAACTCTCGCTCGAGTAACAAGAAATAGTCCGGGTCACCTGAGGTCGCTTATCACAAACGGGAAAGTCACAGAATTAGTGCCATCTGCGGCGCTCGGCTATCGAAAAGAGAATAATGGGGCGTTGTATGTGTGTGTGTGTGTGTGGAGGGGGAGGGGGGAGTTCGAAGGGAGCGCCCGGCCACCAAAACTACTCGAGACTTTCGCTCCAGATGTCGATGGAGAAGGAAGTTTTGGAAATTCGGAATTTGCGACCGTTCCTCTCAATCTTCTCGTTGATCAACGGAATCAGCAAACATTTGTTAACATTGTCCCCTTAATGTGCACCTGTTAAGAGGAAAAAAACAAAACAAATACAATCCCGTCACACAACTCCGGATCTAAAAATGAGACAGCTGAACACCTAAACCCATTCTGGAGGTCTGCCAAACATAAAAAATTAGTCTCTACTCAAGGAGAGAGAGACGGGTATTTGCAAATTTCAAGCACGCAACCATGGAGCGTAGTGGCTTACCTCGCAGAAGAGAGGCAGATAAGTGAGTCCTTCGCAAAGGAGCGTCGTTCCATCATGATAATACACGGCCCCGTAGACCGAAGATAACATCTGGAAAGGTTCAAGACCTCGAATGGGAATAACTCCCACACCTTCCTTATCCCTAACGCCTTGTTCTATCTGATTACCAACTATTCCAGATTTACAGAGCAATCTCGATGGAATAATCATTCCACCATATGAAGACGTAGAAACTACTATACATCTTTTTCTTCCAAGCCTAAAAGAGGTCAATGCAAACTGTATTATAAGTATGGTGTGAATCGTTGGAAGGATGATATTGCAATGATGGGAAGTGTTATTCTGTTAGTCGAAATTCGGGCATTATTTAGGGAATGACCTAGTATATATTAACAAAAAATAGAATCCATTTTAGTTGTGAATAATTAGAATCAACGTTGAATAATCACAAAAAAAAACTACAAAAAACACTCAGACAGCCAGCCGGCAACCGTAAAGGAACTGGGAGACAAAACGGTTAAAAAACCCTAGGTACCGAATAAACCCCCTCCTGCCCCCCCCCCAAGCTTATATTAGGGAAAACTGATAACATCAGTTGTAAACTCAATTCTTAACTCCTCATTTGTGAACTCGAGTTACGAAGTATTTTATACACATTTTTAGTTCCTCTAATCCTAAAATTTCTCGGGTTTTTGGCAAGAAATTTCATTTTTTTATTTTAAATATAACTGTTTACAGATATATTCCTTAAAAAAAAAAGGTAAATATGTAGATTATCGGCGCGAACGATAGGACGTACTATTTCGTCCGTGTTCCAAAATGTTTCACGTTTTTGGAGTACATTTAAGTTGACGGCTCGTGTGGGGGTAAACACAATAGGGGGACTACACTACGATGATCCTGAGTTTCATTAAACTGTGGGGGTCTGGGGGGCACAGCCCCCCAGTATATATAATCCTAATTGTTTATAGAATAATAATTCGAAAAGGACTCAAACGCGCATGAATATTCCGACACGAGTGAACGATAATATTTACACCCAAATTTTTTTTTCGGCCGGGCCGCTAATCTACATATTACCAAAAAAAATCAACTAGAATGTTACTACCAATTTTTTGACTTCATATGTTTTACCCCACTATTTTTCAGCGCTGTGCCTATTTACGCATTCTTCATCTCTCTACCCTCTCTTTAACACTTAATTGCGGCAACGTTGAAGGGGGTCCACACCACACGCTGTGGGGTCGAAGGCTTTCTCCTTTAATCTCCCAAGCAATTAACAAGAACAACATCCACACAACCACTAGCTATTTACTAGAGTTTGAGGAAAGAAAGGAAGAAAACAACCAAAGAAGCTCTCCCAAACGATTCGCGGAAAAGACGAAAGAAAATTACACAGAACTGAAGACCAGACCTGAAATCGTTTTGACAACAAATGGAAGCAAAAAGCGGCCAATGCATTAAGAGTTCAACCTAGCTTCTAGTCATCAAACGGCCATTTACGATCTAAAGTAATTGTCCGTAAAATTGTTCTTATTTTTTTAAAAAAATGAGCAATTCGTTCATATGTATACGCCTATGTATATGTGAGCATTATTTAGTTGTGTGCAAGGCATAATTATAGTCTGAAGCAAAAGGACTATACGAGGCAGCCCCTGTTCAGTCTCACCCACCTGGCATCCTCCATTCCTAAATCGATTCTGTCTATTCTTAAAAGTACGCAGGGAGGACGGACACTTCTAGCAAAATGACTACCACTCGATTTGTAAATCAATTTCTAGCAATCTATTTCCTAAATCTAAACTTGGGAGGGGGAGAGGGGGTAAGAGGAAAGTAAAAAAGAATACAAGATCCCTCATTTCTATCGGCAGCATCGTACCCCCTCTGTGTTTTTTTAATGGTAGTTTGTTTGTTCTTTTCACCGATCTGCACTATCAAGATGCTTTTATTTCTCACTGGGGGAATACTACTTAACGTGGGATCCGAACTAGGCTATCGACACCATATGGCAGGCTCTAGAAAGGTGACCTTAAATCGTGACTCCATCCGGCGATTAACCACACCCGATATGGCTCACCTTCGTTAAAATCGGAAGCGCTTTCCACTCGGTTAAGTCGTAGCACGACACTCATGTAAAAAAAAAAAAAGATAACAGTATTTGAAGCGCTCGGAACCAGTGGGGCACACAACTCTCCGGAACTTACTCTACACGAAAAAAATGGGGTTTATGATTTGTTTTAGCAAAATGGGACCGAAACTGGAACACAATTTCCATCCTCCCCTCGAAATTTTAAGCGAAATAGCAACGAGGATGTATCACGCAGAAAGCCACTAAGGAGTGAAACTGTGTGAAAGATATAGTGAGAAGTCCTTCTGCAGGCATTGGGAGCGGGAGGGCGCGTCGTTCATCCGTGTTTAAAGTGAGGCAGAGGCATTATACCCTTGCTACAAGATCCACCCCTTTGCAGGTGGGACAAACAGCCCTGGGGAGGGTCTTTTCCGAGCTATAGATGCTCAAATTATGGTCCGAAATCAAACCTTCTCTTAAAAAGAAGAAGCTGAAGAAAAATCCCCGTTATATTATCGTGTTGAGGATCAGAATTTCAATCTATAAATGAACTTTCGCTTCCGCCGTGGATGAGGCGTCGGATTCGATCGACGCGAGCTCGCCACCAGATTGGCGGGTAAGGTGATACCTGACACCACGGGGGAAGTAGCTCACACGCAGCATCATGCACATAACCAATCACAACACCGCTATCATTCCCTTCCCATCTTCATAACACATGCAAACTGTTTCTTCTGTCTGGAGCCCTATCGATAGCGTACTAGTTTCCACTATAGGGGGCATAGGTTGGCATAATTTGAAATAACAATTAGTTATATATATATATATATATATATATATATATATAACGGATGACTACCCACCCACCCCAGGTATGAAGTGTCCCATGATCGCTGGTTGGTGTTAAGAACCCCGAGGGTCGGCATTGATGCTTTCGGGCTTGCCAGCGATTGTCATTCTGATCTTTAGGTGCATTTTATTATCCGGTTCCATGCTGCGAGGGACGAAAGGCGCAACTTACCTACCTACCTACCACCATATGTCCTCATCCTTTATTAGTACTGAGTTAAGCCAATAGCGCCTGCCATACGCAATAGAGACCTGTGGTTCGGATCCCACGTTAATTAGTAGGTCTAGGGTGAGAAAGCGAAGTCTTCTTAAATGCGTGCAGATAAGTGATAAAATCAGTTTTTTTTATTATCGTTGCTAATTTGCTGTCATCAGAAAAAAAGAGTGGTGCCCAAAGATAATAATGGGCCCATAACTGATCTCTGAATTACTCCACTGATAATACCGCTCCACTCCACTCCAATTCAAATTTTTTTCCACATATCTCATTCATTTATAATCCCTCTCCCTTATCTACTTGCCTTGTTACACAATCCAGGAATTCCAATAAATTTGCTAAACATGATATGTGTTATCAACTATCCTTGCCACATTTACCTGACCTCTCATGTTGTAACCCTTTAAATAATTATCTACTTTATCTAATGAATATTGAAAATCTCACATTATTTTTCAGCCAATCACGTGGCGCATAATTTTCCATGCCTTTAATTATGTTGGGATTTTTGTCTAGATAAATCGCCTCTTTTGCTCATGTGTCATTAAAGACTGATGATATGGGGTTGAATGCTATCAATTATTTTTATCAGAGTCTATTGTGACCCATCGATAAATAGCAATCTGGTAAAATAGTAAGCTCAAATGGACAACGGATCGAAACTTTAAAAAAAAATGGAACTAAGAAAAAAGACATAAGTAGACTGCGGAGCTTTTGTTGAACCAAAGATTCAGTCTTAAAGCTAAAAATATATAAATTTATGTTCATGAATGAAAAATAGATACAACTATAAACCGACCGGGCCCCCGACCCCGGTTGGTCTACAGCCGAGTATAGGCCGCGGCCAAATATTAGTGACCCCGGTCAGTCTAGAGATACAAAAAAAAAGGTTGGAATAATTGGAGGAGCGGTCGACGGGAGAAAGCCTAAAAAACAGGAACCAACAGCACACTTGCGTCTTCGAGAATAATTAACAATAAAGTTATTTATTCCATTTCAAAGTGTGGTGGTGGAGGGGGGGGATTTGATCTTTTACTTTTTATTTAGAGGGAAAACGAAAATAACAAGGACATCTCCAAAAGAAAAAAAACGTTATTGGAAAGGTTGGGTGTGAATAAAATGTAGCAAAATTAGAGGACGTGAAATTGAACAGAGGGCACAAAGGCCGAGAAGCCAACATAGACGAAGTGATCGGGCCACAGATTGCCCTAAAATATGTATTCTTTCAATATCACGAATAACCACCACCATACAAGAATCCGCCCAGCCAACAACCAGATAAATCTTAATACTATTAAAATAAAATAATTTAGTCGAGGTTTAACGTTGCGAATTGATTACCCTTTCTGCACTAATTGCGAGTCATACCATAAAGCTTCGTATTTAGATTGCCATCGTTTATAAACATTACGTGGAATTTCGTGAGCGGATTCGCCCGTCTGGACCGATCTCTACAAACCAGGATTGCGGTGGGTCTTTTGACCACGGCTCAGTGCAACCCCCAACCCCCGAAACCAGAGTTAGGCAGAGTAGACGAGAGGTCGATGAAGGGCAATGGGCCAAGGAATAGCGAGGATAGGCCACAAACGAAGTCTTATTCGCCCTTTCGAAGAATGAAGCTTAACAGCAGGACATCAGGAAAGAACCTTGACTGCCGAATCCCCGTGGTACTCGAAAGGCGTCAGTAATCCTCGAGAACAGCGTGTGGCTAAGCACCGGAAAGAGGGAACGGATGAGGGTGAGGAGAAAACTGAAAGAGGGGCCAGGGACGCCGAATAATAAACGGGAGTTAAATCATCCTCAATGCGGAGATGGGGGAGAAAATGGTGGCAGCGAAGCCCAAATCGATTCCCATCCCTCCCATTTCAAAGCACATCCCTTCCCATTCATTTCCCGGTTCACTACGAAATGTAAACAGTGACAAAAACTCCCCATCCCTCCTGCGTCTACGCGGGTGCTGCTTCTCTTCCCGCTCGCTTTATGCAGCGTGGCGAGAACGGGAGAAGATTAAAGGCGTAACAAAATCGTTGTTTACCGTCGTACTGAAACTACGTAAACTGTCGTCGACGTTTTATTTTTTCCGAAAACAAACTCCAGCCGTGAGCGAGCATATGACTTCCCTCGAATTAGCTCCACAGTCGCTCCAAAATACTACAAAAACAAAAACTCGAATGGGTAAAAATGACATTACGCACTCGAAACCCAGAGAAAATAGAAAACAAGGTCTGCTGACCAAAAAGTCGCGTGCCCTCACTTATTGATTTATGTCCTTACTACTTTGAAAACTTTCAATAATTCTCGGAGTAACCTTGGGAGGACCTTGTCAATTCTATCATTCGAAAGAGAATATAAACACCTTAAGGGTTTCAAATTTCCTTAGAATTGGCTGAATAGTTATGATGTTATTGCCAAAAACACTAATTTCCTGGCTAACCTTGAGACTTTGTCAATTATATTATTTGAAAGGGAATGTAAAACAATATAATAGTTTCAAATTTCGTTAGAATAAGCCGAATAGTCATCATGTTAATGCCAAAAAAACTAATTCCCGGGCTAATCTTAGAAGGACCATAAGCAATTATATCATTCTAAAGAGAATGTAAAATAACATAATGGATTTGAATTTCGTTACAATCGGCCGAATAGTTATGATGTTATTGCCAAAACAAAATAATTCCAGGGCTAACCTTGGGAGGACTTTGGCAATTATAGCAATCGAAAGAGAATGTAAAACAACATAAGGGTTTCAAATTTCGTTAGAATCGGTCGAATAGTTACAGTGTTATTACAAAACAAAAAAAAGCAAAACGGGAACCGACCGACATAGTGATATATGTAGAGTCGCTCGCGACCTGACTCGCACCCGACTAAAAAGCTGGGCCAGGAACCGCTAACCTAAACTAGTAGCTTGAGATACAGGTACCAGACGTGTGTGTTTAACTGCAAATTGATAGAAAACTTTGGACAAGAATATACAAAAGAAGGGGCATGTAGGGCCACTAAAAAACGCATGTACAAATGCCGCACCAGTTTTTATTTATCTGTGGAAATTATGAAATGCAATCTTTGAGCGACCAAATTAAATTGAGAGGTAGAATTGAAAACCCAATTTTTCGATTCGAATTCTCGGCGTTGCTTTTTAAGGGGAAAGACGAGGGAGGAAGGGATCCCGACCCCCCCCCCCTCACCACCACAGATCCAGAAATAGGGAAAGCCAAAATCAATGCCAGGGGGAAATGAGGTGGTGAAATACTTGTGGCTTAAAGACGAGGAGAGACGAATACAGACTCTCCCGTGCGGCGAAAACTTCCACCCAAATCATCAAGATGGAGAGACAAGGAAATCGAAAGCTGGTCACAGGAGAATGCGAGGAGAAAGACACTAACTAAGAGAGGAAAAAAACTAACAAACGAGAGAATTAACATTCATTGAATAAGGACATACGGATACAGGGTGATAGAAAGAAGGGAGGGGGAGGTAAAGGGTTAAGGAAGATAGACTGCAATATTGGTACCGTAGAGGGGATTAGGGAGTATTTCAAACCTTGAATGTTACACCTCATACCCTAGAAGAGCGGCACGGCCTTCTGGCCAGTCCTAAAATAGATTGAAACTACCTAGAATTTATTCCTTCTAGACATGTCCATTTGACCCCTTTTTTGGCCACTTCCTTTACAAGCCTTTTCTCACATTTTCTCGGCCGGCGGTTGATTTCGCAGGAGGTACATCCCACACCCCTCACTTTGCGTTCGGGGGGGAGGGAGGACATGCCTGCTTTCTTTTGTACCCTTCGGTAACCCCATTTTTTTATTACTATCCCCCGCAAAGGGTTATGAGAGGTAGCATGCAAACCATGCAGCCGGGCCCAATGCTTGCAGGAGGATCTACGCCAATTCATCTTCTCCACTTTATTGACCGATCTCCGCTTACAAACAATGTGGAAGATGCCATCGTTGATACTTGGCTTTAAATTTTGAGAAAAACGAAGGAAATCTGAGTTGGAAAAAGTATCGGAATTAACCAAGGTTGAATTTCTGTATAAGAATTCTATTTTCGCCCTGTGGATTTTCCACTTTGCCTCGTGCGTATGCCTATCCTTCTCTAGTCTGTCTGCCCCCTTTGTCTGTCTACCAGATCGCTCTATCGTTGGCGGGGAAAATTTCTTATCCTCGCCGAATGAACTCTTTCTATGACTGTTTTAGTTACTACCCGTCCTAGGATAGCGAGACTTGTGGAGAGATGGGGCGAGATCTTGGGGTCTTCTGTCTACCTTGGGCCCTTGTGGCGATGGTAGGAGGCGTTTATAAGTCCCTCCCCTAGGGATTAAAGGTGGACGTGGGTCAACTTGAGGCTCCCCTCCTCCCACTGGTGTGAAGGGAAAGGGGGTCTTTTTTTTAGACATTACACATTTTTTGAGAGCGAACAAAGATATTTTATACTGTTTAACGCTCCTAGTCTCGCTTTCAGGGTGCATCGAAAGCGTCACCTTCGAAATACCCTTCATCTAACTCCTTAGCCTTCATCTCATCTTTCCAATTGACCTTCTAATCTATTTAGTATTTTTAATATTGAAGTGTTAACGGTAAGTCAATTTAAGCTCGTATTGAGCGAATCATGTGGTCACTTATTATTTTGTCGTAGTCTTCAATATCGTCAAATATTTCGAACGTTGCAAGTAACTATTTGGTTGCTATTGTAACCAACTTTCAGGTCCTTCAAATTCATTTTAGACTGCAAACGTCTACTCGTTTCAATACCTTTATCAAACTCTTCCCCTTCCCCTAATTCCAAGCTTTATAGCAAACGTTTAAAGAATCATTTCTTTCTACAATTGCCTACTAACTAACGAGAATTTGGGACTCAACTCATCTCAAAACATCTCTGTAGAAAGCAATTTAAACTTTTTCCAAACGAGCCAATCCGTCTATCGCCTACTACAAAGTCCTTTTTGAAACCAATAAGACTAACCAACCTATTACTTCGAGGTAAAGGTACGAAAGATAAAGCAAACACTTTACGGCTTATTATGCTTTCGTACCAAAAGGGTAACAGCTCAAAATTTTTAGGTAATAGCACTCCCTTCCATTTCAATCATGGACAAGATCCGACGACGGGATAATGAAATTCCCAAATATCAGAAGGACAATCGCTGGCAAGCCCGTGGACACCCGCCACCGAGCAGGAAGCGCATCAGCAAGTTTAGAGGCGGAAGTGATATGCTGTATGGTTGTCTGTGTGAAGGCAAGAGGGAAGTGTGCTGTAGTTGTGTATGGTGACGTACATGGTCGGAGGTGTTAAGACGTCTGCCCAGATTCGACACACCGCCTTGGTGGCTGTCTCCCGCGAGTGTAGATTTGTGTACGCGCGCGTTCGCTCGCGCCGCGAATCAAACACAGGAGCTACACTTAGAATTTTGCAGACTTGGAATATAAATTAGTCCTCATTTTTGAAGCCCATCTACTTTCACTCCCAATTGAACCAATTCTGGGACACGACGACGCTGGCGCAACTCGAAGAGCCAAGACGGAGGGAGTGAGGTAAAGGGAGTTGGATCCAAACTTTAAAAGAGGTAAATTTACAAGACTACTAGATGAAAAAAATGGGAATGCCGGGTTAGGTAATTAATAAAGATTAGGTTAAAGTAGAGTGGCTATCCTTTTGTTTTCATCTAATGTACTCCCAATAAAAGGAGGAAACTTTCGTTGAGGTTATTTGTAAAATAGTTAATAAATAAAAGTACACTTGAAAAAAGGGAATTTTTCCAGCACCCTTGTAAGAACAAAATCCGTATGTGCATACGTACACGAATGCATTTGAGGGCGCTCGAAATGAACCCTCCCCCATAAAACTGGAGATAGGCAAAGGTTCTCTGCCTAAAAAAAAAACCGCTCAGTTGACGACAACCTGGAGAAGAGTTTTGAGGGGCGCGGAAGGAGTTGATTCGGTACATGGGTGAAAGAATACAGGTATTGATTAACGCTTGCATTAGACAACTAGCCAGAGAGGAGGAAGATAAAAGAGCCTCACGCAGCAGCTTCAAAGAAAGTATGCAGTTAAGAGAGCTCGTAGGATCCGCGTTTGGACGAGCGAAGAGTGCAGCTTTATTACAAAATAGCCACGAAGCTGAAGAGACGGGAGCCGAGGTTGGATGTTGTGAAGGGAAGCAAAGTAGTAGCCATCAGATGAAATAAATGAGCCAGAAGAAAAATTATGTCAAAAAGGCCTAACATAGAATTCGACTTATCAGCAAATAAGAAACACAGAAAAACAAACAGATAAAGAAACAAACAATCCAGTGATAATAGTACACGAACAAGGTTAATAGACGCCATCAAGAACCTAAATTTAAAGACAGTGTTCTGGCTGTCGCATTTCAAGCAAACCCCCCAAAATATGGGTTTTAGGGGGACGATCTTAAAGTCTTCGAATGCGATAAGAAACAAAAGTAATACAACAACCGGACGACTTCAGGTCCGAAGAGGAAAGTTTACATAAGTTTTGTGTCGCAAAACAAAGAGCTCGGGTGAGTTAGTGCCCGAATCCGAATAAGACGGGGGCAAATGGCTCCGAGGAAAAACGCCTGGCCAACATCGAGTTGAATGAGACTGTATTAAAGAGATAAAACATAATTACTTAAAGGGGCTACATGAACACAGAGTACAAAGAGGGCAATGGAATAGAACAGAAAACGGTCGATCGGAAGCCAATGAACAGTGCATTAGATGACTATAACGATCTCCGCCCAAGTTAGAGTCCGACAATGGTCCAATTTACTGAGAAGGATAAAGATAGCGCCGTTTTTCAATCCGGCCATAGATCCTGGGTTGAATTTGGGTGCGAAATGAATGACTCAGTGGGGCAAGAATAAGCGACAAAGTAAGCGATGGTAAGAATATCAAAAGAAAACATCAATCTGGAATTCTAAGAAGGTGGTAGGAGACAAAAACGAGCGTAGAACGCCATCGAGGGGCATTTTCCCAAATGAACTCCCATGTAGTTTCATAGAGTAGAAAGATGATCATTTTTACTTACGTTTAATGGATGGGATTAAACAGTGGATAGATTCTAAAGATGGTAACATTTATTGGAAAGGAGAAATGGACAAGTATAAAAAAACTTGTTAGTTAATTATCCATCGTGGCAAAGTCCCCCGATCGGATGATAAAATCCACATAAAGATCAGAATGACAATCGTAAAGCCCAAAAGCCCGGTGCAGGTTCTCGTTGTGAGGGATGGGGGAGGACAGAAAGATACGGGGGGGGGGGTACCACCAACTAGCATGCGTAAACATTGAAATCCCAGCGTCAAATTCCGATATAGGAAAGTATGGTGTGTGCGAACCAAGAGGGGTGGGGTGGAAGAGAAAACGATGTTGGTATTGTCCATGTGCGTAGTAAAGCATGATTGGTGGCATCTCCCTGCGAGCGAGAAAATCCAACGTCCTATCAACTCGGAAGCAAACATGGTTGTAATGAAATCCCCAGTAACTTGCAAATGTTCCAGTTACCAACTATGTACCATGCACCTTCTGGTTGTCTCATTCTCAGAACCAGCCATTTTGTGAGGTGCGGCACTATTTCCGGAGATGTTACATCCATTTGGCACCGGTGGATGCCGTCTCTTCACAGGGAGCTCCTGGGAAACGGGTGGCCACGACAGAGGGAAGATTGGTTGGTATCCACTTCGTCACGAGTTTAAAGAGTCCAAAGAAAAACAAACAATTCAAACGAGGGGATCTTTGATCGTGGCTCAAATCGATCGCCACCATACGACAAGCTTCACGCTTCATCGGATTAGGATCTCATTTCTTTGCGCACCCAATACGGGGCGCAATCACCCCTTAATCGCCAAGCGGCGAGACTTATCACGTTTCTTTTCCAAGGCCCTTAAGCAGTCGAAATATTTCGCCACAGGGTGTCCGTCATGCCCGCAAAGCACTTGGTAACAAAATGAGAGTTAGTGAATTACGCCCCGCCCCTTTCCAATCGTCGACGAGATCTCCCTAACCGAATAATCAAAGTAGATAAAGATCAGAATGACTAGTTTGCAATTCCGAAGTTACCTGGCCGGTCCTCGTGAGGGGCAGGGTAAATATATTTAAACACTAATATAACACAATAATGATGCACCAAACACTAAATAACAGGAACGCAAAACTGCATAAAATGAAGTATAGGGATTTCGTAACGAAACCTCGAAATAAGGCCCTAACTCGAAATGCAGTGAGAGTGATATAGCTCTGGTTTGCCAGCCACAATCTAAGTCAATGGCCACTTTAAAGTTATTTATTTGGTGTTGCGTCTTTTAATTAACGATGACACGGTGTCAGGGATTTGCCAGATAGCCTGAATTACACAAGAGTTCGCCCACACGAATATCGTAAATGGTGTGGCTCTCTTCTGAAGAGGTTTAAAAGTACGTTTACGGCGATGGCGAGAGTGGTTTGCTCACAAAAGCCGTCGAGGTCGGGAATGTTCGAACAATTAGGGGTTCAACGAAACACTTAAAATGTACAGCCTCTCAAACTTCGAAGTCGCTAATGAGAAGAAAACAGGCCATCTTGGTTCTTAACATGTCTGTCCCAGCTAAGGCTCATATTCGACCTTACCTTCACCCGAAGAGAGTGGATACTCCAGCTGATTCCCGAAAGTAATAATCTCTCAGGGCATCAGTATTTAGAATTGATAAGATTTGCTACTTTTTTTTTATCCCCCTCAACCTCTTTTATCTATTCCTTTTTATTCTTCTCACATCCTCCACTCCCTTGTTCGTTACATCTTCCTACTCTTTCTCACTTACAAGAAAAATACCTCACTCGGTGGATATATCGAGATCAACCCCCCACAATATAGACCGACCGGGGCCCCGGCTTCGGCCAGATATTAGTGACCCCAGCCCGCCCCCAACAAAATTACAACCCCAGTCGGTCTATACCTCACAAATCATCCCTAAACCAAACTGAGCAACAAAATAAAACTAACTGGCTGATAGCAACAACCTCAATTTTATCGCTCACCGGTCGACGAAACTGAAGGATTTATCAGAGGCGGCGAGACAAGAACAGCAGGCTCGAACGCCTTGCTCTCTCGTCGCTCTGAATCAACAATCTTCGTATTGAGTCGAACCAATTTCTGTCGATCCACGGAATTTCGTGTTCTCGAATTTAAAGCGCAATAGCAACGAAGGTAGCGTTTTCAAGGAGATCTGAAATTAAAGTGGTGAAGATGGAGGGATTGAAGATGTGTGGAAGATATATTTATAGCCAGAAGTCTTCCTGTAATCATTGGGGAAAGGAGGGCAATAGATGAGGAAAAGAAAGGTCGGGGAGAGTAAGAGACAAGGGTGGGAAGAATACATACATGTTGAAACCCGGCACCCAACATTTAGCCAAGGTGAACACAACCCATCCTGACCCCGACCAGGACTGAATGACCAAAATCTGGTTGGCTACTAGCCTACGATATTAACCTCCACCCAATAAAAAAAGGTGAGAAGCGGTTTGTAAACAAGGTGAAAAAGGTCAGTGGAAATATCTTAAAAACAATAAAGCCCTGGTGGTCTCAATCTAGTTTGAAACTTGGGGGGAGGGGGTGGAAGGGCGTGCCGCTTCTCCAGCTACTTGCTATTTCTACATGAGGCCCCCCTCACTTGCGGGGAATCCCTTAAATAATAATAACCAAGGGAAGCCTCAACGTTTTACAAAATTTGCTGGAAAAATATTTTGTGGTGATGCAAGCTCAGTTGGATTTAATGGTAGGCGTGGTATCCATGATAATATGGCCATCCTACTTAACATTTCCCCGGCTAGGTTTTGGTCAAGGGCGAAAATACCCATGGTTTTCGTATACGGCCTTCTAATCCTATCTCGGATTTTCATTTAATGGTTTCACCCGAGATTCGCAACAGAGACACCTCTTGCGTGAGAGAATCTAATCAGATATTCCAATAACGAGTAATTCTGATCAATTATTAAAATAAACAATTTGATGGATCTGGTTCGAGAAAAACAAATATGTTAATAAAAAGTGACCAAGTATAAGTTTTTTTTTTTTTTAATATAAGTCGTTTAAGGGTTTTTTTTAACTGAATTACGACAATTTTGCACCACTGAATCCGAAAATGACATGTTTCGTCCGATCAGGACAGGATTTTGTGTTAATTCGATTTTTTTTTATCTATCTTATAATTAAATCAATTATTTTTGTTGACATTTTGGCTTGATTTGTGTCGAGATTTCTCATCCGAAATAGGTTGTTAAGATTAACAACCCCCCACCCCAGTTTTCTAAAACGTTGAAAAACTTGATTAGTATACATTGAAAAGCAGATATTGATAAAGGTAAAGTACCAGTGGAGTGGGGGAACTTTTGAAGATGAGGAAGCAATTCAAGTTTTATAAAAATAAATATGCTAATTCAAGTAAATATGTTTATTAAAAATAACTATAAAATTGTAAGCTACTCACTTTATTTAAATGTTAATTTTTAAAAATATTTTTTAACTATTTAAATGTTAAAAAAGCTTATGTAAGTATGCACAACCACTAGCCAAGATGTTCTATCATATTGGCTTACAATGAATTTGCGAGTGCAACTGTTTTGGATGGCATCTAGTGTTGGCGTAGGCCTACCTGTTTTAATAATAGTTTCTTTTTCAGGTTATTTTTCGGTTTATATATATATATATATATATATATATATATATATATATATATATATATATATATATATATATATATATATATATATATATATATATATATATATATATATATATATATATATATATATATATATTTAAAATAATTGTTTTTTTAATGTAGACAATGTAGTGTATATCATAAATATACACTACCGGCAGGGTTGCCAGATGCAAGCTGATGACTGCGAAGCTAAATTTGCTTCCTTTTCCGTATACAAATAGGTTATTTTTTTCTTAATTCTAACACGGCGTTGAAATATCTATATAAAAATCATAAAACTCTAATGAGTGTATATTATTGCAAAGAAAATCAAAGCATCTTTTAAACTATTCATTACAAAGCACCATAAAGCAAAACTATTATTGAAATTAAGAGAAAAAAAAGGAATAGAAATCTCGACGAAAAGGATGCACTTTTTCAATTGCATCGGGCTCATCAGGGTCTAACGCCAATTCGATTCAAAGTGAATGGTACCGTATGGCGTATACAGGTATATACAAGCATAAATGTAAGAATAAAATTGATTCTGCTGTCATATTAATTGTTGGGTGTAATTTCTTTTTCTTCTTAAATAGTGGAAGCATTGCTTTCCTCACTTCCATTGACTGCACGCCACTGGTAAGCACATATATATTGGATATTAGGTCATCATTGTTCAGAATTCAGGGCATGAACTTTCATTTCTTCGAACAGTAGCAATCAGCCATCATGAATGCATCCCAGCGTCTCTGATACCTTGCCTCAATCTCGCTCATGCCCTTATGGAAGGTGATGCAATCACTGTAAGATAGGGTTTTTTTCATGCAATCTAGAAGCCAACATTTCAGCACAGGACTTTGACAAGCTGAAATCACGAACTAGATCATTTAGCCCTTTTAGAGAAAAAGGACGTGGAGCATCATCGTCAAAAAACACTTCTTCATTTTCTTTAACACTGGAAGTGTTAAAGAAAAGTTCTCCACAGACAAGTACTGGAATTTCATCACAATGAGCTATATGACGACATGCTGATTGAAGATCAAGAGACGTGAGGCTGTTCTGGTTCTTTATGTTGTTACCAGTCAAATCAATAGCGCAGAAGTAGCAGTCAGTGAGTGAGTGCCATGGTTTGCCGGCTCTGTCCAAGCCACGTAAATTCAAAACTTCAGACAACTCTCCTCCTCCCTGGTCTTACGAGGCAGATACTCGGTGCAGGTCTTGCATACCATGTGTGGCGCCCAAGCTTTATCCTGGTCACTAAGTTTGATACCAAAATAAGCATAGTTTATGAAACTTGTTAGGAACAATAGTGTATTCGCCGCAGATGAAGCAGAATACATCAGGCTTATTTTTGCCAGATCTGGACGAATCCATTTCATCCACCTGCAAAAGAAAAATACCAGTAGGTCAAAAAATTGCCACATGTAAACTCTTCATAGTTCTTTTTTCTAAAGAAATAAGAAAGATTTTTGCATCATAAGAATAGAAAATACCCGTACATGTAAAAAGAGCGTAAAAAAAATCACGTGGCGATAAACCAAAAAGATGAACGGCATGAGCAAAACTAATGTGATTTTGTTAATTCAGCACATTAAAATTGTCCTAAATCATATAACCCCCGCCCCCCCAGACTTAAGACAGTAAAGTTGGTGTTGGCCAGCGTAATGAATGAACGAGTTACCATTCCTGGTTCGATTCCAGTAATCTTGAAATACAACTGTCCACTTATAAGAAAATGCCATTGTTTAATGATGGGGGGGGCGGATGCGGCGTTTTGGAGTTAATCCCACTTAAAAGCCGAGTAAAATACAACAAGATGGCGGAAGAAAAACACGAAAAGGGTCCATTTCTTTTAGATAACCCGACCACAATGAAAGAAAAAAATAAATGGTTGCACAGATTAGGAGTGTAAATGTTGTTTTTTTAATAGCTTCTTGGGACAGTTTCCAAGATTAAGGGACAAAGCCTTTCATCCTATAGCCTGTGTTGTACCCCGTCCCATCCTCCGCCAACGTTACCACAGGCTGTCCTGAGGGAGCAGGTTAAAGTGGAAATAGGATGTTGCATGTTGTGAGAATTCTTGGACCTTTGGGTTTGTTGGACGGATTTCAAAAATGAATTTTTTTAGGGGGGGGATGGGAATGGACGGTTAAAAAGTTGTGGTTGGGTTAAGTTAAGTTAACAAGTTAGTTTATATTATTTAAACTAAATATCTGTAATATGACGGAGATACGAAAATACGGACCTATTCAGATAGATATTGCAGTGCATTTCGGTGTTTAAGATATATATATATATATATATATATATGGAAAAAAAAAATATATATATATATATATATATATATATATATATATATATATTAAATCAACGCTTAGACTCCGAAATGGATTGAAATATCTTCCTGAATAGGTCCGTATTTTCGTATTTCCTACGTCATAAAAATTCACATATATACGAATCCAATGTGGGGCGGGGAGTACCACAACGACGTTTATTTGAGTGTTTCAAAAAATTCCATTAAGTTTGCTCTCGATTTGCTAAGTGTGTGTTTCTCCCTTCGAGCCATTTTTTTTAGGAGCCCATCTGGCGACTGCCTGGTTGGGCATAAGTCGCGGTACTCACCAGGGTAGCGTAGTACTAGGCTACTTAGAAGAATAAAAAAACAACAAAAATAAAAGACAAAAGGCAAACAGCAGGAAGCAGGCTCCAGCGTCGGGGTGAGGTCCGCCTCTCCCGGCGCAGGGACGTGCAACAACAAAACCCCCAGTTAATTAAGTAAACGGGATAAGGCCGGCCTCCTCCAAAAAATCATCGAGTCCATAAGTCAATGTGCACGAGCTCGTCCCGAGTACAAGGGATTAGCTGTAGCGACCCCGCTAATCCCGGTACCGGGACAGGTAACGTGCGCGAAGATCGCCCAGACTGTGACATTCAACAGTAGGGCGCAGGCGAGCGAACCATCAAATGGCGGTGCGTCCCGTGAGTGTGTCCAATTCGGAGACGACAGAAAGCAACCTGAAGCCGTCGCGACATTGGGGGATAGGTCCATGGGAACAGTCGCGGCGCAATTGCACTCAACTTTATGTTCCCTTCGACCGTCTCCCATCTTCTTTGCCAAGCAGCCCGGAGAGCTGCCCGTTTTCCTGCCATGCAGTTGGTGTGACGAGAGCGAAACGCTGGTCCAGTCGCAGTCCTCGCGGACTCTTTGGCGCCCTTAGCGGCGCGCTCATTCCCCGCAATTCCTACATGGCCAGGAACCCAGCAGAAGATAATCTCGACGTCAGCCCGGCTCGACAAAACTGTGGCGTGACGGATATCGGAAACTAGGGGATGCAGAGATTCCAATGCCCCGAGAGCACTCAGGGCGCTTTGTGAGTCGCTATAGATCACAATCCGGTCTCCGAACTGGGCACGTCGCGTAATCTCTCGTACCGAGTGGTGTATTGGCACCAGCTCGTCCATAAGACAGACGCAGCGCTTGGCAGAACCCCGCTGACTTCAAACAGAGGGGATACGGCGTGGAAGCCGACCCCCTCTTGGGACTTGGAGCCATCGGTATACACTGGCGCGGTTGCAGCGTGACACGAGAGGGGCTCCAAAAAGGTCGAACGCAATACTCCCGGCGCTGTACAAGGATTGGGAGCAGAGGCGTGGCGACAAATAGCAATGGGCAGAACCAGGGGCGCCACCGGCCCGAGAGCTATACCTAGCTATCGAAGGAGTTTCCTAGCCCTAAACCCAAAGGGGTTAGGGTATGACTGCCGTCTCTTGGTGGCATAGGGACGGTCGAAATCAGCTGTGCATGCAGTGAGAACTGTTGGCGACTGAGGGAGGCGGAGGGCTCTCGCGTACAGGCGAATAATGCAGAGTGTACGGCCAGGAGCGAGTGGCATCTCCCCAGCATCGACTAGTAGGCTCTCAATGGGGGAAGTGCGGAAGGCACTGGTCTTCGGGCTAAGGCCGGTGTGATGGATCGAGTCCACCTTCCGCAATACACGCTCGGCTGCGAATGCATAAAACTCGCATTTGTAGTCGAGCTGCGAACGAACAAAGGATTGATAAAAAATAAGGCTGTAGCTCTATCAGCGCCCCAAGCGCTGAACGGCACGGAACGAGAAATATGCATAGCGCCTCCCAGGTGAGGTGTTGGTCAAATACAAGACCAACGGTGCGATTCAACCACTTCCAGGCGTACCACAAGAAACAAGTCTGGTTTAGGGAGGAGCCGTGGGTGGCGACAGAAGTGCGCCACGTTAGTCTTGGCCAAGGAAAACCGAACCCTGTGCGCTTCGGCTTAGCGAGTGACAGGGTTCAATGCCTGTTGGAATCGACGCTCCAGAGTTGGCATCTGAGAGGAGCCGGGATCGCGCGTACAGGCGAATAATGCACTGTGCACGGCGTAGAGCGAGTGGCATCTCTCCAGCATCGACTAGTAGGCTCTCAATGAGAGAAGTGGGGAAGGCACCGGTCGCAAGGTGAAGGCCGGTGTGGTGGATCGAGTCCACCTTCCGCAATAAACGCTCGGCTGCGGATGCATAAAACTCACATCCGTAGTCGAGCTTCGAACGAACAAAGGATCGATAAAAAAGTAAGGCAGTAGCCCTATCAGCGCCCCAAGGGCTGAACGTCACGGAACGGAGAATATCGATGGCGCGGGTACAAGAGACCCTAAGGCTGCGAATGTGAGCCTCCCAGGTGAGGTGTTGGTCAAATACAAGACCAAGGAAACGGTGCGATTCAACCACTTCCAGGCGTACCCCCATTAAGAAACAAGTTTGGACTTGGATAGAGCCGTGGATGGTGGCAGAAGTACACCACCTTAGTCTTGGCCAAGGAAAACCGAAACCTGTGCGCTTCGGCATAGCGAAAGACGTGGTTCAATGCCTGTTGGAGACGACGCTCCAGAGTTGGCATCTGGGCCGTGCCAAAAGAGATTGAAAGGTCGTCTACGTAGAGCGTAGCGAGAACATCTTCCGGCAGCACCGAGGTAATGCCGTTGATGCTCAGGGAAAAGAGTGTAACACTGAGGACACTTACACCCATCTAGAGCTCGTCGATCAGGTTGGCAATGAATTGGCCCCAGGGATTAATAGAGTAGTGTCCCCAGAGGGTGTGTCTACCGTTTAGATCTCCGAGCAAGAAATAGTGGGCTACGCAACCGTGCCACGACGGAAGTCCTTCGCGTCGAAGTCGGCTGACGGTGGAATGTACGCGGAAATAACAGTATACCTCCTATCAAGGTGCAGCTGAACAGCTAGTGCTTAAAAGGGGGCATCTAAAGCGAAGGGAAGAACGGAGACATCATGCCGGGTGTAAATAGCACATCCTTCTGCCCGGCCCCCATCCCTGGTGGTGGTGTCGCAAAACCCTTATACCTCGGGATGGTGGGCAAGGGGCATGCGGCCAGTATGGTCTCCTAAAAAAAGATAGCTAACGGGAAACGGGGCGAGACGAGCCTCCGCAACTCCTCACAGTTTGCCGGAGTCCGCGGCAATTCCATTGAAGGAATATGCCTTCCAGGCCTAGTTCGGAGATGCGGGGGCCCTCTTCGAAGAGAAGACCCTCACGGGAATGGCCGTACGCTTCCCAGAGGCAGAACTCCGCGTGCTGTTGGCCGGACAATGCGCTGAAGGCGCTGTCGCCTTCGAGCACTTATTGGGGGAGGTTGGGCTCGCCATGCACATCTTTTGCTCCCTCCGCCTCGAAAACTTAAGCGGGCGGGGCGGCTTCGGAGGCGGGGGCACCTCTTTTCGAAGATCTACCGTCTCCGAGCCACCCAGCCCATAACTGGGCGTGGGCGAAAGAACCGATTTTTTTTTTTATTTAAGGGGCTATCTGGCGACTGCCGACGCGAAAGAACCGAAGCTCCTTTGGTGCTGTCCTCATTTGGGGAAAGGGGCAGCTTTAGGAACCCCCGAAGATGGCATGGCGACCAACTTCAGGGGTGTTGCCTCGTGTGAGTCTAACGACTCGGTGGAGGCGCGTGGCCGTTTCGCCTTAAGGGAAACGGTCACGCTGGGGGAAGGGGGGAGCTCTGGTTTTAGCCGGGGCTGTGTGTGGACCTTTTGTGCCACCAGCTTCAGGGTTCCAAATGGGCGAGGAAACGACCGTATTCGTAGGCCTGGAGGGGCCAGGAGCAGAGGGTGTCTCTTTCAACATTGAGGCATAGAACGTCCCGGGCATCGCCAGGCGCGCAGGACCCAGTCTTTAGCCTCGCGAAATAAGAGACGATCCTGAGCCTGAATGGCCAGGGTTTCCTTCTTAAAGAGATACACACCACATTGCTTCGAAGAAGCGGGATGCGGCTCTCCGGAATTGATACCCTTGGTCACACACGATTTCGACTTATCGTGTGCGGCCTTGGAGTAACTTAGACAGATTTCGGGTAACCCTGACTTTGCACGTCGATAGGAGCGAATAGTATGGCCGAAGCGGTGACAGTAATAGCACATCCGCGGCAGTGGCACGAATGCCTTCACGCGGTAGAGATACCAACAGGCATGCACCGAATCAGGGAGCTTGTCACAGTCGAACGTGACGAAGTGTGTAGGGGTGGGTCTCGAGGCCCCTCCCTGTTTCCTGATCACACGTTCGACCTTGGCCGCCCCATGGTCAGCCAGCTCTAAGGTGATGCCGTGTATGGAGTAGTCCACGAGTTCCCTCGCATAAACTACTTTTCCACGAAGCTCATGGTAGAGTGCGGCGTCACACTCATAGGCGTGCCATCAAGTGTCCGAAGGGCACTAATCATGGCCGCCTCGGATGGATTCGACGCATTCTTCAAAAGGCTCCCATCCGAGAAACGGGTCACCTTCGGCTCTCTACCAATTACGCTAGCTAAAGCTCTCCTCCGATGAATCATGTTGCCCTTAGCCAACATGGTGCCCTCAGTGGTCTCTGAATGAGGGCACCGGACGTAATCGAGGCTCCGCTCTGTGCACTTGTACTTTAGGTTTTGTCAGGGACTCCACACCCGGGAGGGGGGGTAACGGATGCGGACGTGCCGATCTTGGCTTGGTCACTTACCGAAGTAGCAGAACCATCCATCACCGCAGCCCCCGCGGATGGAGAGGAGCCCCGAGTCTTTTTTGTCTTTCTTTTCTTCTTAGGAGAGGATGGCGGGTAATGAGGCCGCTTCTCACCTCCGCCGGCAGGAGCCTCCAGGCCAGATGGACCGGCCTCAGAAAGGTCCTTCTCCGAGATGGAGAAAGTCTTGGCGGTCGCAGGGGCACCGGCCGGAGGAGATCCCTCCCCTCCTTATACTGCTTTAGAGACCCAAGCCGTTTGAGGAAGACCTTGCATAGGGGCGGACCCGGGTTCGGTGCTTGGCGCCTAACCGGATTCGCACCCACGGAAGGCCCTACCGTCTGAAGCTGGGTTGTTTCAAGGACCATACATGTCTATCTCGGGGGGGGGGATCCATGTGACCCCCTTCCCCAGGACATCGCAGGTCCCATTGGGAGCGGTCTCTCTAGTCAGGTTAGGAGGTGGGGTGCACGTGTCTCGACCCCCGCTAGGTTTAATATTCGAGCCAGCAGATCTTTTGAGGGAAGCAACCGATGGGCCCTGTCTTCCCTCTCCCCCCTAAAGGGGTTTGTCTTACCAAGCCGCTTCAATGGGGAGCGGTCGGTTATGGGCTGTCTGCTGGCTTTCTTGGAGGTCCCCTTGGAAAGTAAAGGGGGGACTGCCGCTGGAAAGGAGGCACCCGAGGGCAACTCTAGACACGGGGGCGAGGGGAGTCCCCTTCAAAGTATATGACTAAGCCTCCTCTCCGGTCAAAGAATTTAGGAGGTTCCCCTGTAAAAGCACAGGGGTGGGGTGGGGGGACCTCCATTTTTTCAGTGGAGCTGCCAGAAGGCGGCTCCGTTGATGGTGAGGGGAAAAGGGTTTTTTTCATTTTCATCATTGGGCATGGGGACCATATTCTTTTACGGGATGCAGACGCTAATAACCCCTCGCAGTAGCCCGCTCTGCAAGGGGTGTGTATGGACCTGGCAAAGCCAGGTGCCGCCCTTTAAGACACCTCTCCCGCCTGGTGACCTGGCAGCCCTTCGGCATAGCAGCTCCACCTTGGGCACGGCATAAAATGATACGAGTATGAAGTGAGAAGGAAAGGGGATGTGAGAAAGGTATGGGTGGGGATGAAGCAGGTTGTTAAAACCCCACCATTCCAAACCGGAGCTCAGGGGTTATGGAACATTGTCCCCTCCCACCTCAGCTCCGATCCGGGCTGAGAAGGAGGACAGCATCTAGCCCGTGAAAATAGAGGCCGACCAGAGAAAGTTGTGAGAGAGGTTGTAGGGGAGAAACACAGGCTGTCTGAAAGAAGCACAAGGGGCTAAGCTGGGGCCGGACGGGGCGCTAAGTCCCGTCAGCACGGCGGCCAGGAAGGCAAATCGCCGTGCCCTTTACGGGGTCCCTTCGAACGAAGAGATCGACACTGTAATTGACGGTTTTGTGTTTGAAATTGTACCCTGAAATATGTTATATGGCTGTACGACTTCCACATGTCGTTTATTATTGTGGTTCCGGATTGATTTCGTAATGGAACAGTGTAGAAATTAAGTTAGGTCAGGTCAGGTCAGAGACCACAAACTTTTCAGATTCCATACTGTATCCACATCATCCATAATGAGTAAATTTGTAAACAAAAAACGTTATATACGCGAACAAATGTTAACTTAACCTAACCCAACCATAAAAAAAAATTCATTTTTGAAATCAGCGTGTAAAACTGTCACTGTCAAAATATATTTAAAAAATCCGTCCATCAAACCCAAATGATCCGAATTCTTTAGCACTTCTGTGCTAGCGGTCCACGCAACGGCTAGGTGTAAATTATTGCATAATTAAAATTCCTTAAATGAGGGAAATCAAGATGACGCATCAATACCTCAAGGGGTGAAACTTCCTCCAATTTCGACCCTTAGGCTAATGTACTATCCACACATGTTCATTTTTACTAACAACGAAACTGTTACCCCACTTTTTTGGCAGAGGTAAGTGTTCCACCCCCTTTTTTAAAATAGGCAAATACAATTTCGTAACGTTACTTCTAATACCAAGAGAATAATAATAAAATTTAAACTTAAGGGTCGAGAGCATCAATTAACTTACGACCTGTGTGCCTTCTGACAAAAGCCTTTGTCCTGCGCGAACATCTGTTGAAAAGGACCTTCACTGGGGAGTTCAAATTTGCTCAATCACAACGGTAAACTTAGTAGTTTGGTTAATATTTAAGGAGTGCGTCGGTTAAGGCGATGATCAAAAAGACTGACTGGAGAGGATTAACATAATTGCCTTTCAGACGAGAAGAAATTACCAGGAGAGCAAAGGGTGCAATCAAAAAATAGATAATTTGTTATGAGTGAAAGGGAAGGGGGTAAACAGTGCACGATCAGAAAAAAACTCGCTCTGAAAATTGAAAAAGACACCTACCACTATCAGATAAAAATGAAAATCTCTTCTACATTACAAAAAAAAACAAGGGAAGGAAAATGGTATCATCCAATGCCATCCTCGACGAATGCATCCTAAACCTCGGCAGCAACAGGGAAAAAAATAATCCGAATTCAAATATCAGACCTTGTTAACCTATGCCCAGGCGAGTTGCTGCTCTTATAACAGCTAAATGAAATTCAAAATATTACGCAACCCGCCAATTTTAATTTTAATATAACTTTTAAAATTAAAAAATACCAACGTTATTGTCGAATGAGGCTTGTGTGCGTTACATTTCTCTATGTATGTGTACAATAGAAATGGGAAAGGGTAACCATAATCCTGTATAAGTATATGAGTAGAGCAGAGGTGGGCAAACTGAGAGCCGCGAAAGCTTTTCATGTGGCCCGCATTTCATTTCAGAATTCGACAAAATAGTGAACATTTTGCCCAAATCTCATCTCATTATTTTTATGTGAATGCTAGATTAAAATTATTGACCATCCCTGGAGTACAGTATTTTTCCAACACCGCTTGATAAATAAAAAAGGGCGGTTCAAATGTTTTTCCTGAACTTGTTTTTCTACGCTCTAAAGTGCCTGACGCCCTTCCGGACCCCACAACCAGGGAACAAAGACCCGCTACGCTCGCTATCCAAACCACAACCATTATTAGAATATACGAAAAACCGATTCAATCCTAGACGACCCTCACCCTATGTTAGGGGTCACATTATCTAGGATTAAGCTTGGGAGGGAGGGGGGGCATTATTTACGATTGAATTTTGCAAATAAGTAATAATAAAATTAAGATCAAAATATAAAGTAAAAATGCTACTTAGTATTGAATTTGGTTAAGCTAATAATATTGATCGAGTCAAGATCGATTCGGTTTGAGTGGATGTGAAAATTTCTATCAACTCTTTTTTTACCCCGTGGATAATATTTTATATTTTTGTTAAGTTTAATTGTGTTTGTTTATTTTGTGGGAGTTTTTTTTTTGTTCTTTATTAAAAGTTATTTTGCCGATTATTTTTTAAATAAACTAAAAAGTTTCTTGGGTATCATCTTTTAGGATTGAAATTTCTTGAGGGTCATTAATTAGGAAGGGTGTCCTCGGGGATCGTTGTCTAGGATTGATCCGAAAACCCTGCTCCAATAAGAGCCACTGCGGCCTATCTAGTTGAACCACCCACCGAGACATTCATGACAACTACAATCCAATCACAGAAGCATCCAAATGATTCAGTCACATTATAATACCAAAATATCAACAGTGCATACAAAGGACTTTGTCGATCCAGAAATCACAAGGAGATCCAAAAGTCGCTCCGCGGTAAGAAAATTTACTTGAAAACCGAGTAAGTATGAGGAATAGAAATCAATATAACGTATTTTAGCAATAAACTGGGAAGTATCAATCTGTGTTCAAATACAAGGACGATATTTTCAACACTAACTCTAATTGCATGACGTATTCAATTTTCTTACAGGAAAAAGACTTTGGGATCGCCCTACATAAAGTGGAGAAACGGTCCTAGTCAAATCATACATATCTATATAGTGGTGGTCCAACTTGGTTTTAAAAGTACCAAGGGTGTCAATGTTAACCACCTAAAGAGAAGAACTATTCCAAAAACCTCAAAACCCTTTGACTAAGTAAATATGCTCTTTCGAATATTCACACTAAGATTGCTTCACCATCAGCTTTCTATCATGACCCCGTCCGTGTCCTTCTCTCTTCAGATAACTAAAAAGAAAAATGAGTATCACAACCGAATTTGTAAAAACTTGAATGCATAAATCATATCACTCTCATATAATTACCGATTAACCCTAAAGAGGTAGACTTTACTTAAGATTCCTCGCAAGGTAGGTGGCTCTCAAACCCCCCATCCACCCCAAAATATATTTGTGCGGTATTCCAACCCGATATATTAAAAGGTAAATCATTTTAGAGGTACTAATAAAACACACTTTCACACAAAGAGATTTATTTGTACCTTGGAAATGACCGACAAATATATAATTTTGTAATTTTGAAAGTTAGCAGTTAAACGTCATACCCGAAAATTTGGAGGGGGAGGGGGGGATCTGTGGCCTTGATAAGTTCTTGTATAATCAAATAGAGTGATATCACGAGTTTACGAGACCCCTCGTCTACCTGTCTAGAGTTAATAGAAAACATGGTCAACTCTTTCAACCTGTCTTCATATGAGTTTTGGGAATAACTTAGTAGCTAGTAGCTCTACACTGAGTCCGAGCTTGAGTACGATATTCTAGATGAGGTCTTACATAAGAATTATAACCTATAAAAAACTTATTTTTATTTTTCCTTTATCTTTATGACGCCAAATATTTTAGCCTTATTTTCTCGCTTCAAAACGCTATTTACGGGGCCTAAGCATCCCCTAAAATGATAACCCATAAGTCCTATTCTTCAGCAACTTCCTTTAACCAGCTACCATTCAGATCGTAAAAAAAAAAAATTCTCTATTCCCTGCTCCAACTTTATACTTACTATCATTCAATTTCATCTATCACCATCTACCACACCTACGAGCCTTTCTTTATCTTTCTGAACATTGGTATCCCTTCTACACCGTTATATTTTCTTCCGAAAAGTTTTCTACAGTTTCTTCAACGAGAATTCTCTATTATAACTTTGACAGCGCCAATTTTTTTTAGTGAAAAAAATAGTAACTAAGTAATACGAATATCAATAATAAGAATGGGCTAAGCAATTATTTATTTGGTAATCCAACTCTCAAGGGAAGCGATACAGAGAGGGGAGAAACAAGAGAGAGAAACAAATAAGCTGACGCAGGCGCCGCGATATATCGGATGATGTGTAGTCACGGAGTAAGGATGAACTGAGTTTTCTTCGAGGCTGTTCATTATCGGGTTCTCATAGAGCTGAGAAGGGCGTCATCGCATTGTCGCCCACTAAATCACCCAACCACATGGAGTGCCAAACAAGCCAACGCGACCTCGTTCCAATTAAAAAAAGGTCATCAGGTACGGACGCCAGCCCCCCCCCCCTGCTACTGGTTTGGAAGAGGGTTGCAAAAAAAAAAACCGGTCAAGTTAAGAGAAAGTTAAAATGAGCGGGAGGTGCATAGGCAGAAAGCGCAAATCTCTATCTCTACTTGCAAACATTCAGCAAAGAAGCCCCCCCGCCCCTTACTTTCCAGGTGACTTACGATAGCATGCCTATGGAAATACGGAGAGGGGGGGAAGCGAAAACCGTATAGAGGCAGCTACATAAACTACCGACGGACGATCACCCGGGGTAATAATGATAAAGTGAAAATATAAGGGCCACGTGAACAAGGAAGCGACCCACTCCCCACTTGATTACAAACTCAACATAACAATAAAATGACTGGACGGAGAGCGATTGTTTGTATTATTACTATTAAACATATATAAACAACGCGGGAATCTGCGCCAAAACGTTTTGGAAAGCGGCTTTTAAAGGCGGTGGTGAAGTTAGAGATGATGTGCAGAAAGTACATAACCGCCTAGCTTTTATAACAGGGTAGTTCGGTGCGGTCGGCGTAGTGCGCAACTCTTCTGAACGTGCCCAATCCCGCCGACAATGAAGCCAAATTCCCCTGTGGCGATTAAATACAAAAAAAGGGAATTCTTTGTGGTTCGTCAGGTGGAGTGACGACATGGAAGCATCTATATTTTACCGGTTGTTATCATTTCTTTCCTATACACTTGTGTATGGCGCCAAATTATAAACAAACCTGGTTATTAGTGCCAGATTTGGCTCCCTCGGGTGGATAAAGCCAGTTTGCAAAGCGAAATATAAATAAATATTTATTTGGACTATAACCCGCCTTCAACTTTTGTTTACAATCGCACCGTGTCGCAAACCAAACGAAACGGCGATAATAGGGAGAAGAAACAGCCAGATTGAATCAACGGAGAGCCCCGATGGGTAAACATATGGCTCAACAAGAGGTGACTGTGTTCCCCCCCCCCTTTCAATTAAATTCCATCCCTCGCAGTGTTGGTTAGATGCATGAGTGCTCAAATTCCTAGAAACTTTTCTTCTCGACATTTTCTTTCCTAGGAAATTCAATGGAACGCCATAATAAACAAAACGAACGATAATACATCGGCGATCACAAATAACGGAAACAGGAACATACCGAGAATCAATCCGAGGGTACGCTGTCGCCTTATTTGGCTGACGACATAAGGTGGGGCGCACCAATTTATTTCCTTCCAAAGGAGGGGAAGGGTGGGAAGCGTGGAGGGAGCAAAGAGAGGGAAAGGAGATTCACAGGTCGGTCCTAGTTTCTCGTTGGCACGAGATGGGACATTCCGTGCAACAGAGAAAATAGTTCGTTTATTTATTCGAAGCATCCAGAATGTGCGTAGAATGAAAAGAAAGACAAAGAATGGCAGGGCCATGAATGGAAACCTTGCCAATAACCATTTTCATGTTGGACAAGGATGTGCGATCGCGCGCTTAAGAAATCTGGGAATATGTGCAGATCGGAAGGGCGGATAAGGGTAATGGAAGATTCAACAGTAGGAGGTCGTAATAAAAAGATATGGCAAAACTAATGCTTCCAGTGGCAGCGGAAAAGGAAACCTCGTTCATTTTCCGAACCTCGCTCGCATTTATTGCAGAACATAAAACTTAACCATGGAACAGAGTAGGAAGAAGGGGAAGTGGCAAATCGCATTAAAATGAACCAAGGCATGGGAGACATGAAGCTTTGATTCATAGTCACTTTTAGGACAGAAAATGGCGCTATTGATACGCGCCGCAAATGTTTCGATATTATTTCTGATCGACAGAGCGGAAAAAAGGGAGGTGGAGTGTATTCGAACAAGGAGTATAAGAATAAAAACAAGGAGCATCTTCGCCAGAAAGTTTATATACAAAAGAAGAGGTTCGTAAGATAGCGAAAATGTAGTGAAAATGCGTGACAGGAAAACTACAAGGAGGTGTACAACACAAATAAAATCGATTTACCACAACAACCAATAATAAAGGCAAGTAAATGTCTAAGAATGTATGAAATACACAGCAACCTTAAAAAAAATCCATGTATAAACCTAAATCCCTTTGCGACGATCACCCACTAAGAAACAACGGTTGTCAAACACTACGAAAGGGGCAGGGTGGGACACTTAAATCTTCCCTCGAGGAGGACAACTATAATAGTAGATCGAGTGGGAATGTACTAGATACAATACCGTCCCTTGGCGGTGGACCCACGCGCGCCATGTTTCGTCTCCAATCTGGTCGGGTTTCGCTTCCAGAGTGGAGAACCGGATCGATATGTCAGGGGCTCCGCGTTCGTCTTGGCCTCCATGCGAGTGCGAATGCACAAATTACATGCGATCAAATAAGGACTTCTCTTAACTGATGAGAACATAAGAGGGGTAAAGCCACCATCTCCATGCCAATTCCGTCGAACCCACAATGAAGCAAAGAACTATGGATGGATAAAGTTTGGCGGTCGTGCCGAGGTGCAATTTGAGACGGGGAAGTGGCAGCAGGAAGACATATACGCAGGGATGGGGGGGCAGAAAATGACCATGCTTAAGATAAGTATTACTAGAGATCCTTTAGTATAACCCTGAGATATTCAGAAATCGAAACATGTAAGCCAATAAGAACAATTTTTAGTCTATAGGCAAAAAATGAACAGCATCAAGCCACAGCAAACTTCATACTTTAATGCTGAGATCACGAGAAAATAACCTTCAACGAAGGGCAGCGCATAAAGAGCACAAGCAATAATAAATAGGAGTACTGCGAAGTGTGAAGGTACAAATGGGGCGATACTTTATTTACTGAGCCTGTTAAAAAAAAAACTGTCTTGCCCAAAAGATGTGTGGGTTCGAACCCACCCCTCCCTGTCGAATTCCACTGCCGACGGTGTTATTGGCGTCGAATCGCCGTGCTTTCGAGTAATTATTTTTGTTTGTTCGGCCCGAGTAATTAGGGTGGATGAGGTCGACTATTACAGTTCTCTCTGTCGATCGTTTTCGCTTCTTTGGTTTTCATTTCCATCCTTTTAAATTCCCGTTTTCCTTCTTGTGCTCAACCGTCGAATAAAAGCTTATTTTCCTACTTAAATATGGATGTTTGTGTATATACGCGCACGATAGTATTAGACGCATAATTTGGGGGGCTACCAAGTGATGCTAAAAAAAATACCAACATAAAAGATTTTACATTCCCTCAAGTCCAGTAGCAAAAGAACCAAAACAAACCAGATCCTCTCACCTTTCCATCATTGCTAGTTTCAAACTACCAACAAAAATAAAGGATGAAAAGAGCCACCACGGCCTATCAAAGGGATCCCATTCAGAGTATCCAAAAACCTATTGACCTACCACCATGGTATAATCTGAATCCATTGGAGTGCCTTTATCAACCATCAACCAGTAGGTTCGTCATATCAAGTTTATAATAGAAGGCCCCAAAGCGTTCGAGTAATAATAAAAAAAACATACTTTTTTCATAGTGCCTATCTGACGAATACCTAAAAAGGCATAAGTCGCCGTACTCAATCTCGAGCCTAATACTAGGCGACATTGAAATAAAAATAAGTAAAAAAACAAAAAAAATCCCCTCCTCAACCCACCGTACACAAAAAAAAACCCTCAAGAAAAGAAAAGCAAACCAAAGCAAAAGAAAGAAGGAAGCACGCTCCGGCATGGGGAGAAGGCCCCCTCCCCCCGCAGCAGAATCAAACGACCAAACATCAAAGAGAGTCGAGTAAAATGGAAGAGGCCATATACATATAAGCTTGCAAAATCAGGTTCTTTATATATGCTCTTCCCCGATACACTTTAGCTTTCCTATGAATGTCAAACTAGAGCTATTTACAACATCCCCAGGCAATGCATTCCAAAAATACAAGACTCTATTAGTGAAACAATATTTCCTCAAGTCCAGCCTACATCTAGATTTTTAAAATTTTCAAACAATAGCGCTTTGTCCTATCGTCAGTCTCCAACTCGAAAAACTTCCGTATTTTGAATTTATCAATCACCTTAAAAATTTTAAAAAGCTGGATCATATCACCCCTTTCAAGTGAAAACATGTTAGATGCTCTGCAACCACATTTAAGACTACTAGAAACTTCATACACTATGCACTACTACTTTCCTATGCGGGAGGGAGGGGAGGGTGGCATTATCAAAAACCTATTAAAATCTAAGTAAACTACAAACATCTATGTAATTTCCTTTATCCAATTGGTCCGTGACAATCAAGAAATTCCAGATTTGTCCAAGATTTACCTGACCTGGATCCAAGTAATTTACATACTATTGAAGCTAGACTTACTGGCCTTCCTTCCCCTTTGAAGATCGGAACGACATCAGCTCTTTTCCAGGCATTTGGTATCTCCCAAATCTAAGAGATCTAACAAATATCAACAAGAGCAAGTGAAACTCTTTCATCTCCCTCCTTAAGAATCAGAATATTGTCAGGACCCAGAGCTTAGTTAACATCTAATCAATTTATGTCTTAATACTTTTCCTATTAACATTAATAATCTCTAAAACATTTTCAGGTGACATATTATTTGGATTAAAACTGACCTAATTTTCTTAAGTAAAGATTGATATAAAATGATCATTAAACAACAACAATTTCTTCATCATTTTCTTTAATGTTCACCTTCACTTTAAGAGCTTCTTTATCTTGATTAACCTTATTTACTTTAGAATAACTTAAAAGCTTTCTTTGATTCCTATTAGAATTCTGTGTTAACCTAATTTCAGACCGCCTTTTTCCCCTTTTTGATTATCTTGTTCAACTCATTTCTACCTTTTCTATAGGTGTTTATGTTATACACGGCATTTTCTTCTAGTATTTTTTTGAAAGTCCGTATCTTTTTCTTGAATGAGATAGCTATATCTTTACCCCCACCATAATGGTTTCCTGTTTTCTTTTTAAATAACTTCTGAGAAACATCGCCCCTGTATTATATTTAAAAGCTGCTTGAAAGTATCCAACATCCAATAGTCATTATTGTAAATATTGGCAGAGGCGGATGAGCCAAATTTCTCGTGTATTTTCAGTTTAAAGCCTGAAAAGAAGTAATTGATAAATCAGAGTAAAAAACAAAGACTCAGCATGGTTTGGTTTACACTTTACGTGCCTTTCCATGATATTTATTGTGCTACCAACACACATCCGAGGAGGGGGGGAGGTAAAGGGCAGTCATAAAAAGAATCATTGCTGCGACCTACACTTCTAGTGCTGGAATACCCCCGATGATTAGTGCTTCGATGGAAGATCATCATATCGATTTGTTCCGTCTCCCGCTTACGCCTAAACCTTCAGGCTACGTAGCTCTCTTAAAATTAGCTTTTGGCGGCGTTAATACTCGACGAGCTTTCTTTCCCAACTTCATTGATATCATTATTAGGTCATGCGCGGCATCTTTCGATAGTTATAACCCTTGCAAATTTCAATTTCAGCCTGCCGCAGGATTCCTTTGATGATATATTCTCATTCATAGTTGTTGTTCTTTTCGTAGATTTTTTTTTTGCTTAATTGAATGTTGGGCTTCACTAAGAGAAATGTCAGTTACAAAAGTAAGGACTTTCTCCGCAAAACTATATAATTCGTATGTTAGGTCATATCTTGAGTAATGACCAGGGGTCATCACTTGAAGATTGAAAAATAATTCTGTAGGTCAGATTTGCGAGAACAAAATAACCAATAGATTGGTAGACCTCTGGAATAAATTTCCTCATTAGGTTGTGAGTAGTTCAATTTCAAATGTGTTCAAGGGCAGGTTAGATAAATGGATGGGCAAAGATGATTATGGGAAGTTTTGAGTTTTATGTTGGGCCAAATATAAATATTTTAATATTGATGTATATATTCTACCTGCAAGCCATGATTGGTGATGCTTTAGAAGCAGTATTCTGGATGCAGTATTTGGGGATGGTGGGTAATCTTGCAGAGCTCTTTGATTGACTCGGCAGACCTCTGATAGGCCCTTGTGGCTTTTGTCGTCCGTTGAATTCGATTATGTTATCTCATAAGCGTTCTTATATCTGAACTTCTCAGTCAATTTGTTCTAATAAGCTACGTACTCTGGCATAAGTCCCCTTCTCAGACATACTCCTCACATATCCATTCAACCCAATTGCGTGACACAACCATTCATTCTCGGAAGCACACCTCACAATACCTTTCATTCTACTTCTCACGTAAATCACAAGAACCCACTGTCTTAACATCAATCACACCTACATGCGTGATCACGACTGCATTCGTCTCACTCCCCCAAAACACTCCTTCATACCTCTAAGACAAATCAGATACTCTAGCACCCCGGCAAGTATACACCCTAACTCTTCCATCTACTTCCACTCAATTTCCTATCTGAATATTTTCACAATCAGTTCAGTCAGACTCCGATTTCTAACTCCCTCGGACCTAACTCTATCCCCTCTCCTATTCTCATTCAAACTTCCAGCCACATCGTTAACAAAGAAGTCCTATTTTAAAGGACGGAAAGGAAGATAGAGAGACCTGAAAGAAAATTAGTGGCGAAGAAAAACAAAAACTAATAAGGGCGATGGTGAAAAATGAGCGGACAAGATCCAGAAAAAAAAGAATGCCAAGAATGGGCCCACAAATTTTTCGAAAGACAACTATGAATTTTGGATCGATAACCCTCTCCTGAACCACGTGGTGATTCGAGCGTCGGCACATTTAAGAAAAGGGAGCACTTCAATTAATACCTACCCACTTGGACAAAAAAATATCGACGGACATTAGTATTAAACTAGATAAAGAGCGGCCAACTCTCCTAAATTTCACAAACTCCCCCGCAGATTAAAATATCTTACTGGTTGTAAAAATTAGAAGTTTGATCATTTTAAAAGATTGCTCAGAATTAGAAAGAGTCTGTCAGGACGATAATCCTCTTTATCCATACAAGTGGGACATTTTATTCTTGTTTATCGCTTTAGGGTTCATTAAACAGCCTGGTCAATCGGAAGGGAAGATTGGAAAGGCGCAGCGAAAACACATTAATAAAAGGCAAATGAACGAAATTTTAGCAAAGGCTTTATCGACTAAAGGCAGTTAACGCTTTGAAATTATGGCGAAAGGCTTAGGAGACTATACATACGCTAGAAAGAAGAGATCGAGGGGACTTGATTGGAGTCTTCAAGTGGGGAAAAGGTTATTTATAATAGGGGAGACATAGACTGTAAGGTGTTTTTTTTTAAATGAACAAGACACATAGCAATGGACTTAAGATGGACAAATTTCGATTGAGGAAAGAGAGTGGTAGAAATTAGTTTACAAATAGTGGTAGATGAATGGAATAAGCGCAGTGGTCATGTGATAAAAGCTGGGAAGTTTAATTAAAGAATAGATTGCATAAATTTATAGATGAGGATGCTAAGTGGGACTGAACTAGGTGGTGGGAACAGGAGCTGCCTCGTATGGGCTAGTGCTTATTAGCCTTTCGCAGACTCTTTTCTTGTTTTTTTTTAATTTTTCCATGTTAATTTAATTTTAAGAAAACAAGAAAAGAAGGAGCCTGCAGAAGGCTAATAAGCAATAGCCTATAGGAGGCAGCTATTGTTCCCATCACCCAATTCAGTCCACACCTAGCATTCTCATCCTTTCGCGCTTGCTTTTTCCCCTGAATGTCATTCCCGGGAATTTGGAGAGGGTTTTCGCTATTATCGTGATATTCCAAACGACGGAGATGGAAAAGGAGATTGAACAGGGGGGCAGGGTATCCTAATATCCAAGTTCAACTCGGTGATAAGAGGCATTGTAAAATGAGATTCGCCGCCGAAGATTTTTTACTCCGTAAAGAAGAGCTTACTGAGGAGTCAAAGAGACGCAGTTTTAGAAGCGACTGCCTACCATAATCAATCCAAGAATAAACATTACAGAGGCCGAGTGACTCGGTGTTTACCCCACCCCCCCGAATAAAGATTTCCAAAGAAATTGCGCCTTGCTCAACCGTCTCCCCCACAAACAAAAACCACCCCAAAACGCCAAGATCAAAAGAATCGGATGAAAACAGGCCTTATGACAAGACCCTTCAATTAGCTCTTAGAAAGTTGAATCATCACATAAAAAAAAACCCAAACATGTTCATTACTCTTTCTAACTAGCCTTATTTTCCTACGAAAGGGTTGAAGTGAATAAAGCAATCAGTCTAATACGGGAAGACGAAAGTCATCCCGAAAAACCTGCAAAAAAGAAATACGATTTAAATATATCGCGAATTATTTGTTCTTCCCAATTCATCCGTAGAGATTTCCATTTGTTTGAAACGCCATTTTGCGAACTCTTCGTGTGACCTCATACTAATTATCAATTACCCTCTCCATCCCTTACCATTAATTTTCTTTTTCTCAAAATTTAATGGAAAACCAACGAGGGCGTTTCCCGCGGAAAGTTTGTAAAAGAAAGTGAAAATGTGGAAGATAGAGATGTTGAAATGAAAAATGAACGTTTTTCTCATCATAACTCTTTCCCTTTCAGAGAGGACAGATGAACTTCCTTTTATTAAATAAGAGAAATAATTAAATATAAGGATAAAAGCAACACTTGTAAATATGTGTACATAAATTGTAAGTCTACACTGTTATTGAAAGAAGCAATTATAAGAAAAGAAGTTGGGGCCCCATGAAGATAAAGAACAATAAGAAATAAAAGGAAAACATACAAGGCAACATAGTAATCTAAGGCAAATACCCTTCTGCTATTTATTCCACTCTGCGCAACTAGAATATCTAATTAACATTAGATCTCTGCAAATCCCCCTAAAGGCACGGGGCCAGGTGTATCTGAAGCCGTTGGGTCCACGATAGCAGGCGCTCATCCTGATGTCAGCTGCAACGTGGTTTCCTTTCTACGCATATCCACCCTCTTCCCCTTACAGGAAATAATAATAGAAAATTGAGATTAGAAGAACAGAAAAAAGGGATGGGTGGAGGGATGTTGAAAAAAGCTGGCCCGCGATTAGCCTACAAAATTAGCTGTCAGACATTAAAATAGGTGAAAAGGCGCTTAGAGAGGAAATAGCGAAAAGGGGATCAAACACATGTCAAGAAGGAAAAAAAAGCCATGGCAGTTTTAATCTAGTTTTAACCAAGTGATTTGCCCTCTGTCCCGGTCCCCATCTTTTCAAACCGACTGACTTTGCTTTCTTCTTTTTCTTCTTTCAATAAATTTAATACATACTAATTTAAAGTAATATGAAAATATTTCGAACCGACTCAATTAATCCATTTTTTATGGACGGATGGCTCCTCCTAATGGCGGTAATCTTTGAAGGTTGTCCCGACAAGGTTAAGAAGATTATATGAGGCTTCAAGCGCTCCATACCCCCCACCCATCTTCTTAGGACCATTCTACCCCAAGGGTTGTAAAAATGAGAGGTTGCGCGAGTACCTGCTGTAGAGGAGCGGTGACCAATAACATTCCAATGCGTCTTATCCGATGACTTTACTCCCGGTGATTGGTCGTTTTGATAAGCGGAACGACCTGTCAAATGACGGGACAGCGCCACTTACCTGCTCAAAAGGAAATTAAGGTGGAAGGTGTGTGATCACCTGGCGCGTGCCTATTTAGCTGCATTAATCTTCGCTCGCATAAAGGGGCCGTAACGTGTTCCCGAACAGCGTTAGAGGGTTCCGAACGACTATCGATTGTGGCGAAAACATTTTTTGCAATTTGACAACGAACCAACATAAAAAAAAATGGCGAGATGAAAGGCAGCGGGAAGAACTATTCAAGTTACAGGAGCAGACTCCTCTTCTTATGTGCTTAAGTTGGTAGCGCGCAGTAGCTTAGTCCAAACGATAAAAAGAAGAAATGGCTAATTTCTTATCGCCAGCAACTGTTCTAAAAGACCAAGCCCGGCAAGGCGTAACTAACTCCAGGATAAATGAGTGTAATTTTAGTGATTCTGGTTCGAATATCTGAAGGAGGGATCTCCAATGATTCTTTCAGGCCGGTTACATAAAGAGACGATCCGAGCCCGTATACTAAGGCTGATAGTTTTTGTTTTTTTTTGTTTTTTTTTAAGAGCTCATCTGGCGACTGTCTACTTGGGCATTAGTCGCCGTATTCAATATTGCCTAAAATTAGGCATTTTTAAAAGAGGATGCTAAAAAAAAACAATAAAATAAAACAAAGAAAAAGGTAATAAGAAGGAAGCTATACCCAGCACAGCAAATAATGACGACACATCAGTTCTCCCCTCATTCCCACCTTTTACCCTGGATGGCAACAAGGACCGAGCCAACTTTGACGAGAAAAAACTTTCCTCAATGTTGTAGGAAAAGTCTTGTTAGAGCGAGGAAGCGAGATAAAAAGGTTTAGAGATAGATAAAGCAACAAATTATGTAACTCAAGGGGAGGGGGGGTAAGCTGTGGCATAATCGCTCGAGGGCCTCACCAGACTAAAAACAACCCTAGAATGTACTAGTCCCTTGACTAGTCACACAAGTACACTGAATACAAAGCAAACAAAGATTTTTGCGCCCATCTAGCGATGGCCTACAAAGGCAGAGTCGCTGTAATTATCTTAAAAAACAAACAAAGAACCACCCCCCCAAAAAAAACACAACAAAAAACAAAGACAAACACCAAAGTCAAATAAAATGGAAGATGCCAGCCTCCTCCAAAGGTCAAAAAGTCAACAAGTGTGTGCACGAACCAACCGAGTACAAGGGACAAGCTGTAGCAACCTCGCTCGTCCCGGTACCGGGGCAGAAGCAAACAAAGAAATGGATAATATGAACTACGAAAGCAACATTTGATTCCATTCGCTACAATGGGTGCAAAGGGTGGATGAAAAGGAAAGATAGAAATAAAAAAAAATATTGATACTTTAATTATCGAGGGAGGGAAATGAGTAATCCAAGAGAGAGAGAGAGAGAGAGTAACAAGGAAAAGAAGTACCCTAGTAGACCTTACGATCCATTCGAAGAGGTACCTTTAAGTGAACACTTGAGCAGGCGCAGTCCTCTAACGCTCTAGAAGAGCACTCGCGCCACGCTTCAATTATCCAAACGGCTATTTTTCAAGACTTTGTCTAGTCTCGACTTGAACTGTTCAACAGAGTTGCTGTCGACAACTTCCACTGGAAGTGCGTTCCAATGGCCGCAGATGCTATATGTGAAAGATTTCCCACACAGATCACGCTTGTAACGCTTTAGTTCAAGTTTGTAGCCGTGATTTCTTGTTCTGCTCTGGTTAAGCTGGAAAATATCCCTGTAGTCTACAATGTCGAAGCCTCGAAGTATTTAAACACTTCGATAAGCTGACCACGCAGTCTCCGGGTCTCCAACAAGAACAAGTCTAATTCCCGTAATCTATCTTCATAACTTTTGTGTCTGATAGAGGGAATCAGTTTGGTTGTTCTGGCTTGCACATGTTCTAATCTTGCAATATCTTTTCGAAGCGAAGGACTCCAAAATTGTATGGCATACTCCAGGTGCGATCAGACAAGGGAGTTATACAAACACAGTACTATCTCCTTGTTTCGAGGTCCAAACTGTCACTTTATATAACCAAACATCCTTGAAGGTTTCTTCTCCGCCTCAATACACTGCCTCGAGAACTTGAGATCACTAGTTATAGTTACACCCAAGTCCTTCTCAGTGTTACTCGATTAAAGAGCAGTGCTCTTAAGGATATACTGAGATTGGGGGTTTCGGTGGCCGATATGCATTTGTTCACGTAAAAAGGCATTTGCCACGTGTCCAACCACTCCCCAATCTTTCGAGATCATCTTGAAGGCAGGCAGTATTTCCTTCCTTTGCGACGTTCATACCAAGCTTGGTGTCATCGGCAAATTTAGAAATCTTGGCAACCATGTCACCGTCCATGTCGTTGACGTAGATGATGAACAGTATTGGTCCCGGGACAGAACCTTGGGGAACACCGCTAGTAACGGGCACCCACTCAGAAGCCGGGCCATTCAACACCACCCGTTGCCGTCTGCCACTTAACCAGTTCTCTATCCAACTTGATACATTTCCGTCTATGCCCAGCGCACGCACTTTCCGGAGGAGGTGGCGGTGTGGTACCTCAACGAAGGCTTTTTGAAAGTCTATAACATCCACCGCCTTATCCCGGTCGTGCTCACTGAAAACGAAGTGGAAGAATTCGACAAGATTCGTGAGGCATGACCGTTGCCTTTGGAACCCGTGCTGGGAACTTCTCAATCGCAAGTTGGACTCTAAATATGACGTCATTTTGTCCACCAAGTTGCTTTCCATAATTTTTCTGACTATTGAGGTTAAGCTAATAGGTCGGTAGTTCGACGGCTGGCTACGGTCTCCTTTCTTGAAGATAGGAGTCACCTCCGCTTCACGCCAGTCTCTAGGAACGCATCTGGTCCGGATTGACATGTTGAAGATTGTGCTCAGATGTTGTGACACTTCATCGCGCACTTCTTTAAAACACTTTAGGTAGAAACCCGTCCGGACCAGGGGACTATATGCACATCTTTTAAAAGTGAAATAGGGTGGAAGTGGAAGTCATCGTCAATGTAACCTCACATCCTTGGACTAAATGATTACCCACAGATGAGGGATTCTCGAGATCAGGATGGAGAATAGTCAACTTTAGAAGGGAAAATACTCTCATGAAGATGGGGCCTAAACTCCATACTTTTATAAGTAACATTTCTCTTAATGAAGCCCAACACTATTTGCCTCAATACACTGCTTAGAAAGCCTCAGTGTCCTATCTATTACTACTCTCAAGTCTTTTTTATTATCTGCTGAGTTCAGCCAATGCCCATCCATTCCATGGCTAAATTCTCTATTATTTCTTCCCAGGTGTAAAAACTTTGCATATTAAATTGAAGGTTAAAAATAATCTGCCACTTATATGCCCAAAATGATTACATAACTTATTTAAGTCAATGGTATTTACCACATTCCCTGAACTAGAACTATCACATAAGTTTAAATCATTCAGATTCTTATGTGTAAATCCTGAAGAAAAATCATCATTAAGTACTGAACTACTTCTCCATTAGATTCCTTCATATTTATCTCTACTAGATTTGTTATTGAATTTATAATAGCTAAAGAATGTTCTTGTATCCTTATTGTTGTTCTTAGCCAAGTTAATTTCTGGTATCTTTTTGCTTTCATTAATAATCTTATTTAGCGCAGTCTTAGTCGAGCTATAATGATTTAGATTCACAACAGTACCTTACATCTAGAATCTCTGCTATGCCCTTTTTCTAGTTCAGTACCTTACATCTAGAATCTCTGCTATGCCCTTATTCTAGTTATCTCTCGATACCACCATAATGGTTTCCTACATTTCTCCCTAATGACCTTCGTTAGAATACACTGCTCCTGGACTACGCTTAATATAGTCTTAAAAGTATTGCTGAATTCTACATCCCAGTTAAAATGATTCTGCATGTTTCAAATCGCCTCTATGAAAATTTGGAGCCTTAGTAGTGTATGTTGATATCGTACCTTTCCCTATTCCTAAGTTGAAACAAATCATTTGATGATCATTACTTCCCCGCCACTCAGTTCTCCTGAAATAAGTGATCATTATTAGTGAGCACTAGATCGAATCTATTGACGCCCCGCCCCCGCCCCTTGTTGCCTCATTTATGAATTGATTAAAAAATATATATATCTTCGAAATATTTAATAAGTGGATTATATGTAAAGATCCCTCTTTTTCTGCTTATCCATTGTAAATTATTATTTTATTGTTATTATATATTCTATTGTTATTATATTATTTGTTGGAGGCATCAAGAAAGAATTTTAGGTCTGAAAAAAAATGGCGAGCACAGATATGCGAGCAGTGCATATTTGAGCTTTATTCTAATAAAAAAAAGCAAAGGCATTTTTGCTGCAAGGGAGGAGGGGATAGGGGTGCAGTTTGGTGATGGCTAAGGCGAGAGTGCGTATTATAAGCCTCCAAAACAAGCTTGTACAAAGATGGATCATTGGGGAGAGGGATTGCGCCGAGCTTGTACAAAGAGTATAGGGATATAAAGACACCAACTTGAACTGCCTTTGGTTCAAGTGTGGGCCCCCACACCAGACAACAATTGGTTGCCGCCGCGGGGGGATGACATTTTTTTACCTTTTAATGCTCCCTTCCGGCCCCAACAATTAGGATTGATATTAGGTATGGCAGTTCATTTCGCCCAGTTTTTTTTTTTAATTTTCTGTTCATTTCTCAATTTCTTCTTGTCAATGCCCCCATTCCAACATTTTATCCAATGAATAGATAGACACCAACTATGGATAGGGAAGAGGGGTTAAACCCATAAAAAAGCTGTATTCCTTAACAATTCTTCACCAAACCCTGCCATTCACGTTTCACCCCCTTCCCCACTTTGATCACCTCGCAAGAGCATCCTACAAGGAGCCCATCACCTCGTATCAATGCAGCCATGACCCACAAACACAACATCCATTCTCTGTATCTAAATCACCCCCTTAACGATATTATTTCACGTGACATCAGCGCAGAAAGAAACATCCTTCCCACGCCACATTCGGGTCACCCTGACAAGGCTCCGGTGCGATCATCACAAAAACTAAACGCAAATACTGCACTGGCCTGCCAACACAGCCATTGCTCTAAAGTAAACGCGATTTAACGTATAGACAACATGCCCTATGCAAGTACAACAGACAAAACCTACAAATATACGTTGTGTTGGGGATCGTCAAGGCAAGGACCTTAGCCGGAGACAACCTAAAGTAAGTAACCACCCCGCAAGGTGGATATAATTCGAACTTTCGAATGCCCGTGCTTATATTACGCTTTACGGCTTGAGGAGATAAGACATCAATGGGACCTGTGCGTGTCTATTATCCTTGCCCTTTCTATTCCTTCCTTCACCAAGGCCAAATCCTTTCCTCATTGTGAGGATATACCTTCGCTGTTATACCAACCCCTCCCCCCGCGTGAATGCGTCATTAATGGCCACAAAGGTCTTTCCTCAAACCACATTTTCGATCCGTTTATCTCCAAAAAAAATGGTCAGCAATTAGCCTCCCCCCGCCCCCTCAAGTGGAAAGTAATTTATGAAATTATTTATGATAACGATCTTTGGGCGTCGTTTGCGCAAACGTACATAATTCAAATTTCTTTTGTGGCAATGGTCGCTGCTGCAACCATTCCGACCAAACTGCCTTCCCAAACTGGCCTTTCTTTTTATCCTTCCTCGGGAAGAAAAAGTTTCGTATAACCGTACTTTATAAAATTCTTTTGATTATGTTCAGTGAGGCAGAGCGGGCGAGGCGATAAGCTAAAAATAATGGTTAATTTGTTCAAATTTATTGACAAAAGCAAAACCAGACACTTTGTTTTCTGAGCCGTAATGATAAAAAAATAATTCGGGGCGAAAAACGTGCAAGCAAAGACAGAAAATCAGGAGCGGCGACACGAAGGATGTACATATAGCATTCGATTCCAGGGCAAAGGGCATGAAAAAAATTTATGCGTTTGCTTCCATAATTCTCTATTGCTTAAAGCAAAGTAAGCGCCATTAAATTCTTACCCCCTCCCCTCAATAAGATACACGAAACGAAGAATAAACAATCAATGCGAGAAGTTAGATTAAAAAAATATAACTACGGATACTATAATTAAGACTGGGTGCAAAGCCCGTATCCTTTTTCCTTATCGCAAGGCCAATTTACTTGAAATATTGCGACCATGTGAACGCGCGACAACGCTAAATGGATAAATTTTAAAATAAGGTCTAGCGCTAATCGTAGCCCGGCCCGTTATCTCGAGTGGGCTTCTTGAAACAAGTCGTGCTACACAAACACCGAATCTTATCTAAGTGCTCACACCCCGCGGTTCCTACAGCCAGAAATATAAATTCGCCGCATTCTCGACGCCACCAAAATAAGGATTCTCTTTTAAAAATGGAAATTGATTTCCAGTTAAAAATCCTAAATAAACGCTGGGAGTTTTTTTTAACACGAGAGTCGTCTGATTAATGATAAAAGGGAAAAGATTAAAATTAATGACCACTCTAATGCCAGGTATTAAAATTGTGACCCATTTATTCTGCTCAAAATAAAAATTGGCGAACCTGACAACGGAGGGGAGAGAGCTTAGGGTCAAGATTTGGCGGGAATTTCCGAACCGTTGTGTTTTTTTGTTGAGGGAGGAAGATACGAGAAGTGCGACTCTTTAATGAGTAAAAATGTTCAACTCGACCTCGAGTACTAACCTAACTTTATTGAAAAAGAGATAACTTAAAAGTAATTTGATGCATTTAACATTTTTAATCAGTGAATTACCGCACTATTGCATACGGTATAATTCCCGCAACTTTGAAAATTAGCAGTTTTGTGCCCATATTTTAAAGGAAAACGCAATGTCCTTTTGTGCCACGAACTTTGTGATTCCTAGGTAAGGATTTATTCTATTTTATCCTTATGCAATTCCAATTTAAAGGAGGATATAAATTATAGAATAGGTCATCTCCCAAATTCGTGCCGCATTGGGATTTTTTAAAAAATTTCCGAATGAACTAATAATATATTTTGATTCTCTGACGACGTCGGATGCATTAGAAATCTTTTCGGATAGCAGCACCCCAAATTACGGCAGCCTTCATTTTTTTTTTAATCTTCCCGAAGCTTCTTTAAACTCACCCAAGTTTGGACCGATTTCATTTTGACAATTTCAAATATTTGCAAAAATATCAAGATACCAGAGTTATCGCTATCCTTGTGGGTATTTTATTTAAAACGAAAACCAACGAGGCGAGCCTCCCCACAAAGTCTGTAAAGAAAGGAAAAAAATGTGCGGCAAATATAAATAGAGACGTAGATCTTCGTGCGAGCAGCAATGTGTCGGAGGGGAGGAGCCAGGTGGATGACTTGATTTTTAAAGGGTCTCTCTTAGCGACTGTCGACAAGGGCATGAAATGCCTTAATGAAATTAGGCTATGTAAAAGACAAAACAAACCTAGTGGATGAGGCATTGGATTTCCACGCTTAGCTACAGAGTTCGATTCCCAACGAGAAAAGATAAATTGGCACTCGCAGTGGGTAGCTGCCACCAAGACGATGCGTCAGGTCTGCTGAGACACGTGCGCAGACAGCTCTTGACACCAACGCCACACAAACGATCGCAGAACCATATTCTCTTCTACCCATCTTTTTTCGCACATAACACATCACTCTAATGCTTACGGGACACGCCGAAGGGGCTTGCTTATATATCTACAGTCCTCCGACGCCGAACGGTGAACTCTCCCTTGAGCCGTAGGTTCCCTGCCCGCTGGTTGGTAGCACTGCCGCTCTTCATGCCCAAGGTGCCTTTAGCCTTGTCAGCAATTGTCTTTCTGATCTTTATATGAATTTCACTATCCGGTCAAAGGGACGAGGAGCGCAATTAGCCTGAGAAACCAAATATGACATTCACCAAAATGTTTTTACATAACATAACATAATTACACGGATGACAAAAGCCACAAGGGCCTATCAAAGGTCATCCGCCTCCGTCAAAACCCACCCACAAAAAAGCACCATCACCAGGGGAAGACAAAAACAAAGTCCCCTACAATATAATATAACAGATGACAAAAGCCACAAGGGCTCATCATAGGTCATCCGAGTTAAACGGCCTCTTTTTTAAGGCACCCAAACTCCCAGAGGTTGGGCAAAAAAATGTGAAAAATGGAAGTGAAAAATGTGTGAAAAGTGCATCCATAACCCAATTAGATTACTCTCGGAACCAGGGACAGCGATAATAAGCAATTCACTAGTCAACAATACGCAAAAAAATAGCCCCCACCCCGCGCGAGATTCGACTTGGGTTTAGTTCTCACACTCACTGCATTCACCCCAACCTCTAGTGGATGGGCAGGGCACACCACCTTATGAGTTATACCCATAGGGCGGGTCTAAAGTGGTTCGATAATCTTGTATGCCATTCGAATTCCCTCTACTCATTCCGAAAGTTTACAAATTTGATCATTAAGACGGCCACGTCGATAGGGTTAATAATTTGCGAGGAGGAAATTTCGTAAACCGTAATTGAACATTCACTTTTTGGCTCGATAAGGAAAGGGCCCCCGTTTCTCCGACCGACACAGGGATGGGAGATGGCTTTCCCCCAGATGCGGATCCATGGCAACGGTTTCCCTCATACAGGCAAATCAGACGCTGCACAGTTCCGCCCTTCAGCGAGGGTAGATCCGCCCAATATTGAATGGAAGCGCTATTGATGCACCCAAACTGCCAAGCTAATGTTGGCACAAACCTATGGATTCAATGGGCGGGGCCAAGTTTTAGGGAGGGCAGAAAAGGGATTTGCTGGGAATGTGTTTGCTTGTGTGGGAGTGCGGTGAGGTTTATCGTAATTTTAACACAACCGACAAATTCTGTCTAATTATGTCGAGTGCTTTTAATGCAAGGAATTAAAATTGTTTTCCCATTTAATTATCGGTGCTACTCTAGCATGATTCTTAACATAATTATTTAAAAGTTAAAAAGATAACTTTTTAAATTTTGAATGGCGAAACTACTGTTTAGCAGGAGTAGGGCTCGATTAAGAAAAACTTATTCATCATCACCACCATTACTATATTATTTTAAGGTAGGACTCATACTAGAATAAAATCTTATTGGTAGGAATCAATGATAAAACTTTAAGAAAAAGAAGTTCAACAGAAAATGATGAAGCGAAAGTGTGGAGGGTGGTAGGTAGGGAGCACGATTATAGTCAAAACAGGAGACAACTTTGAGTGGTAAGGATGGAGAGGGAAAGGGGCAAGCAATTCTCTGGGGAATAAAATTACCACCAAGCAGTTTCTTATTTAATATGCCCCCTTCCCCCCGCCTTCTTTCAGCATACTGCGCTGAGCTTTATAATAGTGGTGGTCAATAGTACTTCACTAGTGTTGGAAGAATACTGGACAGATATTTGGGATGGTCTAGATTAGTTTGATCTAAATGGGATTAATAAAGAACTTTCAAATGTTATTACATTTGATATGGGACGAGGGGGTCTTTTCTCCTGAATTTAGAGCGCAATAGCAACGAGGTCAACACACAGAAAGGTGGTAAGGAGATATTTTTAACGTAGGGATGGGGGGGGGGGTAAACGAAGTGAAAACAATGGGAGATATATATACACACAGGTCCTCCTGCAGGTATTGGGCCCTCCGGGGAGAGGGTCAAGGTTTCAGTTGTAGCATGCGCATTATCCCCGATACAATACCCACCCCTGTGCGGGGGACATGAGACGAGGAATGAGAATATGATACGAATTATGAATCTTTTGAGTTAAAAAAAAAGTATTTAGCAACACATCAGCTAAACAAAAATTATTACTGGGGTAAATTCTTAAAATTTATAGCTAGCTGTGAATTTATGATATATTCAAGATACTCGTAAATCACCAAATTATAGGCATGGCAATGTCACGATGAATTATAAATACCCTTTATTAAAAAAAAAAAAATGCTCTTTTAATTCGGGCGAATAGCGTCATGTCTGAGTAGGTCCAGTAGATAACTACCTCATTTGCTTCCATCGTACTAAAAAGGTAGGCATAGGAGAAAGAATTTGAAAAATATCCAACCAGTCCTAAAAATATGCCAATCTTGCAATCCGGATTAATCGTCGCGTTACAAATTATACCCAAAAATCTAGGCGAAACTTTTCATAAATAAGTATTTCCATTTGACAAAAAAAAAAGCATGAAATAAATATCTTTGAATATCGGAACCCATTTCGAATGCTAAGAGAGATCTAAAGCGAGGAAGACTGGACGCTGCTCGAAGGGTTTAAGAGAACTTGTGCCGTGGCCAAAGAGGAAAGAGACAGCTTGCAGCTCGTCACCGCCTTCTGAAATTCCAGCCTCGACTGTTGTGGCTTCTTCAACTGGCGCTGCTAAGATATGTGATACATTCATAAGATATGTGATACATTCAGTACAAGTGGAAGGACAGGTGCACGGGGAGGAAGAAGTCTCTCCTGCCTACCTCATCTATTAAAAAAACAACATTTGAATCTAAATTCATAAACTTTTAAATCCCAAATAAAAGCAAGAGGACCTTCCCCCTATTTATGATATCTATCAAAAACAACAACAGAGCAAACAATGATAAAAACAAATAAGGACATGGCCAAGTGTCCTAGGGACTCTAGCAAACCGCCAATAAATTATAAATTCCAAAAGAACGGAGAGGTCCGCCTCCTCCTCAAAACGATTAAACCCAAATCAAGTAGGTACAAGCATGAGGTAGAATTTTTATTTGTCTAGGAGTCTGCTGGTCACTACCTAAAAGAGGATAACAGCCGATGTATTACTTAGTTCTAAAAAACAACAACTAGAAGACCAAAAGAACGAGGGAAGGGGCCTGGCAAGATCAGGTCCCAGACTACCAGCCTAGAACACTGAATCAAAATCTGCCGGACAGTTTAGGGGACCAAACAATCTTAGCAAAGACGTTCAAATGACGTTGCGTGCCTCAGGTGAGGCCAAATCGGAGGCGGCAGAAAAGGACCTGATGTCATCGAAGCAATGGGGGTAGGTATAGGAGAAAAGACGAGGAACAATGACATGGAACTTTAAATTTCCGTGCGCCATCTCTAGACTTTGCGATGAATCCTGAAAGGGTTGTCCAGATTCCTACAATGTAGTCCGAGTAGTGGATTGCAAAATACCGTCTGGTTGTTCAGTCTGTGAATATAGTCTGCCCCCCGTCCCTCGCTCCCAGCTACTCCTACTTGTCAAAGAACCCGAGAGAAGACGATATCATCCTCCAACACGCAATAGCCATGATGTCGAGGATAATGCGAATGACAAAACTACCTCCTAAGTAGGTACGAAGCGCAGGGCTGAGTGTTGCATTGTCCGGTAAGCTTTCTCCATACTGAAAAACACCGTGGCGTAGTACTGTCTAAGAAAGAACCTAGCATTTTCCAATCAGAACAGATCATCCAAAGTGGAGTGGAACTTGCGAAAGCCGCACTGTGCAGAAGACATGTAGTTTCAGTTGTCCAGGAGGCCAATCTAACATTTACGAATTTCTCAATCAACGTGCACACGCAGGAGGTTTGAGAGATTGGGCAGTAAGTGGCCTGGTTTGCGAAAAGCGAGCACAGTAGCCATTCACTGAGACTCTGGGAGGACACCCTCACTCCAGATCATGTAGAACAAATATAACAAAAACGATATCGAAGCATAGCAATCGGGACATAGTCGGGACCAGGGGCGGTGTCCGCGCATGAGACGAAAGCGGAACGAAACTCACTCAACGTAAGCTTGTGTTTGAAGGATTCTCAGCCTAGAGAGGTAAAGAAGTTAACTCGACAGCCTTCAGCGACATCATGACGTGCATTGAACTCTGGTGGAGCATCATTCCGGATAGATAATGTGGAGAAAGCGGTAGTGAGACTCCATTGCGACGCGGGGTCAGCAGTTCTAAGGAATAGTAGTTATGCTCACGGCGATGGGGATACCGAAAACTCAACGGACCCATCAACAGACTTAAACTCCTCAATGGGGTAGAAAAGTCAGTCATTTCGTGGAATTCGGATCACCGCTCTCTCTCACTCAAAGCACCACCGTGGTGGTATATCAGGCGGGAGCGACCCAGAAAATATTTGATAGGGAATATGAGCTCTATGACCACCTCCCACCCAAAATCAGGCTGTGCATCCGGAGAGCACGAGGATAGGTCAAAGCAGGAAAATGAAGCGATTCTCGGGCAGTTATGCCTAAACTCACCCACACCCACATCCAAGACCCCTATCTCTAACTCTTCGATCAGGTCGACAAAGACCTGATCGCTGGGGTTGATCGTGTAGTCCCCACAAAAGGAGTGCTTACCCTTCAAATCCCCTTGGAGGAGGTGCCTCGGCGACCGCGTCACAAGACGTAAGTCGCACCTGTCGGAAGCCGACTGACTGTGGAATTTACGCAGAAATAAAAGTATACCTCATACTCAGGTGTAGCTGCACTGCTAGAGCCTGAAAGGAGGTATTTAAAACGAGCAGAAGAACCGCCGAGACGTCATGCCGGATGTAAATCGCGCAACCGTGTCCCAGACCCCCATCCCGTGATGGTGGAGAAACTTTTTGGAGGAGGCCAGCCTCCTCCAGAAAGTCCATGAGATGCGGGGCGCGAAGATGAAACATCTACCCCGGTTACTCGACCCGCTCCAGAATGAACGCATAGGATACAAATCAAATAGGCTTGGTATCATTCGGGGGCGACGACCTCTCCCGCCCACCGAACATTCCGCGGCGTGCCATCGGGTTTGGGCGTAAAAGTATAGACAGCTTAAAATAATGATAGGTCAGTAGAAAGGGTGGGAAAATGCAGGTAAATACGTACCCCTACCGGAGGCAAGAGGGGCGAGCATCCCCCTACCTACACCGATCAGGAGGTGAATGGACGAAACATGGTGGGGCCAGCCTGAAAAATTAGTCGCCGGCCAAGAGGGGCGAGAAAGGGGCTTGTGAGGAAGTGGTAAAAGGGGGTTTAAAGAATCAAGGAGATTAGATCAGAGGTAATCTTATTCTAATTTCAGACATATGGGGGTAGTGGGAACAGGGGGGAGCGCCATTCCTCCAGATGTCAGGCGCAACCCTCTACAGGGTGTATCCACTTGCGAATTCAACGAAATGAAAGCGGGAAATATTTTTTGGCCAAACGATTGAAGGTAAAAAAAAAAAAATCAGAGCGCCCGTGGCCATGTGTCGCTTTGTAAATTCCACTGAGTTTTAATTAGCAGCAGTCAAGCGAAAGGTAAAACTGACAAGGTATGAGGGCAAGCAAGAGCCGTGCTGTAAAGAGAGAGGGCATAAGACACCCATGCAACAACCCCATTGAGGAGGACGATTCGAATCGACGTTTTGACACAAAGTTCTATTTCCAAATTATTTACATCCCTGATTGAAATAGGTTCTCAGGTAATCAGACTTTTTATCCTAACAAACATCCTCTAGGACCTTGCGTCCCACACTGAAATGTTTTGTGAAGGGATTACCTATCAACAGACTGATCTGGAACGCGAACGAGAACGCGAGGAGATGAACGGCGAGAGAGTCGTTAAGTGTCAAGATGGCCCTTTTCCTATCTACTGGAAGGAAAGAAGAGGCAAAATCCCGTGCTGGTTTACGTCATTCATCGGGAGGTTTTGTGGCAGTAATTTTTAATTTCACGATCCCTTCTGGAGACCGCCAGGTTTTGTGGTAATTCATCTTCCTTAAGGCCTCATAAAAGTCCACCCCCACCTGCCACAAAGACTTGCAAAGCCAGATTTTTGGATCTCTACTGAGGAAAACCTTTAACAGGGTGAAATTTGGATAAAAACAAAACAAGATAACGCCTCACTCCCTGAAGAGGAGGAGGAGGAGTAGGAGGAGGGGGAGTAGGAGGAGGAGGAGGAGGAGGAGGAGGAGGAGGAGGAGGAGGAGGAGGAGGAGGAGGAGGGGGAGGAAGAGGAAGAGGAGGAAGAGGAAGAGGAAGAGGAAAAGGAAGAGGAAGAGGAGGAGGAGGAGGAGGAGGAGGAGGAGGAGGAGGAGGAGGAGGAGGAGGAGTGACCCTTAACTTTTGGCCGCTGTAATTTGGAAGATAGTTTGTTTCTTTCCTCATAACTTACGAAATATTTAATCCATTCACTTGAAATTTTCACGAAATATAGATATTAGATATATCTAAATATGTGTATAATATAATATAGTCTCAACGTTTTGCTAAACTTCTATAATAAATATTTAAATACGCTTGTTCTACCGCTAGTGTAGATCTGAAGCACAAGCAGAAGAAAAAAAAACTAGAAAAACAAACCTCGACGGTTGCAAAATTGGAAAGAGCAAAGCAAATAACAATAGTGTTTTTTTATTATTCTATTAATTTAAAATGGCGAATTCTTCTTATACACGTAATTCGTCCTATTGATTTCCTAGGCTAACGAGAGCTTCGTATGTACTTTCTATTTAGCCGCATTTCTCTTCATCTATCTGTCCACCCCCTTTCGGGCGCATGATCCTCCCCCACCCCGTTTTGTCCCGGTCTTTCCTCGTGCTGAATTACATAGGCCTTTCTACCTTCACAATAAATAAAAATAGATAAGACACGAGTTCCAGGCTAAAGATGATTATTTTCTTGGTAAAATGACATTATTTGCTCCTGTTCAAAATACTCAACAAATAACATCTTTTTTGCCTTTACCAGTTTTTCTCGAAGCGTCGAATTCTATCGTTTTAGACACAATCGCTCGAACAAATTCTATTGTTGACTTCGAACAGAAAATTCTTCTAAATTCTCACCGGCAACCGCAAAACCTCTCTTGATTTTAATCCCTTTCAAACGGGAGCTACTCAGGCACGATACTAACCTTATTTAAAATCCGATCTTTTCTTGACCTCCCACTCCCCCTATTTCCAATTCACACAATCTCGGTTCATTATAATTCGAGACCGATAAATAGTTGAGGAGAGGCTTATTGATTATAAAACAGCTATAAATAGGTTGTAACATCTCGCCTCGCGGACGTGTCTTTCGTTTTTTGTAATATTTGGAAAGTTTCATATACATGAAATTGTAATTATCATTATTATTATCAACTGTTTCAGAGGGCGGGGTTGCCGCGCTTAATGTTACGTAACTACTTGGATGACTGGACCGGGCCCATTGCGCTCACGGAAGAGCACCTTTTTGAAGCGAGCGCCGCGACTTGTCGGCTTGCCCGATGAGTGCCGAAAGACGACGGTAAGGAGTTCCCTCGTGACCCCGAGTAGCTGAAAGGTGGCAAGGAGACACGCACTTAGGGGCAAGTAAAAAATGCGGGAGTTTTCTTTATTATTATTATTAAATAATAACATCCGGTAGCAACCTATGAAGGCAGAGCCACCCAAAACGGAAAATATGGTTATCTTTAGACTAAAAAAATAACGAAACGCTTAAAAAAAACAGTCAATAAGCACTCATGTGCCTTGGGGAGGCGCACTTCCGTCAGAAAACCAAACGAGCGCCAACATCATCTTCGCTCGACCTTAAAGCGCAATAGCAACGAGGCCGTATCACACCAAAACAAAACAAAACAAAACAGAAGATGAAGAAAGCGAAAATGAGCGCAGATATATATTAGTCGTAGATCTTCTTGGAAGTATTGGAACTAGGCGGGCACACAATGATCCAGATGTCAGCTGCAGCAAGGGTGCCATTGCCAAACATAACATCCCCTTGTGGGTGCGTAAAAGGATAACTAATGAAAGAATGGGGGGGGGGGCGAAGGATGAAAGGGCTAGAAGAATGCGGGCCTATTATCTCCCCCACCCCCCAATCGTAGCCAAGAGGGAGGTGAACCAGCCCTTCCCCCAGCCCCGCCAAGGGATGACCGAAACTAATCTGCGATGTTAGCTGCGCGTCAATGAGGCTGGTAAAGTGGAAATAAAGCCCAGGTAGTCTTAATCTACTTCAAGACTGTCGGAGGGGGGAGGGCACAACTAGGCACCTCTTTATCTGAATACGAGCGCCAAGATTTAAATAGTGTGGAAGAGGTGGCCCAATCCCAAAGGGAGCTTGACCGACCAAATCACTAGAAACAAGGGGTAGCGACCCTGCTCGCCACAGCACCTGGGTAGAGACCGCAGGCGCAACTCCCCCACCCCCACAAGTATTCATATAAAAGTTCAGGGGAACGCTGCATCAGATGGTGCCGAGTCCCGTGTGCGTGTCCGATTCGGAGACGACAGATAAAAAATAATACTGTCAAGGCGTTGCGGAATAGACCGACGGGAAAAAGTGACTAAAAAAAACGCCAAGGAAGGGGCGGAGAGGCGGACTATCCTACTGATACAGGCACGCACGAACACCACCAGACGACAAAGACCCTCTTCTACGGGAACCAAAGACAACTGAAAACGGCCATCGAGGCCACATATCAAGAAAGACCCCCCCCCCCTGAACATCTACCACAATGAGGACCGAGAAGAGAAAGGACAGGTACAGGAACGCTATAAGTTCGAATGACATTATTCCTAGTATGGTAATTATCCGTGGTAATTACTTGTTCTCAAATTCTAATGCCTGGTTCGTACAAAGAAAGGTACCTCCAACGGCGGTAACGGAATAATTACGAACGGCCATTATTGATTCTACATAACTGAATAACACGACACTTAACCATAGCAAGAAGGCCAAAAACCACTAATTCAATCCGCGTTGAAATTAATTATTTTCAGAAAAGACCCTAAACATGAGGCTGCTGTAGACATGTCCGATGGAACAAACCCACCAAGCGTCGATAAGATCCTTCAATAGTACCCCCCCTTCCCAATTGCTTGGGTGTTTATAAGTTCTTTCGGGCATTTTAGTTTCCATCTATTGTTTATTTTGGCAATTTTGCCCATTTATTTTCCTAACAATTGAACAACCTTCGCTCAACCATGAGAAGTATTTGAGTAATTCTTCATTTATTACCGACTTTTATTAGGTCTGTTCTTTGCCATCTAGTGTCGCTAATCGGAAGACAAAATGAAATCATTCCAAAAGATACTTAAATTCATAACTACTCCAAACTATCCAAGGTAGAGTGACGACCAACTATCTCAGAGAAAGTAAAACTACGATTGACCGCCTCCAACAAAATAAATTGTTAGGCTTAACAGACGACCCTGATGACAGAGGTCAAATATTATAGAAAGGAGTGTCAGGTATTACTGAGAACAGGAATGCGTTTCCCTTTGCCAAAGAAGAGAGGGGAAGGTAACCCTCCGCCCCCAAGGGATCAGCACTAAACAAAGCCTTAATGTTTTGTTCAATGAATCAAATTCCTAGAGTTCGAAGAAAAAAAAAATGCAGGGATTAGTAAATGAATGGTACAATATCAAAGCACATGAAATATGCAGCTCTTAAGCCAGTTTTCGTCTTCATAATTATGATAAGTAGATAGGGAAGCTGATATCTCCATCGGGCGCAAGAAACGTTAGCTGACTACACTCCCAGAGGGACTGACTACTTTAAACCACGCACATCCTCTGGCGCATCTGTGAAACCAGTCTGATGATCTAATGAGACGTTCTCATCAGCCTGCAGCGGAGGTAATTAATATCGTTCGTAGCCAGAGGCGTTATCCACCCCGTCACGTCTAACTTGAGCGCGAAGGTTTTTCGAACTCTAAGGAGAGTGAAGGAGATTTTAGCAAGACTGACTCAGGGCAAAATAAGAACATAAGGAGTCTGCAAAAAACTAATTAATAGCCTATACGAGGCAGCTTCTGTGGTATTCCATTCCTCTACCACTATTTGTAAACCAATTTCTACCAATCTAGTTCTGGAACCTAAGCTTATCCAGCTTAATACTCATTGCTACGTGTCCTATCCTGTTCGCTAAAAATAAGAACTTTACCTATGCCCATTCTATTATAACCTTTTACCCACTTGAAGATCTCAATCAGGTCTCCTCAAACTCCTCTCTTTCTAACGTATGTCGATTTAGTCTCGTAACTCTTTCCTTCTTTGCACATACAAGGTGGAAAAGTGAAAAAAGGGTCAAACAAGGTGAAAAGGACATACCTTTTTATTTACTATAAAAAAAATGGTATACCGAATGGGACATCGCAAGAGAGTTTCTGGAAGCTGTAAAGTGGTAATGATAATGAAAATGTGTGGGAAGGGCATAGGGCATAAGTCGTGATACACATAGGGCCAATTAGCTAGGAGCCAGAGAAGCGCAAAATTATCCCTTGTCACTCTACTCTGCAACAAGGACGTTGCAAAAAAATTCCAAGCGGATTAATGTCACAGAAAAAGAATTGCATAAGGAGATTTGGGATTCGCTTTAGTACAAAGTACAAAGTAAATTTAATCCGTCGCATTTTCTGGTCGCTTCCTTTTATCACGAACACTTTTTGTATCCACTAAAATGGCGCATTCCTTTGACAATATAATAAAACCATATCTGTCAAAGTCATAAACTCTCAAACATTATATAACTCATCTTCTTGGTAAACGATGGAGAGAAAAAAAATAACCATTTTAGTCTAATTACTGCTTCTATCTGCTTTGGACAACGCTTCTATACGAATACAAGAACTTGCGCAATCCTACGGGCTTCGAACTAAACGCGCAGTACATCAAGCAAGGATCATTTGAATTTTCCCCCCTCGAATGAAAGGCGCAATAGCAAAGAGGCTATACCTCGGGGAAAGTTTGTAAGGAGAGATCCATACAGAATGTGGAAGATATAAGTATAGCCGCAGTTCTTCTCGCAGGCATTGAGGCCTTGTGGGAAAATTGCCGATATTGAGCCAGGAGGGCACGCAAGCTTTCAGATGTCATTCCCCACCCCCTTGCATGTCTCAATAATACGTCGAAATTTCTTTCAGCCATGGTCTAGGCATTACATCATAAATGATTTGGGTACTGGTGTTGGAGGAACGGATACACAAGCACTAGTGTCTGTGTGTGTGCGTGAGGGGGGGGGAGGCAGTATACGATAGACTGGAAAAGAAATGGGTGCCCTTTGCAATTCAATCTTCGTTTCTATTGATTCTTCCCCTTGGTTTCAGTTAGCTCTCCTTGCTATTGATTCTCCAATTTGCTACTAATTAGCTCTCCTAGCTATTTATTGCACGGTAAAGCAAATTGGTTTCATTCATGAGTTAAGATATCGTTAAATGGGATGGGCAGAGCGGTTCAAAGGATACGTAAACCAGTCACTCGCTCTCCAATGTTATGAGAGAGAAACGAAGCAAAAGATAAAAAGCAACTGGATCTTTCACAAACAACATTAGTCTCGATAAAACTCACTATTTCCGTCTGAAAATGCCTTAGGAAAGGCGATAGCTTATGGCCACATTAAACAATATCCAATTTTTTTTTTAAATATCAATTAAAAAGAAAGAATCTATTAAAATTAAAAATAAACCTTGGCTTCAGCCAAACGAGTATTTCAAAGAGCAGCTTCCATCTTCTCATAACAACATCGTCGGCACACCGCCACGTCCGACATTCGCAAGACATCTAAAGGGAGTTAAAATAATTCGGGGGGGGGGGGGGGGGCTAAACAACCCTAAATCAATAAATAAATGCCCGGTAGAGAAAAGGTTTCAGGTAGACAAAGACCCGAAGGCGTATAAAGTCGGCAAGATGGAATGATCGTCTTTGATAGCGACATACAAGGTTCGCCGCAGTCGCCATGATCTAAAAGGTAGCCTTAGCCGAACATAAACGCAGCAAAGAAACAACAATTACACGAAAATAAAGAATGCGGTGGCTATCATTATTTGTAATACTAAATTACGGGTAGATAGGGACAGGGTGATTCATCAATGCAGCCAGCCCAGACGTGGTAAACAAATTGGCATCCGGGGCTAGCAAGCGTGTCATTTACAACCAAAATGATTTCTTTTAAGCAACGTCCCAGAATAAAGTATTACAAAGGTAGCAAAAACGACCACTCAACAAATGGTGCTCAAGGAGCTGAGTAGCCAAAGAAAAAGTCTGAGTGGAGGAACCAATGTGACGAGATCTTTAATATTGAAACATTTTTTCCATTAATTCTGAAGCTAACCGAACGCAGACGGGAGGTATAAATATATTCGGGGTAAGATTAATGCAAATTTAGATGGCGTCCTATTCGACATCAAAAGAGAAGGTGGGGGTGGGGGGGGTCGTTATTTCCTACATATCAAGAGCGACATGAGGCGGGGGGGAGGAGGGGTTATGCACCCGAAGGCCGGCCGGAGTCGAGCGAGACAAGAATGCACGGATAGGTGGACGAGATGGTAGCGTCTGTCAGTCAGCATCACTCGCCGTCCCTGCAATAATGGACTATCGTTCTCAGTTTCACAGCACTACCCACACTTTAATTAGAAGGGTCGTTACCAATTGCTAAAAAAAAACAACCTTTCCAGTGTGCCAAAGATGCCACCGCGCCCCCTGCAATGATTAAATTAAGTATGAATGATAAGATTATAGGCCATACGAGCCGACGGGAAACTTTTAAGTACATATTTTAAAATGGCCGTCACAAGGCCCATTTTGAGGATAGTTTGGAAAATTTCCTGAAGAAAGCAAGCCTTAAATGATCCTGGTAGGCTGCGTTTTTTATTATACTGTAACAACAAATTTACTGATTTATCGTGATTTTTTTTTCATTTTGGGAGCTAAAGATGATATGTAAATAACAAATAACAACGATAAAAAGGACAAAGGCTTAAAAAATAAGAAAACAAAGCAACGAGGCAAGAAGGAAACGCGCTCCGGCGCAGGAACATGTGACCTAAAAAAAAGTCATATAAGGGAAGGAGGCCAGGTTCCTCCAAAAAGTCGTATAGTCCACAAATTTGTGTGCACGAACCCATCCCGAGTACAAGGGACCCCGCTCGTACCGGTACCGAGACAGGTTACGCGCACGAAGATGACGCAGACTGTGACATTCAACAAGGATGTGCTGAACAGTATGGGGAAAAACGCAGTTGTCGCAATAAGGCGCAGGCGAGGGCTTCATGGGCATAGCCAGGAGCTATACCTAGCTCTCGAAGGAGTTTCCTAGCCCAAAACAAAAGGGCTTAGGGTATGAATGGCGTCTCTCGGCGACATAGGCACCGTCGAGATCACCTACGGATGCAGTGAGAGCTGTTGGCGAGTGAGGGGGGCGACGGGCTCGCGCGTACAGGTGAATAATGCACTGAGCACGGCGCAGAGCGAGTGGCATCGCCCCAGCATCGACAAGTAGTCTCTGAATGGGGGGAGTGCGGAAGGCGCCGGTCGCGAGGCGAAGGCCGGTGTGGTGGATCGAGTCCACCTTCCGCAATACACGCTCGGCTGCGAAAGCATAAAACACACATCCGTAGTCGAGCTTCGAACGAACAAAGGAGCGATAAAACGTAAGGCAGTAGCCCTATCAGCGCCCCAAGCGCTGAATGTCATGGAACGAAGAATGTCCATGGTGCGGGTACAAGAGACCCTAAGGCTGCGAATATGAGCCTCCCAGGTGAGGCATCGGTCAAATACAAGACCAAGGAAACGGTGCGTGTCCACCACTTCCAGGAGCACCCCATTGATAAATAAGTCTGAGTCAGGATGGATCTGTGGATAGCGGCAGAAGTGCACCATCTTAGTCTTAGCCAAAGAAAACCGAAGCCTGTGCGCTTAGACATAGCGAGAGAAGCGGTTCAAAAGAGATCGAAAGGTGATCCACGATGAGCGCACCGAGAATATCTTTCGGCAGCACAAAAGGGATGCGGTTGATATTCAGGGCAAAGAGTGTGACACAGAGGACACTTACCTGCGGGACACCCTCTTCCTGCTCCAAGCTGTGCATCCGGAGAGAACAAAGATAGATCGAGGGAGGAAAATGAAGTGGTTCTCGGTCAGTGATTCATAAACTCATCCACATTTAGGACACCTATCTCCACCTCGTCGATCAGGTCGGCAAAGACTTGACCTAGGGGATTAATCGAGTAGTCTCCCCAGAAGGGGTGTCTACCGTTAAATCTGCGAGCAAGAGAAAGGGCATCGGCAACCGTGCCACGACGCGGCGCAAGTCCGCCGCGTCCTGAAAGGAGGTATCCAAAGTGAAGAGAAGAACGGAGACATACTGCCGGGTGTAAATCGCGAATCCTCCTGCCCGGCCCCCATCCCGTGGTGGTGGAGTCGCAAAACCCTTATACCCTGGGAAGGTGGCACGCGCCCAGCATGGTCTCCTGCAAAATGATAGCTAACGTGGAACGGGACGAGACGAGCCTCCGCAACTCCTCCCAGTTGGCCCGGTGTCCGCGGCAATTCCAATGAAGGAATGTGCCCTCCAGTCCTAGCTCGGAGTAGATGCGGGGCCCTCTTAGAACACAAGACCTTCACGGGAATGGTCGTACGCTTCCCGGGCGTTGTTGGCCGGGCAAAGCGCTGAAGGAGCTGTCGCGTTCGAAGACTTATTGGGGGAGGTTGGGCTCGCCATGCGAGTCTTTTCCTCACTTCGGCTCGAAACCTTAGGTGAGCGGGGCGGCTTCGGAGACGGGGGTCCCTCTTTTGAAGGGCCCACTGGGTTTGGGTGAAGGAGCCGAAGCTCCTTTAGTACTGCCCTCCTTTGGGGGCCAGCTTTAGGAACCCCGGAAGATAGCCTCACGACCAACTTCATGGGCGTTGCCTCCTGTGAGTCTAACGACACGGTCGAGGCGTGCGGCCGTTTCGCCTTACTGAAAACGGTCACGGTGTGGGAAGGAGGGAAAACCCTGGTTTTAGCTGGAGCTGTGTGTGAACCCTCTATGCCACCGGCTCTACCAAGGGAGAGCCCGGAGTAGAAGCTGCAGAAGGGTTCGAAATGGGCGCGGAAACGACCGTGCTCGTAGGCTTGGAGGGGCCAGGAGCAAAGGGCGTTTTTGTTAGCATTGAGACATAAGAGGTCTAGGAGCAGAGCCGGGTGCGCCAGGACCAAGTCCTTACCCTCGCGAAATGAGATGATCCTGGGCCTAAACGGTCAGGATTTCTTTCATAAGAAGATACTGACCACATTGCTTCGAAGCAGGGTGCGGCTCTCCGCAATTGACACACTTGGCCACACACGATTTGGACTTATTGTGTGCGGCCTTGGGGCAACTTACACTGACCCAGAGTTTGCGCGTCTACGGGAGCGATTAGTATGACCGAAGCGGTGACAATAGTAGCACTTCGGCGGCATTGGCATGAATGCCTTCACGCGGTAGCGGTACCAACCGGCTCGCACCGACTCAGGTAGCTTGTTTACACTGCTCCTGGACTATGTTTAGTATAGTCTTAAAAGTGTCCCACATGTCATACATATTCTTCCACCTGAATTCTATATTAACAGTCGAACGTGACGAAGAGTGTAGGGGTGGGTCTCGAGGCCCCTTCCTGTTTTCTCATCAAACGCTTGACCTAGACCGCCAAATGGTCGCCAGTTCTAAGGTGATGTCCTTATGAGAGAACGACCTTGCGCCCCCGCCCCCCTCGAGCAGAGTCCACGTGAACTTAAGCAGGATTCCAAAAAGCGAGGAAGCAAAGGAATTCTCGCGTGGGAACAGCCAACGCGAGTGTCCACAGCTGTTTGCTTAAGCCGGCCGATTCCCCGCTGAAACGCCTTCACCGAGAACCCCATGACCCGCGGACATACATTGGCGGCAACAAAAAAAGCGACATTGAATATTGGCAACAGAAATCAATACACAAAATCGCTTTCACAATTTTACTGCGAGTGGACGACTCTCCTGAGCTAAGACAACAGAACTGCGCTTTATTGGAACTCAGTGTCTCGTTTGAGCTAGTACAGTGAGGTTTTAGTATACGGCGCTCCAGCGTGCTGATTTCCTGTATTCGTGCCTACATTTGACGTGCTATAACTTCTGTGCAAGTGGATACAATGGGGCGGAAAAAGCTTTCTAGGACATAGAAAAGCCGTGCCTTGACCCTATTAGAGCAGGGAAAGTCTTCTATTGATGTAGCAGCAGATTTAGGAACCTCAAGAAATACGATTTATCGCCTAAATGGGCAGCTGAGTTATTGACACCAGGTACCATACCAAAGAGGAAGGAGGGCACTGGTGCAGCTAGGAAGACATCTCCAAGGACTGATAATATCCTAAGGCGTGAAGTGATGTCAGACCCTTCTGTAACCCCCGCTTCAATCAAGAAAAAACACCCAGACCTCCTCCAGAATGTCGCCCTCAGGACCATCCATCATCGCTTACAGAAGGACTTAGGCCTACGGGCTCGCCGCGCTGCCAAGAAGCCACTTCTTACCAAGGCTATGAAGATGAAAAGGCTCAATTTTTGCAAGACCTATAAACAATGGACAGCTGCCCATTGGAAGAAGGTCATGTTCAGGCTGGTCAGAGGAGAGTCAAAGATCGTGCGCCGTCCCAGCAATGTGTCTCGGTATGACCCAAAATATACCGTGAAAAATGTGAAGTACCGTCAGCCGACTTAGAAACGGTGGCCGATGCCCTTTCTACTCTGGGAGTCGAATGATAAGCAGCCCCTCGGGGTGGGTACACGATTAGTCCAAGGAGAGGGGTCCTTGCAGACCTAATCGACGAATCGGTGCTTGGCGTCCTGAATGTGGATGAGTTTACGCATCACTGTCCGAGAACAGCATATCCGTGTCTTGATCTGTCCCTGTGCTCTTCGACCCCACAGCCTATAGTTCTTAGAATGCGCTAGTGTGATGGTGTGGGTGCCTTTAGTGAAACCAAGGGCAAAGGAGGTCTGTACTTCATTCCCAAGAATGTAACCATGAGGGGGACTAACTATCGCGAAGTTTTAAGGCAGCACATGCTGCCATTTCGGGAAATTCATCAGTGTGAATTTTTCATGCATGATGGTGCCCCTGCTCACAGGTCCCGGTTAGTAAAAAAGTTCTTCAATGATAATAATATTAGTGTTTTGGAGTAGCCTGGTAATTCCCCGGACCTAAATCCTATTCAGAATGCTTGAAATCTCATGAAAACCAAAGTTCAAGAGACAACACCCGGCATCATCAAGGACCTGATAGAATCACTGAAGAAGATCTGAGTTACGATCGACCCCACCTACTTCGCAAATCTCGCTGAATCAACAATGCCCAATCGACTCACGATGGTCATCATAATAAAATATGTAAGTTACATTTTTCTGTTTCATTTTCCCCGAATTGTCACATGTCACTTTTTTTTGTTGCTGCCACTGTACTAATCCCTCGCAGACACGAGTCTCCAGCTAACTCTCATGCTTCGAGGCGAGAATCGCCGCCTGAACGAGCGTTTTCCCAATGTCTTATCTCGTCTAGCGAGCCAACCGATGGAGTATTTAATCTGAGGTTTCCCGTTACTCGAGAGAGAGAGTATCGCCCGCCTTTCGCTAGGAAACACACCCCTCGTCTCTAGTCGAACCTCGGAGTTAGAAATTTTGTCAGCTAGACTAATTGCCGTAAATTTTGGCCACAGTCAATAGGCAAATTCACGAAGCGGCATTTCTTGCGAGAATTGTGCGACCCACTTATCTCATCCTGCTTTCAAGATTACTTCGCCCCCTCGTTCGATATTACTTATTCCCGCATCCAAGAGCATCTCGCCTCACCTTTCAAGAGTAATTCGCCCAGTATTCGAGATTACCTCACTCGTGCCCGAGGTAATCCAAGATTATCTCACCCCGTAAGAATCCGAGCTTTGGTTTCAAAAGCGTTTTCACATTTTATATTCCGTCCCGAAAATTATCTCCGTTTGTCATTATTTTCCTTTCTGACAGAGTCAACCTTGAATGAAACCTGGTATTTAAAGAACTCCCCGGCCAACAATTACGCACTCGCCTAGATTTAATCACTTTAAACTCCTCCGAACCCAGGGAAGACTTGCTGTCCCACTTCATTAACCTGCACAGCGGGTCATCTTTCGGCCGCCAGCCACGTGAGTGTAATTGCCTTCACAGCTGCTAAGATATAGATTTACGATACCACGACAGTCATCTATCGAGTAGTACACGAGTTCCTTCGCATAAACTGCTCCTTTCACAAAATTCATGGTAGAGTGCGGCGTCACAATTCCCGGCGTGCCATCAGGTGTCCGAAGGGCACTAATCATGGCCACTTCGGAGAGGTTCGACGCATTCGCCAGAAAGCTCCCGTCCGAGAAACGGGTCACCTTCGGCTATCTACCAATCACATTAGTTAAAGCTCTCCTATGATGGATCATGTTGCCATCAGTGTAGCGAATAACGAGGAAGCGTTTGGAACCAGCGGGTTCAAAAACGCCAGCTAACCTCTCAATGAGGGGCCCTGATGTAATAGAGACTCCGCTCTGCGCACTTTTGGTCTTAGTCTGGAACTCCCCACCAGGGGGAGCAACGGGGCCGGACCTGTCCGTCCCTGCAGCTCCAGCGGAAGGAGAGGAGCCCCAAGTCTTCTTGTTCCTTTTCTTTTTAGGAGAGGAGGGAGGGGAATGATCCCGCTTCTCTCCTCCGCAGGTAGTTGCCCCTAGATTTATCGTGATACAATTTGCCTTTGCTATGTTAATGCTTATTGTTAATGAATAAATATGATTAAAATTATCTACGGAAATTGTTAATGCACGGCTACTATATGAGGTTGCAGGGGGGGGGGGGCTGGGATGTGAAGTAAATGTGTGCAGTTTCATAGTTATAAGATCCTAAAATGGCGATTTTGGTCTAGTTTATAGCTGCGAGACAATAAAGAATGTAAAGGTTTAAATTTACCTGCTCTTAACGACGAATTGTTTAGGTTTCTTACCTGGAAAGAGAAAAAAAAGTGATACTTAAAATGCAAGTTTCATGGGGGAACAAAAAAAAATAATAATTTCCCATCCCCTCAAAAAATGACGATTCAATGGACAATATTCAGCAAGTAAACCACTTATCGACAACATTGACAATCAATGGATAATCCTGATTAAATAAAATAGGTAAAGTGCAAGAGTTCCTTTCTAAAATTATATTGGTATTGTTCTAGTATGCGGTCTAAAGATGTTTGATGTTCTAATATGCACTCTACCTCAACATAAACGTTCTAAGCAGCATTTGAGCGGAAAAGGGTTATAGGGTACCTTCGTAATTACCACTCCAACATCGACGACGATATACAGCACTGCCTAAGGGTGCGGGAGCTACTTTTGGCCGCCTCCAGACCAGTTTTACAAAAGCACATAAAAAACAAAGACCAGTGCTAATGTACAGTGCCTTCTAAAAAGATAAGAACACCTGTAATCTATCAAAACCGCTTCCATAACTGTTAATGGAGAAAATACAAGGTCTGCAAAATTGGCGTACGATAATCTTACATGTCTAAACAACGTATGTGTAAATGTTATGTAAATTTGGATGAATAACATGAAAGTCACGAGCAGATAAGCAATTTAGTAAAAAGAATGAAGTGTCCCAATTGATCCGAAATTCATGTTTATTGTAGAGAGATCTGACAATGTTTGAATAGCAACTAACTTCAGTTCCTTATCTTTCACGGCTCTCTGTATCCGAGAATTGATCGCAAAACTGTGACACCAAAATGATCTTTCAATTTGATCAATTGCCGAGACTTTCAAACGCTTTAAAAGTTTATTCCATAATATTTTGTCAAAGTATCATAAAATTGGTTTATCTAAGGTTGGTAAATAAACCAGTGGGCAAAGGAAGACCGAGCCATTACCAACTTGTGAAGGACCGTTTCAAAACGGCTGCATCAGTTTCTCGAGATTCGTGCGATTTTGGCCATCAATGTCTCCAGACAGACTGTGTCATGTCGGTTGGAAGAAGACAATATACACGCTCGCAGATCTGCGGTCAAACCATTTATCAGTCTAAAGAATAAGAAGGCTCGCCTCGCATTTGCCACTGGGCACGTTACATGGAGGGATGACCCATGGAGCAAAGTCCATTTCAGTGACGAATCTAAGTTTAATTTTATTGGATCCGATGGCAGAAGGTCCGTTCATCGAAGAGCAGGCGAAAAATTTTCTTCTTGCGCGCTTATGTGGTATAGAAAATGCACAAGTGTGCAATAAATTGCCGCGACAGCATGCTTTGACCTATCTGCGAGCATCCCAAGTCCAACCTGCAATTCTTTTGCAACCTAACGCCCACTCTCACACATCCATATCAATTTTCATGCTAATTCATAACAGAGTCCGGGCCTGAATCCATTTGAAAATGTTTGCAAAACACCGCTAGATAGGTCTAAAATACAGAACTCTGGGAAATTCTTCAAGATGAATGAAGCAAGATTATTGCGCAAGTATCAGGGGTTGGTTCGATGTTAAAGCACCATCCAAAACACTAAATATTAATTGCTAATAATAACTTGTACAAATGTTTTCCGCTGATAATTTAATCGTTATACTACAATAAATATTTGTTTTCTCTGTCATTCGGATCATTTTGGCTACCTTATTTTTTCTAGTGCATTGCTTATCGGCTAATAACTTTCGTTTTATTCAGCCAAATTTGTATAACCTTTACTCATATATAGTTTATTTTCTCTGGCAATAGTTGGAGATGGTGTGATAGAAATACAGACGTTCTGATCTATTTGAACGGTACAAGACAGTAGTGATCTCAACGCTCCTTTATGCATCGGAAACTTTGACAACGTACCAGCGTCACCTACAAACCCAATTTTTTTTCAACGCCCATCTGGCGATTGCCTACAAGAGCACAAGTCGCATTAATTATCTTACAGCTTAATGCTAAACTAGATAAAACACAAAATAAACTCAAAATAAACAAAAGACAAACAAAAGCAAATAAGCGAGGAGGAAGCAAGCTCAGGTTTCGGGGGGAGGCCAGCCTTTCAACGCGGGAGCAGCAACCAACATTAAAGAGAGTCAAATAAAATGGTAAAATAGTCCAGTCTATGTGCACGAATCCGTCCCGAAACGGAGGGGGGGGGGAGGTAAGACACTTGAAAAGTTTAAATAATTCTGAGTTGGAAATTTTTTTTACAAGTTCAGCGTTGAAGACATAAAATAAGATAACGTGCTAGGTGCAGCAGATAACGAACATTGATGTCATATAAACGAAAAGGGGTCAGAAGAAAAGATTCAGACATCTTTTAGACCAACATAGAGAAATGCAACTTCGACAACTGGGAAACTAGCGCTCCATTATCTGAGAGGGAACAGCGAACTTCGAAACGAGAGTAGATCCGCGAAACTACAGGAAAAGAAGAGGCGGGAAGAAATGCAGCAGGAACTGAGGCTCGAGCTGGCACTTAAAAATAATTATCGCATATGCCAACAAAATTTCTAGGTATAGACCGACCGGGGATAACCCCGGGCACGCCAAAATTACGACACCGGTCGGTTTATAGCCGAGTATAGACCGACCGCGGTCCCAGCCCTGGCAAAATTACGACCCCGGTCGGTTTATATTTCTAGGTGCGGATCGGACTTATAAGCCACTTCATAGTCCATCAATAGGCCATATACAGAATGGAGATCATCATCACCACTCAATTCGCGAGGGATAACTACGAGGAGGCGGGTGGCTAGTTTTGACTTTCGCGCAACTTTGAATTATACAACGGGACACCACAAGCCATTCTATTATAAAAAAAAACTAACCACTATTTAATTAACCACTTAAAAAAAATGTGTACCTATTTCTTAAAAACGTAAAGTTATTCGGGGAAAATTACAACGTTTAAGTTGAGATAGACTATAATAGATCAAAAATGTTGATAGACCGCATAGCAGAACAGCAGGCCCCCCAAAACATGGCGAACTACAACAAGGCAAGAGCGCCCGGGGACGCTCAAAGAAGCACTTGAAGGACAGCTTAAAAGCCACAAAAGACCGCAAGGGATCGCACCACTCAGAACGGAGGGAAGGGGCAAACAGCTGTCCGCGACGTCAACAGGGTTGCTGCAGCTGTGCAATGGGGGCAAGTTAAAAAAAACAAAACCCAAAAAACAGCGCCACCAAACCTCCACCATTCCATGACGTCTGCCAGGATTTTTATAATTTAAGGGCGGTCCCACATGAGACTGCCACTGAGGACATAAGTCGTAACTTATTTATTAGGCTATATTAAAAAAAAAACGATAACAGAAAAAAGAAAAAGGCACGCCTCCCTCTGGCGTCCGAAAAGGCATCCAACAGCTAAAATGCTATATAGAATGGAGGAGGCCAACCTCCTTTACTACAGCACCGCCCGCTTCAAACAAGGGAAAGGCAGGGCGGTCTTCTGATGACTAGCCCTCCTACTATGCGGAAGGGATAAGGGGCAAATCCTCCTCACCCGTTGGAAGAGAGGGAGGGTACCCTGAAAAAGCACAGGGGGCCTCATCTTTTGTAATGAAGTTGAGCTGCCGAAGATGTTAAATGGGTCGGACCATTACCGATTGGAGATGGTGGAGAGAAGCGCCTCCACCGGTAGGTGGCTCGATTGACCCAGCCCTCCCTGGCACCGAAGGGGACAAGCCTGCTCTCATTTTGTCTGGGGAAACACACTATTTCCTTCATTATAAAGAAAAAGACACATGGAAAATAAATAAGACGTCTTCTCAATGCCTTGAAGGGTAAAGGGAAAAGTTCCCATAGGATCATAAAGTTTCAGAATGTAATCATTTACACACATACACATAACCAGTGGATGTGAGTTAAGATGGGCCTTCACAACCTGCCCCGCCGCAATCGAGACTTTTTAGGGGGGAACTCCTATTCGCATACTCTTAAGACGAAACCACCAGAACCGGCCCCAGGTGCCTTGGGGCGTTACAGCAATTGTCAATCTGATCTTTATGCGCATTTCATTAGCCGGTGTGTTTTTACTTTAATCTCAATAATTGTCAATTTTATTATTTTAACTTGTATTCATCCGCTTTTTTAGCCATTATTTAATGCATTCTTTTAACTGTTATCGTTAATATTCCTTCCCCTTCTCATCAGTCGACGAGGTCGCTGAAGATGGTCCTAGTGAAGGTCCGAAACGTCAGGCCAATAAATGATTAGTGTAATCACCTGGATCTTCATATTCCTACTATATATATATATATATATATATATATATATATATATATATATATATATATATATATATATATATATATATATTTTTTTTTCTCTCGGAGTCATATAATGTAAGATCTGTCGTTTTTTTCTGTGTAACCTTTGGTACAGATTTCCTTTATCAGGCAGCATTAGATTGAACGTGGGAGATGCTTGCTAGTTTGCACGTCAACCACAACTTGGTTGATACCGCCATGTTAAACCTGAATCAAGTCGACCATAGGAATCTGTTTCTAACTGAAAACACCTATTACCCAATTTGTGTCTCTTTTCGTGACCAAGTCCCCTTGCAAAGCGGTGACAAGTGTAGCATATAATGTTGCAGCTGACATCTAAAGGATTGCGTGCCATTCCGGTCCTAACGCCCACAGATGTCCCTCCTCCCAGCTTTAATGTTTGCAAGACGGTCTGCGAACTCTTTACACATTTTTATTTCCTCCAACTTCACCATTTTCTTTACAAATCTCTCCTCTCAAACTTTCTGCGGGAGACGCCCCTCGTTGGTTTTCTCTTTAAATCATGACTAAGTCTAATATACAGTGCAGGAATGAATATTATAGTTCTTGATTCCTCTCAATAAATCTTAAGTGATGGCCAATGGGGATATTTGGACGACATTAGCATTTAAAAACATTCTATGTTCGATTATTTCAATCAATAAACTTATTGATCAAGTGGCAAACTAAAGCCTATCATGCTTTTAATCTAATAGGAAAAACGTAACAAAAAAAAACATCCAAAATTAAAGCTCACTTTGACTACACTATAATAAGTGATTAATATTTCGCTGGACTTTTTTTTCTGAGGCCAATCCCATCAGCTTCTGTCTTTTTTCTTTGCAAAGTTTCATTTCATTTTCCCCCGAGTTGATCTTCATTTGAAGACTTTGGTGGCATTTCCCAAAAGGCTTCAATTGGATTATGGCCATGAAACTGAGGACGTAGAAATGGCGGGCAGAGATAAGTCCTGTTAATGGTCTAGAATGATTGCCATATTCAATAACCCGTTCGATCTCAAAATTGATCCTCTAAACTGAGCAATACTGTGATCTGCGAAATGATCAAGTAATACTTAGTGTTCAAGTGTCAACGAGTTAGTAGTTCCTACCAATACCGACCGATTAGGTTTTCCCAACCATCCTTAACGGCGTCCTGCGGTTTGTTTGTTTGTTATTTTTAATGAAAGGCGTATTACCACTCATTTCAGACGCAGGTATGTTGCTTCAAAATTATTCTTGCAGGCATACCTGAGACCATCCGATGCAACCACGCTAAATTTCGACTCGTCAAACCACAAAAGAGGACTAGAATCCTCCACAGTACGAGTACCCCCCTTGAGCAGAAGGAAAAGGACATTTTTCTGCAGTATGAACTGATGAAAGAATATTTTGCTGCTGCATGCGGGGAACCTATATTTTCATAGCTGTCGACTTGAAGAGCAAAATGAAATAGAAGTTGACTTGGAAGATGTGTTGCAGCACTCACACATTGAAATACATCCCTGTGTCAAATTACTCTCAAACCTTCCTTCACCGCAGTTATCAGTATTCGGACGCTGGGCAATAATTGGGGGGGTCACGTGCAAATATCCTATTTCATTGTTGTGGAAGGTTTCTTCCTCTTGGACATTCAGATCAGACTACAAAATAAACTAATAACAAATACAAGATACAGCTTATTTAAAACAAAAATGAGTGCATACTTCGTATGAAAACTAGACCGAAAATGATATGCGTGCAACTCGGCCAGATCGATTAAAACAAAAATGGGTATGTTTAATTACGTCATGAAACGTGCAACAATTGAAACCTGAGGCGTACATATGTACATATATTCCAACAACAAATGCGTGGCATTAAGTATCGAAATCTTCAATTTGGGGCTACTGCCGGCCGTCCATCCTGGCAATGCAAAGCTCATGTCTGTATACAATTTTCAATATTTTAGTTTCGTCTAGTACTGGAAAATCGAATCGAATTCGAATCGATAAACCTTTAAAATCTATATATTTTTAAACTCGAACCGAAAAGAATTAAAAAACTCGATTTTGATCTTGAATCGATTATAAATATAAGTTTGAAGCGAAAAAGTCGAGTATCATTAATAAAATAATTTATGAATTCAATTAGAACCAAGATGAACCCAATGGCATTGTTTCAAGGACCAACCAACCCCTTGCATTTATAGTGGAATACAGATTAGTACTTAGCGAGACGCCAATCAATTAGGGAATGGTTGTTATTGTCTCCGAACCGAGGACGGCGCGTAATTTCCCGTACCGAACGGTAAATTGGAACCAGTTCGTCAGGAAAGACAGACGTGGGACACAGAAGAGCCTTACTGGCTTCAAACTAGAGTAGAGGCTAATTCCTTCTGAATGGAAGCCAGCTGTGTACACCGGAAAGGATCCCGAGTGGAACGAGCGCATTCTAAGAACTATAGGCTGTGGGGTCGAAGAGCACAGGGACAGATCAAGACACGGATATGCTGTTCTCGGACAGTGATGCGTAAACTCATCCACATTCAGGACGCCAAGCACCGATTCGTCGATTAGGTCTGCAAGGACCCCTCTCCTTGGACTAATCGTGTACCCACCCCGAGGGGCTGCTTATCATTCGACTCCCAGAGTAGAAAGGGCATCGGCCACCGTTTCTAAGTCGGCTGACGGTAGAATGTGCCCCCCCCCAAAAAAAAAGAAACCCTATCCTGGCGGAGGTGTATGTACTGCTTGAAGTGAGGTAATGAAACCCAATAGAAGACATCACACAAGATGTAAATCGCGCAGCCTCCTACCCAGCACCTATCCGATAGGGGAGGGGGGATTCATACCCAGACAGGGTGCAAAGGGAACACGCGGCCAGCATTGTCTCGCAGAGACAGGTAGTTAACGAGGGGGGGGGGAGCGACTAGCCTCCACAGCTCCTCACAGTTGATCCGGAGTGCACGACAATAACCATTTAACGAAATTGCAGTTAATAGCTAACTCGGAGGAGATGCGGGTGCCCTCTTCGAAGTGAAGACCCTGACGGGAACGACCGTTGCCTTCCTAAAAGCAAAACTGCACGAGCTCTCAGCTGGAGAAGGTGCAGTCGCCTTCGAGGACTTACTGTGAGGCTGAGCTTGCCATTCGTCTTTACCTCCCATCGCCTCTAAACCTCTGCTCTACGGTTTGAGAGCAGAGGGTTCAACGTTTCTAATTGCCCCGCCCTACACTAGACGGGGGCGTGGGGAGCCGCGGCTACCTTAGTGCTGTCCTACTTTCGTGTGAGAGCCCTAGAATTCCTCGAAGACGGTCTCACGACTACCTTCCAGAGATATGCCTCCCGAATCTAACGAATCGGTGGAGACGTGGCCGCTTCGCTTCGCTTTACGGGAAAAAAATCAGGCTTTTTGGAAGATAGGGAAAGCGATGGTTTTAGCAGGGGCGGGGATTCGAGGCCGTGGAGGCTTACGAGTCGTGCTTGTAGGCCTTGGGGAGATAGGAGAGACTTAGGAAGTGCAAGTTGCACAGTGCGGAATAGGGGCATTTCTTTGGCATCTCTGATCGAGTCGGTCCGCAGCCTGAACAGCTATGACTTGCTCAAAAAGATACGAGCTATATTGCTCCGCGAAATCAGGTTGCGGTTCACATACTTGGCATTGCATAATACGTATTTGTGATGCAAATACTTTGAGCAGTTTGCCTAGATTTTGGATTGACCCGACTTTGCAGATCTACAAGTTCGATCAGTATGACCAAAGCGGCGGCAATAGCAAAACATCCGCGGTATAGATACGAATGCCTTATCGCGGTAGCGATTACAACCGACACACAACGACAAAGGGAGCCTGTTACGATTTAACGCTACGAAGAGTGTACGAGTTGGTCTCGAGCCCCCCTCCCCCTCAATTTTCTCATCAAACGTGGATCTTGGTCGGACAGCTTTTCCGCGATGTGTTCTAAGAAGTAGTCCAGGAATTCCTCGCATAACCCACTCATTTCAGAAAAGAAAATTAATGGCCCTCTGGGCATGATCCGTCGCATTCTAAGACTCCAGTCCGAAAAACGGCCGACCTTCAGCTCTCTACCAATTAAACTAGTTCAAGGTACCATCTGGTGGAAAATGTGATCTTTGAAGGCAGCGGGCTCGCAAAACGCCGGGTAATTTCTCGATGTGGGGCCCAGACCGGCAAGGATCCACTCACCATATATGCAACTTTCGGCAGTCTTCTTAGTCTTGGCCTCCGCGCGTGAGGGCGCATTGGGGACGGGTGTATCACCCATGGCCTGATCCCCTGCAGAAACAGCAGGGCAAGGAGAGGACCCCCTAGTATACTTGGTCTTGTTTTCTTTTTTGAAGAAGAGGGCGGAAAGTGAACCTTCTTCTCTACACCATGAGAAGGTGGTACGAAAGCTGGACGAGCAAGCTTCAGCCATGTCCTTCTCCGAAATGGGCAAGTCAACGGCTGAAATGGGGGCACCTACCGAGGGAAGATGCCTCGCTTCTCCTCTAGAGTCCTCGGGGTGGTGTGTTGCGCTTGAGAACAATCTTGCACAGGGTCGAACTTTGGTTCAGCGGTATCTCTCACTGAGTCTTGGTTCGCTCTGAGTGAATACCCTATCATCGGTGCTGGCGGCACCTCCGAGACTCTTTCCTTCTCAGGAGGGGCCTCCAAATACCCCCTCCCAAAGGTGTCGGGAACTCACCATGCCTTTGGCCTGTAATCAACGTAATTGGGGCCGGCGAGCCGACCTACATCGGGAAAGAATAGGGTCAAACACGCTGCCCCACAAGGTCATTGCACATGTATCCCAAACGGTAGGGGACACGACCCGACGTGCCCCGTTAACCTTACGCCTCTAAGGGAGTTGGCCCTCTCGAGGAGCGGTCAGTTTTGAGCCGCCTACTTGCTCCCTTCTTAGCAAGCTCCTGTGAAAAAGCAAGGGCCACGCTGGTGCTGAAGTGGAGTCACTAAGGGCGGCTCCAACGAAGGGGGTTGGGGCATTAAGGTTAAAAGAGTGTGTAAAGAGAGGATGTTTTGAAGCTGAATGCCCACAGAAACCATCTGAGGAGAGAATGACAAAGTGGTGAAGTTAGGGAAGTGTAAATGAATGGGAGGTGTATAACTCGAATATTCTATACAGGAGACCACGTGTAGGCCTCAAGGCCGGGGTGGAACGCAACCCCCAGAACCCGCACAATCTCCACAATTAAGGCATATCGCCTGTGAGCTAGGTATATACCCATTCCTATACCCCCCCCCACCGTACTGTGCTAAGAATAAACTTTTTCGCCCATGTGGCAACTGCCGACAAGGACACAAATCGCCGTACTCCTTTACAATGCTAAATTAGATTTTAAAAAATCAAAACAAAGGAAAAAAAGTAACGAAGGGGAGGAAATACGCTCGGAGCACATGAAGAATGTGGACACCCGACTCAACACACGGGAAGATCAATCTTATCATCTAAATAAAAAGGACACCTTATGAAAAATCCCTGAATTAATTTTAAATATCAAAGTAGTACACATGTATTTGAATAATTTACTAACAATTAATACAATGACAAAAAATACTCAAAAGTTTTTACTACAATTCCTATTGCCATGGATGGTATCGTGTCACCAAATGCAGGTTGGGTTAACTAACCACACGACGTAAATGTTTAGATTTACACCTAAATAAAGGTCATATCTATCCATGTCAAAAATGGGGCTACCAGTGTTTAGGTTCATACCTTACACCTGCCTGTACCCTCCTTCAGTTGATAAATGTCAGTACTAAAGAATATGGGCATTAAGATAGTTCATCTGAAGAATCTAGACGTTAAGATATGTATTCACCTCAAGTATTAAACGTACAGATTCTTCATATGATCTACAGGATCTTTATAAATACCCAAATCGAACTTATTGATCAGACAAAGCCCGATAAGCAGCCAGGAAATACGTTCATGTCATCTCTTACGGGGAAGAGATGGCGCCCAAAGGGAAGACAATCGATAGTTCATTGAACTGAACAAAGCCGGGAAATGACGTATTGAAACCAACTTTCATCAAATGGCATTCACATCACCCAAGGGACGCAAGGAATAAACGGTGATGCTTGAAAACAGTATTCTCTCTTCCTTTGCTATCGACTGGCCATTTGACGGAACAAACTTGTGCCATTCCAAAAAGGACAGACCCGGGAAAAAAAAGGAAAGGCGCGAAAAGAAAATTAAGAATGACGACAACTTTGTGTTTGACCCATGCATGGATTTTATTTTCATTGTGGTAGCCCATCTGGCGACTGCCTACTTGGGCATAAGTCACCGTACACCACACGGCCTACTACTAGGCTATATTAGAAAACAAATAACAGAGATAAAAAATAAGGATAAAAAGCAAGAGGACAAGAAGGAAGCATGCTCGGGCGTCAGGGATAGACCCGCCTCCCCTCGTGGCAGGAAGATGCGACCTACAAAAAGAAGCAAGAAAAAAGGTCAAATACAGTGGAGATAACCGGCCTCCTCCAAAAAGTCAGTCCATAAGTCAATGTGCACGAACCCATCCCAAGTACAAGGGATAAGCGGTAGCGACCCCGCTCGTCCCGGGAGGGACAGGTAACGTATGCGAAGATCGCCCAGACTGGGACATTCAACAAGAATATGCCGAACAGTCTGGGGGACAACGCAGCCTTCAGAGTAGGGCGCAGGCGAGAGCTCCATCAAATGACGGTGCGTCCCGCGAGTGTGTCCAATTCGGAGACAAAAGAAAGCAACCTGAAGCTTTTGCGGCATTGGGGGGTAGATCCATGGGAACGGTCGCGGGGCAATGGCACGCAACTTGAAGTTCCACTCGGCCGTCTTCCATCTTGTTTGACGAGCCAGCCGGAGAGCTGCCTGTCGTATTCTTGTCATGTAATCTGGGTGAGGCGTCACGGATATCGGGAACCAGGGGATGCGGAGATTCCAATGCCCTGAGAGCACTCAGGGCGCTTTGTGAGTCGCTATAAATCACAATCCGGTCTCCGAACCGGGCACGTCGCGTATCTCCCCTACCGAGTGGTGTATTACCATCAGCTAGGCAGTGAAGACAGACGCAGCGCCTGACAGAGCACCGCTGACTTCAAACAGAGGGGATAAGGCGTGGAAGCCGACCACCTCTTCAGACTTGGAGCCATCCGTATACAATGACACGGTTCCAGCGTGACACGGTGTGCCCCTTAAAAGGTCGAACGCAATACTCCCGGCACTGTACAAGCTTTGGGAGCAGAGGCCTGACGACAAATAACCAAAGGTGGTACCCTCCAGGGTGGCGTCCTGGGCAGAACCAGGGGCGCCAGCGACCCGAGAACTATACCTGGCACGCTCAGGCGCACAGGCGAATAATGCACTGTGCACGGCGTAGAGCGAGTGGCATCGACCCAGCATTGACAAGTAGGCTCCCAATGGGGGAAGTTCGGAAGGTACCGGTGGCCAGGCGAAGACCGGTGGATCGAGTCCAGTTTCCGCAATAAACACGCTGAGCTGCGGATGCATAAAACTCGCATCCGTAGTCGAGCTTCGAGCGAAGAAAGGATAAGATAAAAAGCAAGGCAGTAGCACTATGAGCGCCCCAAGCACTGAACGTCACGGAACGAATAATGTCCATAGCGCGGGTCCAAGAGACCCTAAGGCTGCGAATATGAGCCTCCCAGGTGAGGCCTCAGTCAAATACAAGACCAAGGAAATGGTGCGATTCAACCATTTCCAGGCGTACCCCATTGAGAAAAAAGTTTGGGTCAGGGTGGAGCAGTAGATGGCGGCAGAAGTGCACCACCTTAGTCTTGGCCAAGGAAAACCGAATCCTGTGCACTTGGGCATAGCGAGAGACGCAGTTCAATGCCTGTTGGAGTTGACGCTCCATAGGTCGCATCTGGGCCGCGCCAAAAGAGATTGAAAGGTCGTCCAGGTAGAGCATAGCGAGAACATCTTCCGGCAGCACCAAGGTGATGCAATTGATGCTCAGGGCAAAGAGTGTGATACTGAGGACACTACGCTACGAGACACCCTCTTCCTGCTCCATTGGGCAGGGAAGCCCCCCTATCCCCCGCAGGTGGAATCGACGATCTCGCAAAAATTCAGATATAAACAATGGGAGGCGTTCCCTCGCCCCCATCGTGCGGAGAGTCTCCATGATAACGTATCACCATGCGGTATCATAGGCCTTCTCCAGATCGACAAACACCGTGGCGTAATGCTGTCTACAAAGGAAGGCCTCGCAGAAGGACGGCATCTTCCAGTCGGAGCAGAGCATCCGACGTGGAGTGGAACTTGCGGAAGCCGAGCTGTGCAGAAAACAGTTGGCTCCGCTCTCCGGAAAAAACGCTAATCTAACATTTACCAATTTCTCCATTAACTTGTACACGCAAGAGGTTAGAGAGATTGGGCGGAAACAAGCCGGGATAGAGTGATCTCTCCCAAGGTTTGCGAAAGGCGAGCAGAGTAGAGGAGACCCTCTACCCAGATCCTGTTAAACAAATCAAACAGAAGGCGATGCCTAGCTCACCCAGGTGCCGCCGAAGCATGGTGTACGGGACATCGCCCGGACCACAGGCGGTGTCCGCGCACGAAGCAAAAGCGGAACGAAACTCACTCAGAGTAAACCTGTCGTTGAACGGTTCTCCGCTTATGGAGGTAAAGTCCAGCAGGCGCTCTTCGCGACATCAAGACGCGCATTGAATACTGGCGGAGCAGCATCCCGGCTGGAGAATGAGGAGAAAGCAGTCGCGAAGGATTCCGCCATGGACGCGTGGTCCGAGTTTGCGGTCTTACGAGAACTAGCCCCGAGTCTGTTTGACTCGCATCCACACTTCTGCTATTAAGTGAAGACACTTATGCCCGCCAAGAATAGCGGCGTGCGAGCTTCGAAATATACCGGAACCATTTCACCGATAGTGAAATCGTTCGGGCGTCGCTTATAGCGCATGTAAGCATAACGATTCTGCTTGAGGGCCGTCTTACTCTCGGCTGACTACCACGGGAGTGGTCGGCGTGCAAAACGGCCAGACCTTCTAGGAATAGTAGTTAGGCCCGCGGGGATTAGGTTGCCGGAGAACTCAACAGCCTCATCTACCGACCTAAACTCATCGACGGAGATAAATAATTCAGTCATTTCCTGAAATGTAGACCACTGCGCTCGCGCCAAGCACCAGTGGGGCGAGCTTTCGGGTGGCAGCGACCCATAAAATGATATTTAAATAGGAAAGTGATCACTATCAGGCTGTGCACCCGGAGAGCACAAAGATAGATCGGGGCAGGAAAATGAAGCGGTTCTCGGGCAGTGATGCGTAAACTCATTCATATTTAGGACGCCCATCTCAAGCTCGTAGATCAGGTCGGTAACGACTTGACCCCGGAGATTGATAGAGTCTCCCCAGAGGGGGTGTCTACCGTTTAGATCTCCAAGCAAGAGAAGGGGCATATGCAACCGTGCCACGACGCGGCGGGAGTCCCCCCCGTCGAAGTCAGCTGACAGTGGAATGTACGCGGAAATAACAGTATACCTCCTATCCAGGTGCAGCTGCAATTCTCCCTCCCGCCCCGCATCCCGTGGTGGTGGGGCCGCAAAACCCTTATACCACGGGAGGGTGGGCAGCGGGCATTGCGCCCAGCATGGTCTCCTGCAAAAGATAGCTAACGGGGAACTGGACGAGATGAGACTCCGCAACTCCTCCCAGTTGGCCCGGAGCCCGCGTCAATTCCATTGATGGAATATGCCTTCCAGGCCTAGCTGAGAGATGCGGGGGCTCTCTTCGAACAGAAGACCCTCACGGGAATGGCCGTACGCACCCCGGAGGCAGAACTCTGGGCGCTGTTGGCCGGACAATGCGCTGAAGGCGATGTCGCCGTCGAGGACTTATTGGGGAAGGTTGGGCTCGCCAAGTGAGTCTTTTCCTCCATCCGCCTTAAATCCTTAGGCGGGGGGCCCTTTTTTCGAGGATCCAGAGTCTCTGATCCACCCAGCCCACTACTGATCGTAAGTGAAGGAGCCGAAGCTTCTTTAGTGTTGTCCTCCTTTCAGGGGGCAGCTTTAGGAACCACGGGAGATGGAATGGCGACCAACTTCAGTGGGTGTTGCCTCTTGTGAGTCTAACGAGTCGGTGGAGGCGCGTGGCCCTTTCACCTTACGGGAAACGGTCACGCTGGCGGAAGAGCTGGTTTTAGCCGGTGCTGGGTGTGGACCCTTTGTGCCACCAGCTTTACCAGGGAAGCGCCCGATGTGAGTAGAACCCGCAGAACGGTTCTGAATGGCCACGGAAACTAACGTATTCGTAGGCCTGGAGGGGCTAGGAGCAGAGGGTGTCTTTCTCAACATTGAAGCATAGGACGTCCCGGGCAGCGCCGGGCGTGCCAAGAATAAGTCCTCAGCCTCGCGAAATGAGAGACGATCTTGAGCCAGAACGGCCAGAAATTCCTTCTCAAGGAGATACGCACCACGTTGCTTCGAAGAAGCAGGGTGCGGCTCTCGGCAATTGACACACTTGGCCATACACGATTTCGACGTATCGTGTGCAGCCTTGGAGCAACTCACACATATTTCGGGTAAACACGACTTTGCACGTCGACAGCAGCGATTAGTATGGCGGAAGAGGTGACAGTAATAGCACCTCCGCAGCAGTGGCATGAATGCCTTCACGCGATAGCGATACCAACCGGCACGCACCGACTCAGGGAGCTTGTCACAGTCGAACGTGACGAAGAATGTAGGGGTGGGTCTCGAGGACCCTCCCTGTTTTCTGATCACACGTTCTTCATTGACCGCCCCATTGTCGGGCAGCTCTAAAGTATCTATAGAGTAGTCCACAAGTTCCCGCGAATAAACTACTCCTTTAACGAGGTTCATGGTAGAGTGTGGCGTCACACTCACATTCCCGCCATCAAGTGTATGAAAGGCACTAATCATGGCCGCCTCGAAGGGATTAGACGCATTCGCCAAAAGGCTCCCTTCCGAGAAACGGGTCACCTTCGGCTCTCTACCAATCACACTAGCTAAGGCTCTCTTCTGATAGATTCTGTTGCCCCGAGCTAACATGATGCCATTAGTGGAGCAAATAACAAGAAAGCGCTTGAAGCCAGCGGGCTCGAAAACGCCGGGTAGTCTCTGAATGGGGGGCCCCGACGTAATCGAGGCTCTTCTGCTTTGCGCACGTGTCGTTGTAAATGTACTTTTGGTCTTTGCCAGGGACTCCGCACCGCTTGACGTGCCGATCTTGTCTTGGTCGCTTACCGAAGTAGCAGCTCCATCCGTCCCAGCGGGTTAAGAGGAGCTGTCTTTTTTTTGTTTTTTTTTCCATTTTGGAGAGGGTGGGGAATGAACCCGCTTCTCCCCTCCGCCGGCAGGAGCCCCCGGGGCGGATAGACCAACCTCAGCAAGGTCCTTCTCCGAGATGGAGAAGGTTCCGTCGATCGCAGGGGCACCAGCCGGAGGAGGAGATCCCTCCCCTCCCTGTCAAGACTTGGAGACCCCGAGCCATCTGAAGAGGACCTACTGTCTGGGGCTAGGTTGCATCAAGGACCATGTCTATCTCAGTTAGGGGGGGGGCCTCCATATGGCCACCCCCCCCCCCCCTCCCAGGATATCGCAGGTCCCATTGGGAGTGGTCTCTCGTGTCGAGTTAGGTGGGGGTCAGGTGCCTTGACAACCCGCTAGGTTCAGTATTCGAGCCAGCAGGACTTTTAAGTGAAGCGGCCGATGGGCTCTGTTTTCTCTCTTCCCTTTAAGGGGGTTTGCCCCACCGAACCGCTTCAACCGGGAGCGGTCGGTTATGGGCTGCCTGCTGGCTTTATTGGCAGTCCTCTGGGAAAATAAAGGGCGACTGTGGCTGGAAAGAGGAAGTCACCCGAGGGCGACTCCAAAGAAGGGGATGAGGGGGAGCCCCTTGCACCCTTAAGCAATGGAGGGAAGTAAGAATCCTCTCCGGTCAAAGAATTTTGGAGGTTTTTCTGTGAAAGCACAAGGGGTGGGGGAAGGGATCTCCGACGATGGACCTATGGTGACCCTATTATTTTCACGGGATACAGACGCTAATCACTCCTCGCTATTTTAGGCCATCTCTCCCGCCTGGTGACCTGGCAGCCCTTCGGCATGGCGGCTCCACCTTGGGCACGGCGTAAAAAGATAGATAATGAAGTGAGACGGAAAGGGGATGTGAGGAAGGTATGGGTGGGGATGAAGCAGGTTGTTAAAATCCCACCATCCCAAGAGCTCATGGGTTAAGGATCATTGTTACCCCCCAACTCAGCCCCGATCCGGGATAGTTGGCTGAGAAGGTCAGCATCTACCCTGTGAAAATAGAGGCCGACCAGAGAAAGTCATGGGAGATGCTGTAGGGGAAGTGATGAAGTAGGGAAGAAACACAGGCTGACTGAATGAAGGAGAAGAGGCTAAGCTGAGTCCGGACGGGGAGCTGAGTCACGTCAGCACGGCGGCCAGGAAGGCAAATCGCCGCGCCCCTTACGGGGGACCCAGGCGTGGAGATCAAACCTCGACTTTTCAGGAAAGACCATAATGATAAGTGGATGATAAGAAGACAGGAAGATAAAAAGGAATCTGAAACTAATGGCACTTAATACGTGGGACTAGACAACAAATATATCGTTCAGAAATAAACTTTATTCCTACAAATGCAAACTAATTTAGTAGCTGAAAACAAAGTTAATTACTTGACCATTTCTTATTTTTCTGTAAGGTAACTCGTTCCATCTACATGTATAGGGGTATCTAAAGAATTTAACATTATGAGAAGACAATGAAAAACCGTAGTGTGCTATTCTGGGAAGTAATAATATAAATGCAGTTTCTCGAAGTATGATTGCTGGGTGCTGGGTACAGAGATCGGTTAATTCAGATGACCTTTGGCCCTGGAGGGCTCGTTACGGCAAATTTTCTTAGATACAAAGTGTGAACGCATTAATTTAATTTTTCCATTGCTTTTATCATAAACAAAAAATTAAAGCACTCCTCGTTTCGTCAATCTGTTCAACTGAGTGGCAATTTAGTGCATGCAGGCTGCAGTCTTCGTTTGTTATTTACTTTAAACGAAGGAGGCGAATGGCAACGAAGGCAATCTCCACCAGAAATCACGCAAGGAGATGTACGTAGAGAAAAGGGAGGTATAAAAATGATTTATTTTAGGTCTATATCTCGACTAGCCTAAAGAGAGTACTTGGTAGCCTCGAAACCAGTGGAACCTGCAACCTTCAAAAACGAAATCTGCCACACTGGGGTGGGAAGGATGGCAAATGCGTTAGATATGGATACGAGAAAATGAAGTTAGTAAAAAGGGACCAATGGCCCCTACCCTGAAAGAGGTTCAAATTCCTAGTCCTGAATACGCTTTTTTTTCCTAGGTCGGGGGGGGGGGGCGATAAGAGAAAAATTGGGGGAGAAATCCCCCCCCCAGCATTAGAAATAAAGAAAAAGAATGTTCGGGACTACGCCATAATTGGCGCAGAAATCGGAGGGAAACGTGGGCATCACTAAAATGCCACGAAACAAACATGGCTGACGGAAACGCGGGCAAAACCTCGCAGCCCAATGAAAAACACAAATGCGGTCGTTTGGGAAATTTTCGGGGTGGATCGTCAGTACCATCATCTATGTACACTACAAATAGATTCTTTCACCTGTTATTTATGTACATTTTCTGGTAAATACTTTTGTAACAATTAATAAGCGAAAACTAACGCGGGCGTCTCCACCAGAAAGTTTATAAGGAGAGATCAATAAAGTGGTGATGGAAGAGAAATGTGCGAAAGACAGCTGCAGATCGAACTGCGGGCAATAGGACTCAGAGGTCAAATTGCGGGTATTAGGGCAGGAGGGCACACAATCATCCAGATGTCAGCTACAACAGTGGTTGCCCATCTACAGCCAAAACCCCCTTGCGAGACTATGGTAGTTTACATCTCGACAGCGTGCATTTTGCACTGAAAACGTAGAAATGTGTGGTAGAACAATTCACTGCTGACCACCATTTAAACATTAAAAAAAAAACTCGCAACCATCACATTTGTGAAGAGGCATGAATAGATGCATGCCGGAGATGCGGCGTTTGGGAATGCAGGGGTTTGGGGAGGGGAAGGGGATGGACAGGTCGAACTCATTTACATCAACATGGCGTTACACACCTGTCTGCATTTCATTAACCTAGCATTAAACTGTAAGATAATTACGGCGACTTGTATGCAGTCGCCAGATGGGCGCTAAAATATGAAAAAGAAAAATCTGCATTTCAAGCAGTTGCTTCTAAATAAGTGCTGCACACAACAGCACCAAATCTGCATTAGTGTCGAAGACGGGGGGAAAGGAGTAACAGCTCTTGAGAACCCATCAAAGAAAAGGACGGTCTGGATATGACCCCATTCTGTTTGTAGCCATTATGAGCTCCTCCAAGGAGTTGCGGATTTCCATATGGATGTTTGCCAGTTTGCAAAACGGGAGGATGAAGCAAAATGTTTGCAATTTTTTAACCTTTCACCAAGGCTGTTCTTCTGCTAAAAGACCCATCGAAGAAACAAGTTTGGCCCATGACCTGAGATGTAAAGAACTAGTTGAATGAGAACGGAGGCTTGGGATCATGCGCGCTTTTACTTTATTATAAGTATGCCAAATTGTAAAGCATTTGCAGGCGAAAAAATCCAGAGTGACTTAGGATATTTTTTTTTATTTACGAAAGAGGGCAGTTTTTAAAGAACCCATCTGGCGACTGCCTATTAGGGCAAAAGTTGCCGTAATCACATTGAGGCCTAATACTAGATTTAAAAAAATAAAAACGTAACAAAAACAATTAAAAGACAAGCTAAGCAAAAATGCAACAAAAATGAAAATACAAAAAACAGCGACTATAAATGACAAGATTGCTGCAAATATATTTTTCTTTCTAACAGCATAAGTCTAGATTTCCATACAAATATTTATACTAAAAATTAAAAGGTTCAAGATATGTTGCCCAAATCATATAAAACTATATCAAAAGATCAAGAGCTTTGTTATCGAGGAAGAGGACGGGTAGTAAACGACTTACATCTAGAGAAGACACCCATCATTCAGGATTCATTACAGAATTGCAGAACAGTGCAATGGACCTTCAAGTTGAAAAATATCACCCATAACTGTTTTGGGAGACTTAAGGAGAAGGGGTTAAAAAGAACCAAAGCGAGAAAGATACCATGGATATCGCAGGTCAACAGAAATAATAATGTTATAAAGTTATAGGCTCAGATGAAAGTAATTATAAGGCGAGAAGACTAATGCATTGCTGCTTTGTATGTAACATCAAATTTCAGTTAAATATATTTTGAATTTTTTTTTTAAATTAACCTTACTGTAACAAGTTTGCAGATTTTCAGGACTTCTTGGGAAGAATGAACGAGTAGGACAATCCCTCGTGGCATAGATCCAACGGCACCGAATTGGTTTGGAGAAATGTGAATAGCCCCTTTCGAGTGGGCACCATAGAACCCATATTTAAATTTAATACAACACATGTGGGAAGCGCTTGAAAAAGCAATAAGTAGTACGACAAGTACAAATAATAAAGAATTGTATGAAAAATTACAAGCTGAGTGGAGAAAGCGTCAGAAATGTGAAAATTTCGTGATATCTATCCTCGGAAGAATAATAGTCGTAATTGAAGCAAATGGGGGTCCAAGTAAGTATTAACAATAAATTTATGTATACTTAATTCATTTAACACAAATGTCTAATCATCATCACTAATTCTATAATTTAAGAAGGGGATTTTTTTTAGTATTTGAATAATAATTTCATCTTAGTTTGGTTATGACTTATGCTTTTTTATCAAAGTTATTTCTAATAATTCTTTTATAATATCAAAAAACAAAATGGTGAATTTCAGAAATAAATAAGCATCGAAATTTTATGAATTTTTAAAACCGAAAGAATTACAAATGGTGAAGTTCAGAAAATTTATTTTTATATATCTTCTTCTATAACTATATTTAGGCAACGTAATATTTTGAAAGGGGGAAAATTTAGTTTAGAGTTCCTTTTTAAAATTATTATAATTGGCGAAGTTCAGAAAATTTATAAAAATTTAACCATGGCTGCTATCTTGGGGATTTTAAATTTCAATCTTAGTAGCGAAGCACAAGCTCCCCCCCCCTCCCGTAGGAGGGAGTGGCGAAGCCATTACCTGGTTACATTATATGGATGGATTCCATAGGTTATTTTATATTTTTTTGGCCAAGGGTGTATGTATCCCAGCATTCAAATAACATGGAATTCAAATGAATAACTCACAAAGAAGCACGTAAGGTTAGCAATGTCCCCAGGAAAGAGGCGTTTTCCTTTTCCTGCGGGACATTGCATTCATTACCCTTATTAGTTGGGGTGATAGTTGGACTAGATGAAATATTTGAGGGATTATTGTTTCACTGATTGTCTGAAATTAAGTGAAATACCGTAATTCAAATAATTTTGTGCAATTTGCTTTTATATCATTTCATTGCAACTTTTGGGACGGATATATAAATCTTTATATTATATTTTATAATTATCTTTCCTATGTTGAAATGTCAGAAATTTAGCAAGTACAAACACTTCCCCACCCCCACTGTATTGGTGTAAGAAGGGAGTACACAGACTACAATCAGATAATTACCTCTACATTATCTCAAATTATACTGCCTCTCCCAAATAGACGCTTGGCTATTTAGAGAATCGTATTTTTTTTACACCCTATACCTTTGCCGCAGAGTCCCAAATTTATAAGCGGAACCAATTAAAAGGAATCTGCTATAAAAGACTATTCGAACCCCAAAATGAACAAGGACCACAGAGGACGAAGTGGTCTTTTTAGAACGCGAGACTAATGTTTACGACTGGGGCAGAGATATTTCGGGAGGCTGTCGTTTAATCACAGGGATCGAACGTTCCAAACCTCGACTAATTAATTAGTCACAATCGACTTATACAAATTCTGATTTACTCATCTCCCCCTCCAGTCAATAGACAAATATTAGTAGAAACAATAAGTAAAAACCAACGACGGCTGTTTCGCAAACAGGCATGTACATAGACTCAATCCCCTTAAATGCGGGCGGAGGGAAGGAGACACACGCAGACACAAATCTGCTTCAATCCCCCGAGCGCGAGGAGACAAAAAGTTAGCGTACGTAGGGAGTTAGGCAGGCACAGCTGATACGCCCGGTCTGGCTGGTAGGCCGCAGGCGCCAGCTCCATCCATACACAAGCCAGAGCACCGCTTTCTTCGCACACGGAGACATCACTATTCCGCCCCACCCGCCGGACCAAGAAGGTTTCTCTGCTCACTGATTGCCCCCTCCTCCCAAGAAGGACTGACCTTTCGCACCCTTCAGGCTTGCAATTATCTGATTGGAAGAACTTCGTTCAAAAGGGACGGGGGACGTAATTGCCTAAAAAACAAATGTTTCGTTTAATTGCTGAAGGGGGTTTATTTACTATGGCAAACGCCCGGCATACAGTAACTTGAAGGTGCTTGTTTTAACAGGGCTTCTTGACTTACCCACTAGATATCGGCACAGACTCATACTGGTGAAACCCCACCATCTGATAGATAAATTAGATTCGTCTCCAAATGAAAATACAGAAACAGCGACACACGAGGAAAGAGAAATATCGCGATAGGAGAAACAAGAAACGAGACCCCCATCATGAGATAGTGACTGAGCCCACTTTGGCACAATTGAAGAGCACAAGTTAAAAAAAATTGAAGGTGCTTGTTTTAACAGGGCTTCTCGACTTACCCACTAGATATCGGCACAGACTCATACTGGTGAAACCCCACCATCTGATAGATAAATTAGATTCGTCTCCAAATGAAAATACAGAAACAGCGACACACGAGGAAAGAGAAATATCGCGATAGGAGAAACAAGAAACGAGACCCCCATCATGAGATAGTGACTGAGCCCACTTTGGCACAATTGAAGAGCACAAGTTAAAAAAAAATTGCAGCACGAAGGAAGCACGTTCAGACGTCGGGGGTAGGCCCGCCTCTACAAGCGACCTACAAAAATAAAAATAATCAAATAAAGTGGAGGAGGCCAGCCTCCACCAAAAAGTCTTAATAGTCCACAAGTCTGCGTGTACGAACCAGTGGCGAGTACAAGGGACGAGCGGGAGCGACCCCGCTCATCCCGATACCGGCACCCATCCATTCTATGTATATAGTTTTTGGTGTTCTCCGTATGATCGGACGGGGTCTCTGTCGGGCGCTTAACCATGCCGCCTTTTTTTCTCATCTTTGTTTTTGTTCCTATTCTCATGTCTACGTTTTCTGGTTTGTTGTGATTTTTTTTTTTTTTTTACTCTCAATGTTTTTTCGCTGGGTTTTTTTTTAAGTAAAATTAGAATTTTAGGCTTGTCTTTATTCGGCGGCTGATGTCCCTGATGGTAGTCGCCAGGGCCCTTTAAAAAATGAGAGGAACGAAGAGAAAACGATAACGGAAAGGACCTGTGAATCAGTCAAAGGTGAACGCTTTAGGGAGATGTTGCCAGTTAGCACCAAACGCAGGCAACTGCACAAACGGGTATTCAGTCTTGGAAATCTGGTGAACCGTTCTTATAAACGCCCACGATCGAAGTTCGGAATCCCTAACACATTGATCTAAATAACATAACTGTAACACCCCCACCATACAAGGAACCCCTCCCGAGGGCGGAGGTCAGGTCCTTAAACCAAGAGAAGATAGTTGTAGAACAAAGTGGATGCATAAAGGTAAAAATAAGGAACGCAAACAGTTTGCCTAGCCATGACCAAGTGAGTCGGGCATTCCCTGTTTGCACCCGGGTCGGAAGGACGTGCTGCCCCTGCAGGTACCAGTTGTAAGACTACACAGGGTGCTTCCCTGTAGGGGGAAACCATTTCAGCCATAAAACAGATCAGGACCCGGTAGAGTTTCGCCAGCTTCAAACAATACGTAAAAACTCAACCTCCAATTCGGATGATGATACTTCCGTGTAATTGCATGGCATGTGTGACTGGGTGCTACCAAAAAACTAAAACGCAATACTTCCGACGGTGTAGAAGCGTAATTGTTTCCCCCTATGGAAGACCATGTTATCTGTGGCGAGGGCACCTCCAGGTTCATTTCCCCATCGTTAAGGACCCTCAAAGTGGCGGGGATTCAATATGCCTGTATGGAATGTCGTCGGGGCCGTCATTTACTTACTTGATGTGGTCTAGAAGTTCATCCTTCACAGTCGTAGTCGGCTACCGCTGATCCCGGCCCTGGTGTCCCTACTCAGGAGGTTCACAATGTCTGGTATGGAATTTGAGGCCGCCCGGCAGATGGCTGTATATCCCGGGACGGGAGGTTCATCTGGTAGGATTTCCAGGAACTCGTCAAGCTCAGCCTTGAACTTTTCCACTGGGCAGCCTGTGGTATTTCGTACTCGCCTTGGAAGGGAATGGAAGATCTTAGGCCCCTCGCGCCCCAGGCTTGCTGCAACCAGTGTTTTGATGCGTATTGGAGCTTTGGAGGGGAGTGTTTTTCTGGCACACTTACGTCCAGTGCGATCATTATGGCAGGCTTGAAGGGCGGAGGCAGTAGGGTCAGGCACCATGTTTTCTAGGACCTTCCATATGTAAATGGCCCGATAGCGCTCCCGTCTTCTTTATTGGGAGTACAGCCCAAGTTCCTTGAGGCGATCCCAATAACTGTGGTCCTGCATTCCCCTAATCTGTCTGATAAAAGCTCTTTACACTGCTGCCAACTGCTGGATGTCCCTTTTTTTATGTGGTGACCACAACTTGCTGCAATAGTCCAGCGCGGGTTGCACCATTGCCTTCCAGAGTGTCAGCATAACTTTCTTTTCCCTAGAAGCAATTGTCCTCAGTACCCAGCCTGCCCTCCCTGTTGCTTCTGTGATGTGGTGGTGGAAGCTGGCATCATGACTGAGGTGGACACCAAGGAACTTAACATAGGGCTTATGTCTTGTCCTCCTTCAGTGTGAAGTGTGGTCTCTTTCATAATGGCTGTGTTTGGGCCGTACCTCAACACTTCGAATTTGCCCTCATTGAACTGCATATTGTTATCTGCAGCCCAAGAGTACACTGTGTTGAAGTCATTATGTAGCCTGTGAACGTCTTGTTCATTTGTGATGGTGCGGCTGATGTTCGTGTCATCTGCAAATGAGGCTAGGTGGGAAGTCACATTGCTGTCTATGTCACCAAGGTGTATCAGGAAGAGAAGGGGACCCAGGACAGATCCCTGTGGCACACCGCTTATAACTGGAGTCTCGGCTGACTTTACACCATCTACCGCAACTGACTGGGATCTTCCTACGAGAAAACTGGGGAGCCACATTCTCAGTTTACCCTTGATTCCTAGGGCTTTTATCTTGTGGAGTAGTATGCCATGATCGACCTTGTCAAAGTAAAGGAATACAACCTTCCCATTATTTCCTTCGGCCAGGTTTTGCAGGAGCCAGTCATAGTGAGCCAGGATCTTTCCTTCCTAAATCCATGTTGGCTGGAGTTAAGAAGCCTTTTTTCCTTCCATGAAGGCAATGATGTGGTCCCTCACACATTTTTCAAATATTTTGATGATGTGTGATGTCAGTGCAACAGGCCTATAGTTCTTAGGAAGGCTCTTGTCACCACCCTTGTATATGGGGCTTATCGTTGCCTGTTTCAATAGTGTGGGGATAATTCCTTTCTTGAGTGAATTGTGCCACAATATAGTGATGGGTTTCGCTGGAGTTTCCTTGCATCTTAAGAGTAGGATAGCTAATATTCCATCAGGTCCACTAGCTGAGTTCGTTCTTAACTCTCCTATAGCCCTTTTGATGTCTTCTTGTGTGACCTCCATATCGGTAAGTTGGGGCGTGTCTACTGAAAAGAAAGGTTCAGGAATTTCCACAACTTTTTGTGTTCTAGGTTTGCTGAAGGCGTTGTTGCATTAGAAGCTGGCACGTTTCCCTAGGATCCTTTGTTGTTGTGCATTTCTCTGTTTCTAGTGGTCCAATTTGTGTTTTAGTTTTTGAGAATCTTTTGCAGTAGCTGAAGAAATATTTTGGATTTCGTTTGACGTTCAGCACTGCTAGGTTCTCTTTTTTTCTTTTCTGGGCTACGTATGACTTATTTTTATCTGTTCATCCACCTCTGCTAGTTTGGCACAAATTGATTTTTGCGTTCATCCGTCTTTGATATTCTCAGTTGCTTGTTTAGCGAGGTTCGTTTCCTCATGAGAATGTTTCTGTCTCTTGGAATGATGCCTCTGGCTTTACGCTTGTTCCTTATTGGGATGTGGTTTTGACACACCTCTAGCATGGTGTTGGGAAGTACTGGTAGTATCTTGGTTGGGTCCTCTTTATTCATTATGTCATCCCACTTTACACCTTGAAAGCTCTTTTCACTTCCTCCCAATTGATTAAACTGCTGTGAAAGTTGAAGGCGTCGAAGGGTGTGTTCTCGGTAGAAAGTGGGGCGCAGCCATGCCGGCACCCAGCAAGGTCACGAATCTAAGGCCTTTTTTTTTTTCTAAAACGCCCACAGGGCCTGTGCTGCTACCATATAAAAAATGCTGGAGTACTGGACATAGAAATTGAGTAAGAAAAAAAGAGAAGCCCGAATAGTTGTCACTATCTATCAAAGCACTAATGTAAACAACATCATCGCCCATAAGATAATAAAGCCATATGGCGCTTTTTTTTGGTTCAAGTTTTGTTGTTTTGTTTTTCAAAAGGCACTCATCTGACAACTGTCGCAAGGAGTATAAGACAACTTTATTTAAAAATTTAGCCTACATTAAAATTCCCATAACATTTACACACAACGAAGGAAAGCAAACCTGGAAAATAATTTCGGTGCCAATAACTCAGGGGCGGGGGGGCCCGCCAAATAGAATAGATCGAAAGTTATTTTTCAGCAAAAAAAGTTTGACTCGTTAATCTGTAGAATTATCAAAGAGCATCTAAAGGTGAGACGAAATTCCCCATAAGAAAAAAGCTATAACACAAACCGAATAAATCCACTGATTTTCCCCGACACAAAAGAATGAATTTGTCAGCTCCTTCCTAAGTCCATTGTTCCTTAATTCCTTTTACATGCCCGTGCACACAAAAATGTGATTTCCCTCATAAGTCGGCGTTACTGTCCATTAAATGCTGTGGATGAGGGAAAACCCACGAGGAGAGCAGAGACGAAAGATCGAGCGCTCTGTTCAACCGCCAGAAACAACGAACAAAAAATGGCGTTAAAGACCATCTTCCTATTCTATGAGCACAACGAGTTGATTTAGTACATCCTTCTTAGCAAACTATTTATTCGGAGAGAGTGACGAAGAAACAACCAACGCAGCATCGAAAGAACCTAGTTTCTATTAATGTCCTTCACAAACAGGATGAATAAGTCAGGGGTGCACACTTCTTCTCAGACATGGGGCGCTCCAACGACCCCAAATCGAACCAATCGCCGTTACTATGCCTACAACGCAGCTGTCATCACCATGGGTATAGAGGGCGCGTAATGATGATGTTCGACACTAGCAATGAAGATAAAAACCTAAATGCTAACTAAACTTGCCAAGAATTTCAAAGTCCGACCTACGAACAAACCCCAGAAGCTGATTAAAAAAGGACCGAAAATAAAAATAAGCGCGAAATATTAAAAACAAAAACTACTGGAGTACTGGACATAGAACGGGAGTGAGGGGAAAAAATAGCTGAACAGTTCAGTCACCATCTATCAAAGCAATAATGTAGTCAACAGCGCCAAACATAAGCATTTATATGTATCCTCTTCAAGCCTTGATAGAAGGCTTAACAGAAAAGATGAGAGCTTCGAAATTCTGGCGAGAGCAGCAAGAGAGGGCGAGAAGGGTAAAAGTATTGGGACGATTAATCGCAATCGATAATTGGAAGAATCGTTGATTTTTTTAAGGAATCGCATCGTAAAATTTTCTGATATTTACGATTCTTACTAATTTAAGTATTTTTTATAAATATATAACTAAAACAGCTTATGATGAGTTATTTTCTTTTTCAGAACAATATTTTATTGGTCTTAAGTTCTTAACATTGCATTAATATCATCAAATCAGCATTAAATATTTTGACACTATACTTTTAAAATTAATATCCGTATTATAATAAAACATCTTTGATCATTTGAGGTAATTAATTAATTAACACTTTCAATTACTTAAAAATTAATGTTCATCAATAAATTTGTATTATCTTTAATTTTAATTCTCGTAATAACCTGAAGTATTTCTTTAAAGAAAGGGTTGCTCTTTTTTATAATGTTAAACTTTTTTTTGCAATTAAAGCTCGAAAATGTTTAGGTTTAAATTTATGTTCTAAGATTCCTATTTATCTCTAAGCGTCTTGTAATGCATCACTATATGTACGTGCTGTTGAGGGGGAAGGTCCCTCTTAGTCTACAGAGCTTAAAAGAGCTAATGTGACCTTAAAAGCCTCTATTTTATCATTATATAGAGCTAAACTGAATTATTTTAAACAATATGACCTCTTCTTCTTCGTTTGTAAGCAAATTTTGACTTCAAATGGAAGAATTGGAATCGGCATTGGAAAAGAAAAAAATTTGGTATCGTCCCGTCACTAGTAAAGAGGCCGGTAGTTCATCCTACATCTTAAGAGCAATGATTGAAACGATGACACGGTCACACATATAGCTACCGAAATACCCCCCTAAAGTACCAGTTTTTATTCAATTTTAGGATAAATTGGGGAGAATAAAACTGCGAGTTTCAAATTTTTTTAAATCATTTTGGTATTTTGCTCGAATGGAGAAAAGTAAAGCAGATTCCATGTACCTGGGACAGCAATGGTATTTTACAATGTTTAACACCCTCTTTCACCGATTGCTGGGTTTAAACAGGCGGGAAAAAGATAGTGGGAGATATAAAAAAAGGTGCAAAAGACGACCCGTGCGAGAAGACCAGTCTTTGAGTACTAAGGTTGAGAGGGCGGGCTGTTGTTCCAGGTTTCAACTGTAGCAAGGGCACTCCCCCCCCCATTGCAGGGATAACAAACAAGTATTGAACAAGTAAAGGTAACGGGTACCTATTATAGTACCCTCCCCCATGTGCAAGGAGACTAAAAAAAAGAAAAGAAAAGCACTTCGCGCATGACCAGTCTACATATCCGATCCCAACAGACACGCGCAGGGAGTATCGAGTCGAGCTTGCCAACCAAATTCGCCCCTAAAGAACGCCTACACAACAGCCCAAATTCCCTTTCACTAGCGCCTGCCCGAAAGCTTTGTATCATGGCGACACACACAACAGATAGACTAGCCTCGCATATTATGAGAATCTGTCAACATAAATCAAATCTTTGCGTAATCTAAGGACAAAAGTTCAAAATTTTAATGGGAAAAGAATAAGAGAAATCAACTATTTCATGGGAACGGGGATTTAAAACACCATAGATCAACCTAAAGTTCGCATCTGCTGGAAACAGGTGAATAGCGTTGGTATGGCACAATGACTCACGATTCCAGAACGCGAATGGCAAACGACCACACAATATGCCCACATCCTCCTTCTGCGTGGCTCGGAATTTTAGTCTCTGAAACAGGTTCAAAGAACCTTTACTTGGCTACAAAATTAAAATATATTCTTTACACTTATTCACAAACCCTAGATAAATTATATATATATATATATATATATATATATATATATATATATATATATATATATATATATATATATATATATATATATATATGATAGTGAAACCACTGTATAGGAGCCAAAGGTTTAATTTACGAGTATACGACTGAAGAGGATATGATAAACTACATACTGAAACTAGTCTCGTAAATTAAACTTTTGGCTCCTATACAGTGGTTTCACTATCATATACCATAACTCGCCATTTTCTTTTACTTATATGAAGGTGACTGCGAATTTAGTGTTAATTATTTGCTTTTCGACTGTCTCGATTTGTCTTATATTCCGCTTTTGGTCGTGAGTTCACCCGTGTATAGGTTCGCCAAAATTCATTAGAAAAGTAGTAATGAACGAGGGCAGGAAACTAGTTCACTGAGCAAATCAAAATATTTATTGGACTGACGCGTTTCGATACACACCTATATCATTATCGAAGGTTGATATTTTAACTTAAGGAATTGAAGACAGAGCTTTATATACATGATTATTTAATGTTAAATAAATGAACATACTTATAGGGAATGGAATTTCTTAAACACATGAAAGTACATTGAAATGAGGGTTGATACTGCAAAAAATGGTTAATCTACAATAAACACAGGATTAAGATGGGCAACGATGATTATTATTAGGGGTGCAGGGATGTGAGGAAGGCAGAGTGAATTGTATGTTTGTTTGCAAATTTAATTCGGGCTGTCTATCCACTTATAAGGGGCAAATTACTTGGTTTCATTGTGGCCCTTATAAGCGGAGTCAACCGTATATAATTTATATAGTTAAAAAAAAAACTTCCCCTATCACCACCAAAACACATTTTAAAAATTTTCAAGTCATGGCCCCTAATCCTACTTTCCAACCGAAAGGATGTGCAAAACTCCAACACAGAATCAATTTGAAAAAGCCGAATCATATCCCTTTGCGCACACACTTTCAAATGAGAACATATTTAAAAATATGCAAAAGAAAAAAACAATATATAGGTATGGACAAAGCAAGAAGGAAGCATGCCCTAGTCTCGAGGCTCGAGCATCGTCCCGATACCAGGACAAGTAGCATGCGCAAAGATCACCCAGACTGGGACATTCAACAAGAATGTGCCAAACAGTTTGGGTATAAAGCAGTCATCACAATAAAATTCAGTCGAGCACTCCATCAAATGGATGTGCATCCTGTGAGTGTGCCCAATTAGGGCAGCAATGGGGTCTAGATCCATGGGTACAGTTGCAGCGCAATGGCATCCAACTTTAAGTTCCCTCAAGCCATCTATCATCATCTTTCCGAGTTCAGCCAGGAAGAAGAGAGATGCAGTGCAGTGCCTTGTAGAGCCATGCTGACTTCAAACAGAGGGGATATGAGGTGGAAACCGACTGCCTTGTAGGACGTGGAGCCATCCGTATAGACTGATACGGATCCATTGTGAGATGAAGTGAGCTCTAAAAGGCCCTGCACAATAATTCAGGCGCTGTGGAAGCTATAGGAGTAGAGGTGTGGTGGAAAATAGTCAAAGGGTGGCAGAATCAGAAGCACCACCAGCCTTAGAGTTACACCAAGCTCTTGAAGTCTATTAGCCCTAAACCCAAAAGGCTTAGGGTATGACTGGCATCTCTTGGCAGCATAGGCAGAGTTGAGACTGGCTGCTGATGCGATGATAGCCGTTGGCGACCGAGGGAGACACCGGGCTCGTGTGTACTAGCTCATAATACACTGTACACAGTGAAGAGCAACAAGCACCTCTGCATCATTGACAAGTAGGCTCTCAATGGTGAATGTGCGGAAGGAACAGGTCACTAGCTATGATGGAGTCCACCTTCCGCAATACACACTAGGCTACATCCATAGTCAAGCTTCGAACAAACAAAGGATCAGTAGCCCATCAGAACCCAGGTGCTGAACATGTTGGAACAAAAAATGTCAATAGGGTGGATTTTTTTTTTAATTAAGGGGCTATCTGGCGACTGCCGACTTAGGCATAAGTTGCCGTAAACAAACAGCCTAGTTCTAGGCTACTTTAAAAAATTGAACAGGAAACAACAATAAAAAGAAATAATAACAATAACAAAGCAATAACAAAAACTAACAACAACAATTGAACCGGGTTAAATGAAAGGGAGAAGGCCGGCCTCCCCCCAAAAGTCAATAAGTCCACCAGTCAAAGTACACGCACTCGTCCCGAGTACAAGGGACAGGCGGTAGCGACCCCGCCCATTCCGGTACCGGGACAGGTGTCGTGCGCGAAGATCACCCAGACTGGGACATTCGACAAGAATGTGCCGAACAGTCTGGGGGACGACGCAGTCGTTGCAATAGGGCGCAGGCGAGCGCTCCATCAAATAGCGATGCATCACACGAGTGTGCCCGATTCGGAGACGACAGAAAGCAACCTGAAGCCGCCGCGGCGTTGGGGAAAGGGGACAAGGAAACAGTCGCGGCGCAATGGCACGCAACTTTAAGTTCCCTTCGACCGTCTCCCATCTTCTTTGCCAAACAGTCCGAAGAGCTGCCCGTATTCCTGCCATGTAGCCAGTGTGAGGAAGAGCGAAACGCTGGTCCGGTCGCAGAGTCCTCGCGGACTCTTTGGCGCCCTCATCGGCGCGCTCATTCCCCGCAATTCCTACATGTCCAGGAACCCAGCAGAAGATAATCTCGACATCTGCCCGGCTCGCCAAAACTGTGGCGTCACGGATTTCGCGAACCAGGGGATGCGGAGATTCCAATGCCTCGAGAGCACTCAGGGCGCTTTGTGAGTCGCTATAGATCACAATCCGGTCTCCGAACCGGGCACGTCGCGTAATCTCCCGTACCGAGGGTGTATTGCCACCAGCTCGGCCGTGAAGACAGACGCAGCGCCTGGTAGAGCCCCGCTGACTTCAAACAGAGGGGATACGGCGTGGGAGCCGACCCCCTCTTGGGACTTGGAGCCATCCGTATACACTGGCACGGTACCAGCGTGACACGATGTGTGCTCCAAAAAGGTCGAACGCAATACTCCCGGCGCAGTACAAGCTTTGGGAGCAGAGGCGTGGCGACAAATAGCCAAATGTGGTACCCTCAGGGTGGCGTCCTGGGCAGAACCAGGGGCGCCACCGGCCCGAGAGCTATATCTACCTCTCGAAGGAGTTTCCTGGCCCTAAACCCAAAGGGCTTAGGGTATGACTGGCGTCTCTCGGCGGCATAGACACCATCGAGATCAACTGCGGATGCAGTGAGAGCTGTTGGCGACTGAGGGAGGCGCCGGGCTCGCGCGTACAGGCGAATGATGCACTGCACGCGGCGCAGAGCGAGTGGCATCTCCCCAGCATCGACCAACAGGCTCTCAATGGGGGAAGTGCGGAAGGCACCGGTCGCAAGGCGAAGGCCAGGGTGGTGGATCGAATCCACCTTCCGCAATAAACGCTCGGCTGCGGATGCATAAAACTCGCATCCGTAGTCGAGCTTCGAGCGAACAAAGGATCGATAAAAAAGTAAGGCAGTAACCCTATCAGCGCCCCAAGCGCTGAACGTCACGGAACGGAGAATGTCCATGGCGCGGGTCTAAGAGACTCTAAGGCTGCGAATATGAGCCTCCCAGGTGAGGCGTCGGTCGAATACAAGACCAAGGAAACGTTGCGACTCAACCACATCCAGGCGCACCCCATTAAGAAACAAATCTGGGTCGGGGTGAAGCCGTGGATGGCGGCAGAAGTGCACCACCTTAGTCTTGGCCAAAGAAAACCGAAACCTGTGCGCTTCGGCATAGCGAGAGACGCGGTTCAATGCCTGTTGGAGTCGATTTCTCCATATTCCAGTGACCGAGTATACAACTTCTCCAGAGCTATTGAGATACTTTCTAACCCTTCTTTAAGTATTCTAGAATGAATATTATCAGGGCCGGAGGCCTTGGTAGCATCTAACTCACCTATTAGTCCTTTTATTGTCCTCCAATCCACACTAAGGGTAGTAAACACCTCTTTCCCACCCATGAGTACTATACATAAGACTATTTAGTTTCTCCTCTGTAAATACTGATGCAAAATGACCATTTAGTACCTCAACTATTTCCTCATCAGTTTCTCTCACAATCCCTTCATATTTGATAGGTCCTATTTTAACTCTGCCAGACTTGTTATTAATTTTATAGTAACTAAAGAACTTTCTAGGATCTTTGTTGCTATCCTGAGCTAATTTAATTTCTGACACCCTTTTGTTCTTCTTTATAATCTTATTTAACTCATTCCTAGCCATTCTATAATCACTTAAATTTTGAATATTATTTTCTACCTGTAATTCTTTGTATGCCCTTTTCTTCTCTGAAATTTTTCTAGCTATCTCCTGTCCACCATAATGGTTTCCTACTTTTGTTCCTAATGGCCTTCATTGCTCTTGGACTACATTTATTATATGCTTGAAAGTATCCCACATCCCATAAGCATTTTTACCTCTGAATTCTACATCCCAGTCTACCAAATTTAGTAAGCTTCGAAGTTTTGCATAATCTCCCTTATGAAAATTTGGAACTTTTACAGCATTCTCAGTTATTTTACCCTTCTCAATTCCCAAGTTAAAACGAACTATCTGATGGTCACTATTTCCCACTATTTCTTGAACTAAATGATCACTGTTAGAAAGTACTAAATCTAATATATTGACCCCCTCGTTGGTTCAATAACAAATTGATTCAAAAAATTATCCTCAAAGCATTCTATGAACCTGCCACTTGTTCTATCCCTACCTATCATATTTTTCCAGTTCACAGAGTTGAAGTCCCCAATAATAACTGCATCTGTTTCACATCCCTTACTTATTTCCCTTATCATTAGTTCATCTATATCATCAGTCTGCCCAAGTGGTCTGTAAAAAGCTCCCAAATGCACCATTCTATTTTTACTGAACCTAATATCTATCCAAAGTGACTCAACTCCATCCTGCTTTATTGAAGTATTTAAACTTGAAACAATGTTTTTTTATATAGATAATTATTCCTCCACCAATCCTACCCGTCCTTTGACTAATGTACATATTATAACCCTGTAAATCAAATTCACTTATAGTGTCACTAAATTCTATTTCATTAACCCATGATTCAGTAACACATAATATATCTATATCCTCATCGCTAATATAACTAAATAGCTCATCCTTCTTGTTTCTAAGACTACGAGCATTTGTATAGAAACAATTTAACCCCCTATCCCAAAAGCACCTCTTCCAACCTGAATGACCTCACCTCTATCGCCTTGGAGCCTATTTCTGTTATCTGCCAAGTCCATTCTACTTTCAGTACTATAATGTCCTCTCATAATTCCCTGACTACTATTAGTATCTAGTTTCCCGCCAGCAAAGACCTAATAATTATCTATTTTTTGCCTCAATACACTGCTTTGAAAACTTCAGTGACCTATTTACTACTACTCCTAAGTCCTTCTCATCTTCAACTGAATTAAGCCAATACCCATCCATCTCATAGCTAAATTCCCATGTTAATAACTTTGCATTTATTAAGGTTAAAAGTCATCTGCCACTTCTGAGCCCAAGCTAACTACTTATTTAAGTCACCCTGTAATTTAAAGCTACCCTCAACCTCTTTGACTACAGCTGCCAATTTAGTGTCATCAGCAAAAATTGACACTTTGCTATTTACACCTTGCCCAAGATCATTTACATAGATTATAAGTAATAAAGGGCCTAAAACTGATCCCTAAGGTACGCCACTAATAACATTCCTCCACTCTGACCTCACTCCATTCAGTACAACTCTGTTTGCTATCTTTCAGCCATTCAGTTATCCAATTTAAAACTTTCCCACATATCCCATGCAGCCTTAATTTATGAACTAGTCTTCTATGTGGAACCTTATCAAAAGCTTTGCTGAAATCTAAGTAGATCACATCAACTTTCTCACCCCTATCTAATTCTTTAGTTACACAATCCATAAAATCCAGTAAATTAGTTAAACACGATCTACCTTTTCTAAAACCATGCTGAGCATCATTAATTAATCTGATACTCTCTAGATGATCAGAAATTCCCTTCTTAACTATCTTCTCAAGAATTTTACAGACTATAGAAGTTAAGCTTACTGGTCTAAAGTTATTTGGGTCCTCTTTGCTTCCGTTCTTAAAAATTGGCACTACATTTGCCAATTTCCAATCATTTGGTATTTCTCTAATAAATATCTTCTCAAGAGCTACTGCAATACTTTCTACACCTTCTTTGAGTATCCTAGAATGAATGTTGTCAGTGCCAGATGCTTTACTAGTATTTAACTACATTATAAGCCCTTTAATTTCTTCTGTCTACATTAATAGAATTTATCACTACTTCTCTTGACCTAGAATTTTCATCAATTAATCTAACTGGTTTCTCTTCTGTGAATACTGAAGCAAAATGATCATTAAGGACCTCTACTATTTCCTCATCAGATTCTTTCAAAACCACTTCATATTTAATAGGCCCTATTTTATCACTGAACTTTATTTATTTATTTATTTATTTATTCCATACTAATCCAATGTACAGTAAAAACATATTACATTTTAGATCTTAATGCCAAGTTACTATAAGTACTTATACATACAGGATTATTTATGGGCCCAAAATAAGTCAGTGACTTTTAGGGCAGAAACTTAAGACTAAGCATAAAATTATAAAGACTAGAAATCCCTTCATGTTTATACAAATATAAACAACTTAATATTCATTTGAGAACCTAACCATTGTAATGATTGCAAATAACGAATAATTATATAATTGAAATTTAGAGATAAATTAAAAACTATTTTATTTACAGCGATTCTTTCAAGAGGTATGTAGTTAACATAGTCAACAGTCTTATATAAATAATAACATATTTATAATGTATAAATCAAAGTAGTAGTACACAGTATAACATTGTACGGCAACAAATAAATACACAATAACAAAAGCTGAATAGAAATTTAGTAAGCCGAAATTATATTGTTTTTAAGAGCTTTTTTGAATTGAGCTAAATTGGTTTGGGATTTGATATTGTCGTCCAAGCCATTCCATATTTTGATAGATTTGTACAGAAAGCTACATTGAGATTTTGATTTTGAACACAAGGGTGAAATAAATTTTGTTCTATTGCGGGTTTGGTGATTATGGATATTATCAGCTGTTTGTAACATATTAAATATATAGCTATTATAGGAACACTTTATTGTTTTGTAAAGGAATAAGGATGTTTGAAAAACAAAGAGATCATTTAATTTTAGAATTCTGGATTCCTTAAAATAACGATTAGTGTGCTCATTGTAGTGAAGTTGATGGATGGCTCGAATTGCTTTTTTCTGTAATATGACTAATTTATTGAGATAATTTTGATATTTTCCATACCAACTCTCTATGCCGTATGTCAAGTAAGGTTGCACCATTGTCATATATAAAGAGTGAAGAATAGATTTAGGAAGAAACTTATTTAATTTATATAATATTCCAATCGATTTTGATAGTTTTGTTGAGATATGCGTAATATGTTGTTTAAAACTCAGATTTTTGTCAATAAACATGCCTAGGAATTTGATATGAGTAGTTTCATAAATTATTCCGTCGCCCATTTTAATATGGGGCAATTCAATAGATTTTTTGTAAGAGAAAAGAATATATTTGGTTTTATCTACATTTATTGATAGTTTATTAACATTTAGCCACCTGAAAACATTTTCGAGTTCTTTATTTATTGTAGATGCAATGTTGCTCGGTTTGTCATATGGCAAGGGAGTTGATAAGGCACTATCATCCGCGAATAATATAAATTTAAACAGAGAAGATGATTTAACAATATCATTAATATAGATTAAAAATAACAGTGGCCCTAGCACGGAGCCTTGTGGGACCCCAGTTGTAATATTAAGGTGGGATGAGTCATGACCATTGACGGAGACAAATTGCCTTCTTTCAGTTAAATATGATTTGAACCAATTTTGACAGTTGCCTCTAATTCCGTACATAGCTAATTTTGACAGTAGAATATTATGGTTGACACAATCGAAAGCTTTTTTAAAATCGAGAAAAATTGAGAATACAATGTGGCCCTTTTCAATGTTATCATATAAATATTGAAGGTGGTTAATTATCGCGTGAATCGTTGATTTCTGACGTCTAAAACCATATTGGTGTTTATACAACAGTGAATTAGATTCCAGAAATTTATAAAGTTTATTGAATGCTATCTTTTCAAATATTTTACTGAACATTGTAAGACATGAAATAGGGCGGTAATTGCTGACGTTTGTGAGGTCTCCGGCCTTTGGTAACGGTGTTACTCGAGCAACTTTTAATACACATGGGAATATACCCTGCGTAAATGATTTATTGATTATTGATGCTAAAATTGGAGCAACTATATCGGAGATGTATTTTAAAATTTTAGTGGAGATTGAATTAATACCCGATTTTTTATTTTTTAGTGAACTAATGATTTTTTTTATATCGGCTACGCTTACAGGAGAAAAGAACAAGGAATTTGGTACATTAATCTCATTAAAATACGAAAGAAAAGATTTATCGACTATTTTGCAGGAGTCTGAGATTTTTTTACCTACGTTGACAAAAAATTTATTGAATTCATTCGCTTTTTTCTTATTGTCATCAACTGGTTTACCGTCAATGATAATTTGTTTAATTTGGTTTGTTCCTTTAGTAATTTCAGGTTTTATCACAGAATTGATTAATTTCCAAGTTTGTTTTATATTGTTTTTCGTTTGATTAAATCGTTCATGGTAATAATTTTTCTTGGCTATTTTAATTTGGTTAGTAACTTGATTCCGAAAATTTTTATATGTATGTTCTGGAATTTGACTAAGTTTATAAAGAGAAAAGTATTTTTGACGTTTTTTGATGTTATTTATAATTGCGTTTGTTATCCAAGGTTTTGTTTTGTGTTTATATGACATGGTTTTAGATTTTAGAGGACAATTAAGTTTAAAAGCATCGTCTAGCCTTGAAATTAACTCTTCGGTAGCAGAATCGATGTCATTTATATAGGAAATTTCATATAGATTCTGATTTAGAACATAGTTATAGAAGTTTGATAAGGTATTTTCTTTAATTATGCGGTAGGTTATTGTACGGTTTTGATGAATATTGTTCGAGTTGAAAAAAGACTTTTGGATCATGAATATAGGAAGATGGTCCGATATGTCACAAAGGAGAATACCGGAAGAGTAATTTTCGGGGTGAACTCTGAAAATATTGTCAATTAGTGTTGCTGAGTTTTGGGTTATTCTTGTCGGTTTTATTATAGTAAGAAATGCAATGTTTGGCAGGAAAAATGAAAAGATGCTTCCCAGTACTTTCGACCTTTATTCACTTCATTCTCAAGGATAACTACACAAGAAAATAATATAATAAGGGTCTATATAAGCTAGTAAAAAATAAAGGACCGCCTCTAAGACAAGAAATCACCAATGAAGAAGTAGGAGAGGGATGGGAAAATTCACATTAAGATTTAGCTATAACAGGTAGCAAGGTCAAACCGAAAGGCAAGAAAGTCAAGAACAGAGCCAAGATGGTTAAAACGATTAACGGATAAAGCGATAGTCTAAAGAGGGAGATTAGTAGAGACACAAAAAGTAAATTGCAATGAAGGGGAGAGGGACAAGGAGAGAGAAAGAGAAATAAAATAATGTAAATACAAAATCAATGCAATTATTAGAGTGACAAATCTGGTTCCCATAAAAATGAAAATTGCAAAAAAGTTAGGAATAAAAGTCAAAGCTAATTTCTTTAAGAAAGAGTTTTTTCATAACAACATCAATTTTAAAAAGGCCAGGGGAAATGTTAAAGTTATTAAATCAGCTTATACATGAACATTCAACAAGCTTTCTTTTAATTGAGTCATTTGAGCGATAAATAAATTTTGCTGAATTCCAATTAATTAAGTGGTTATTTTCGGACATATGCACAAAAAATGCACTATTATTTACAGCTCTCCTAACATTGTATTTATGCTGATTAATACAGACAGATAATTGCTTTCCTGTCTGTCCAAAATATTTACTTGGACAAACAGAACATTCAACCAAATAGACTCCCCCATATTATTACAATTATTGTGAACTAGAATGTCTTTTATAGTTGACTTGTATTTGAAAGCAACTGAAATGTTAGTTTTTTTAAAAGATGGAGAAAGTCAATGAAACAAACAGAAGGGTAAAACCAAAATGCTTTTAACATTAAAAGGGATAGCTGATTGGGAGAAAGCACAGGGTTATGATAAATGGGGTAAAGTGCAACTGGAAGTTAGACTTTAGTGGGTTGCCCCAAGGTTCAGTGTTAGGTACATTCTTGTTTTTATTGTATATAAATGAACTGGATCTGGGAATAAATAGTAAAATATAAAAATTTGTAGATGACACAAAGGTAGCAACTGCAGTAGGGGGTGTACATTTGAGTTTCAAGCTACGGGGTGATTTGGATAGGCTAGATGCATGGACAGACAAATGGCAAATGAAATATAATTCCCTGAAGTGTAAAATTTTACACTTGGTAAAGAGAACAGAAATTTTGGTTATGAAATAAAAGGAGACAATTTATGACAATAGACCATCATTAATAATATACTATAGAGCTAGAACAAATTGTCTACCATTGAATGATAGAAATAAATTGCAGAATAGTTGTGAGGAATGTGAGCTGTCTGGAGGAAAAGAAAACCTCAGCCACTTTTACTATTTGCTAAAGAAAATAAAAAATTAAAAAAGAAACAGTATATATATATATGATGTAGAAAAGTCAACAAAGGCAGCTAAAACAAAATACCAGCAACCTAACATATTTTAACTACAAAAAAGAATCCCATAAGTCACAATGACCAGGATGACATTGGTTAGTTTTAATATGCTCATAATTAAATAAAAGTGACACAATTTCCTTAAAATTGAATGAAAAAATTAAGAGTACAAAAGAAGTGTTGATGCAAAGACAATACTTCAAAACTGAACTGAAGAAATGGAAGGATGTTGGCTGGAGGCAGTTTAGGAAGAAAAGGATTTCGGTGTAATAGTAGATAGGTCAGAAATTTTCAAAGCAGAGTTTGAAAGCAAGAAACAAAGTAAATAAAACTCTGGGGTTTTATAGGAATATCAGTTAAAGTAAAGAGGTAATCTGTAGTACTTATAATGCATGCATGAAGCTACACTTGGAATACTGTGTTCAGGCTTGGTCACCACACTATAGGCAGGATATTAATATCTTGGAAGCAGTCCATAGAAGAGCTACAAGGATGATACCAACACTAAGGCATCTTGTGTACATGGATGGGTAAGGCACTAGATATGTTCTTTTTTGAGAGGTGATGCTTAAGAGGCGACATGATAGTTGTAGATTACTCTACTGGATGTTAATACTTTTTGAGCTGGAAGGAGGAAATAGGACAATGGGACAAGAAAATTGAGGAACAGGAGTATCTTGGGGTTGTTACTTTTTTATCAGTACCCCTTATCATTATTTCATACTTATTTTCCATTATTGTTGGTTCATATTTATACATCCAATTAGACTTTCTTTTTTGTTCCACATTTTCATTAATACTTCCTTTCTTTTCTCTATGTTTTCCTCTTTGAACAAAAATTTACCTATTACTGAATTTAATCTTTCTTCTTCCAGATATGGACATTCCGACATGAAGTAGACCATGTCTTCCTTCTCTGCAGTGCAGAGTTCACACTTTACTTCTCCACCTTCTTGTCTTTTTCTGTCCTTTAGAGTAAGTGTATTTGTTCTGGATCTAAACCATAGTGATGAACTTTCACTGTTGTCACAATATTCTATTTCATTTATTTTATCTTTCCATTTGCTGTAAATACTTATGCTGACTTTTCTTCTTTCCACCATCTTTCATCTAATTCATACACCAAACGATCTATTTCTTTCTTACTCATTCTTTCTATTTGTGTTATGTTTTTGCTGATTGAGCTTAATTGTTTTCTGGTGTCTGTGATCCATTTGTAGTTCTCTATTTTCATTTCATCTTTTATTGCCTTTAACATTCGATTATCTCTTTCATTGATGCTTTGCAGATATTGCAATTTATTCTTTATGATTCTGGTCTCTATTAAAGATTAACCAATTCCCCCCCGGAGTGTACATATTGGTGCATATCTTGGAGCTCCCAGGATTTTGCGGTAGACTCCATTTACTATTGTTTGCAGTTTTAGAATATCTGTTTTACTGATATATGTGAATCCTGTTGCATATACGAGGGGCAGTCAATAAGTTTTGCAATTCGGATATAAGGAAACGAGATATGAGGAAAAGTGTTTTATTATTTTTCAATATAACTACCCTCAACTTCAATGCACTTGCGCCACTTGTCCCTGAGGCTTTGAATTCCCAACAACCAGAAATCTCCTGACTGTTGTTCAATCCACTCCTGGATGGCAAGCTGGACATCTTCATTGTCCACAAACTGGCGTCTACGCTGTGCAGCATTGAGCTAGTGGAATAAAAAGTAGTTGCTAGGGGCCAGATCTGGACTGTAGGAGGGATGGTTGAGCTTCTTGAATACGCACTCACGCAGGGCAGCTTGTGCAACTCTGGCCTTGTGGACTTTGACGACGTTCAAGTCGATCATGGGGCGTGAGGTTTCTAGGGACCCAACAGGCTGAGACCTTGGTCATGGCCAAATTGTCGTGGATGATATTGATAACACTTTCAAGTTCTCGCTCAATTTCTTTGACCTTCACCCGTCGATTTTTGAAGATCATCCTCTCCACATTATCCTCGTTGGTCACATCGGTCATCTTCAAGGGACTCACGACCATGGCAGAACTCCCTATTCCAGCGAGCAATGGTTGCATAGGAAGGGGTGGTGTCAGTGTACACTGCAACCATGCATTCATGGATCTCTTTTGCATTCTTGCCTTCCTTTGTCAAAAATTTGATCACTGCGCGGTGCTCAACCTTCTCCATTGTTGAAAAATTTGTGACTGACGATCTGCGATCAGCTACTGCTTCTTAAATAGATGAGACACGAGCGTGCAGCTGCAGATCCTGACTTGTCATAACTTGTCCTAACACCCCCACAAACAGCCATCCCCCTTCCTCTGTTTTGTCCTACTTAGTCGCAAAACTTTTTGACCGCCTCTTGTAGTATTGATGGCAAAACCAGATGTTTCCAAAATGTCTTCCCAATAAGCATTCTGTTTACAAATCTCATGATAACTGAGTATGTCATATTAGCTAGTCTCTGTGCTTTTATTATATTTTTTTGGTGTATATTGAACATGCTTCTTTTATTTTCTATTATTACCCCAAGGTACTTTATAATATTTGCTATTCTTATTCCTTCTATTTCGGTTGGTACCTCTTTCATGTTATATATTAGAATGTTACTCTTGTCTTTGATTAACTCTAATCCACATTGTTTGCTTGCCTCCACCAGCTTGATATTATGTTCCGCATCTTGTATATTATGTGCCATGATTAGTCTGTCATCTGCGAAGAACAATGATGGTATATTAAATTTATTATTTTTGAAACCTATCGGTAATCCTGATTTCTTCTTTGATTTCATCTCTAAGGTGCAATTTAGTCATATCATCACTGTATATCTTAGCTATAATGTCTATCAAACTTGATTCTATCCTATATTCTTTTATTACTTTGATTAATTCATGTCTTTTGATGGAGTTGAATGCCTTTGTATAATCGATGCTCTTTACTATTAATATCTTTTTCTTTCTATAGGAATTTTCTATGCAGTATTGAAGTATAAACATGTTATCTTCTATTCTTCTGTTCTTGGTAAAACTGGTTTGTGCATCATTTACTAAATTGTTCTGAATTAAGTGCTCATCTATATGATCTTTTACTATTGACATGAATATTTTATGTGTTATCTGTCAAGGCTATTGGTCTAAGATTTTGTTGATGTTATGAGACACTTCTTAATTTTTATCATTTCTTTGTATAATTTTATTTTTATGACATCTGGGGCTGCTGCTTTTTTGCTTTTCATTTTCTTTATGTGTCTTTCCACTTCATCACTGGTCACTGTGATAAATTCTTTTGTATGCACTCGGTGCTCTATTTTGTAGACCATGTCGAGATGTTCTTTGAGTACAGGAGGCACCCTTACTGTTTCTTCTGTTCTAATGGCCATATCAAAGTGTTCCTTGATTGCATCTGGAATTTTTCCATATCTGAGTATTACCAAATTTCCATCCCTTTTTAAGCTTCTTTCATATTCAACTCTTATTTCTTGATTCCACACTTATTATATTATTTTCATTTCTTTGGTAAATTCCCTTCCAAAATTGGACCAGTTCTATTCTCTCTGCCTCCTCATCTAGCCTTTGGTTCTTATTCCTTGAAGTTTTTTACATTTTCCCATTGTCTTTGCCGTTTCTTATTTCTTGAAAAGTATTTTTTTCATGAATCTCTTATTTCTTTCTTTACTAGTGCTTCTACTTTACATTTTTTATCTTTGTAGAGTTTTTGCTTTTCTTTCCTGTCTCCTCCTTGGGCTATCCTTCTCTGTTTATTATGTTGTCTTCCTTTTGCTATTTAACTTCTTATTTCCTGTGTGAACCAGGGCTTTTGCTCTATTCGCTTTCCATTTACACATTGTTTTTCTTTTGTATGTCCTCTTTAAAGTTTCATCAGCAGCCTCTTTTATTTGGCTATTTAACTGATTTATAGTGTTGATACTATTTTCATTTATTCTTTTTTCTTTATTATTCTTGAAAGCATTTATTGCTTTAACCTCTGTTGTATAATACTCCTTTTCTTTCATTAAGAGAAATGTCAGTTACAAAAGTAAGGAGGTTATTCTTAAACTCCATAACTCTTATGTTAGGCCACATCTAGAGTACCTTATACAGGCATAGTCGCCACATTTTAGACACGATATTAACCTTCTTGAGTCAGTGCAATGGAGGGCAACAAAGATTATTCCTTCCCTGAGGCACCTTGAATATATAGATAGACTGAGGGTATTAAATATGTTCTCGTTCGAAAGTAGGTGTGTGAGAGGGGATATGATTGAGCTCTTTCTAAAAAATTTTCTGGGATAGATAAATTGGATGTTAGCAAGTTTTTTGAGTTAGATGATGGAAATCGGACTAGAGGTCACCACTTGAAAATTAAAAAGCGAGGGTGTAGGTTGGATTTAAGAAAATATTTTTTCACCAATAGAGTGGTAGACTTCTGGAACAAATTGCCGCAGAGGGTAGTAGGTAGTCCAAATCTAAATGTATTTAAGAGTAGGTTGGATGAGTTTATGGGAAGGGAAGGTTGTGATGGTTCCTAAGTTTTGTATATATTAATATTGTTTGTATATATCTATAGCTGCATGATTTAGTTCTTGACAAGCCTTGATTGGTGATACCCTTGTTTCTGTATGTAGTTTTCTTGGGAGTTTGGGTGCTTTAAAAAAGAGGCTGTTTGATGACCTATGATGGGCCCTTGTGGTTTTTGTCATCTGTTATATTATATTGTGGGGGACTTTGATTTTGTCTTTTCCTGGCGATGGTGCTTTTTGTGGGTGGGTTTTGACTGATGATCTTTGATAGGCCCAGGGATCAGTTCTCGGTCCATTATTATTTGTCATCTATATAAACGATCTTGGGGAGGCAGTTAATAATAAAGTGTCAATTTTTGCGGATGATACCAAATTAGCAGCTGTAGTTAAAGATATTGATGATAATTTTAAAGTGTAGTGGGATTTAAATAAATTGTTATCCTGGGCACATAAGTGGCAAATGACTTTCAACCTTGATAAGTGCAAAGTTATTAACATGGGAAAAGATAATAGAGAATTTAACTATGAAATGGATGGGCATTGGCTGAGCTCAGTAGAGGATGAGAAAGATCTAGGAGTAGTAATAGATAAGTCATTAAGGTTTTCTAAGCAGTGTATTGAAGCAAGAAATAGGGCAAATAGAGTGCTGGGTTTTATTAAGAGAAATGTCAGTTACAAAAGTAAGGAGGTTATTCTTAAACTCTATAACTCTTATGTTAGGCCACATCTAGAGTACTGTATACAGGCATGGTCCCCACATTTTAGACACGATATTAACCTTCTTGAGTCAGTGCAACGTAGGGCAACAAAGATTATTCCTTCCCTGAGGCACCTTGAATATGAAGATAGACTGAGGGTATTAAATATGTTCTCTTTCGAAAGGAGGTGTGTGAGAGGGGATATGATTGAGCTCTTTAAAAATTTTTCCGGGATAGATAAATTGGATGTTAGCAAGTTTTTTGAGTTAGATGATGGAAATCGGACTAGAGGTCACCACTTGAAAATTAAAAAGCAAGGGTGGAGGTTGGATTTAAGAAAATATTTTTTCACCAATAGAGTGGTAGACTTCTGGAACAAATTGCCGCAGAGGGTAGTGGGTAGTCCAAATCTAAATGTATTTAAGAGTAGGTTGGATGAGTTTATGGGAAGGGAAGGTTGTGATGGTTCCTAAGTTTTTTATATATTAATATTGTTTGTATATATTTATAGCTGCATGATTTAGTTCTTGACAAGTCTTGATTGGTGATGCCCTTGTTTGTGGACGCAATCCTCTGGATGTTGTTTTCCTGGGAGTTTGGGTGCCTTAAAAAAGAAGCCGTTTGACTTGGATGACCTATGATAGGCCTTGTGGCTTTTGTCATCTGTTATATTATATTGTGGGGGACTTTGATTTCGTCTTCCCCTGGTGATGGTGCTTTTTGTGGGTGGGTTTTGACGGAGGCAGATGACCTTTGATAGGCCCTTGTGGCTTTTGTCATCCATGTAATTATGTTATGTTATGTTATGTTGGGGCTTTTGTCATCCGTGAAATTATGTTATGTTATGTGGAGCCTTTTGGGTGAAGGAAAGACAACTTTTAGGCAGCAAATCAGTTTGAACATGGCTTCCATATGTGCAATTTGCCCTTTGTATATCATCAAACTTTGTGCTTTATTTTCGGATAGAGAAAGTTGTTAACCTTTTTGAATGATCATAAGTTAAAATCGATTGCAAAGTTTGTGGCGAGGCATTAGAGATTAAAGATAATTTTGAATTTAGATGTACTTAAAAAAAGATTCCACCATTTCCTCATCGCTATTTCAGAAGTATACCCGCCGCAATAAAGTAAGTAAACAGCATTTTTCATTTGGTTATTTTCAGGCATTTTTGTACCAAAATGGCGCCGGGTATATTTGAACTAGGATTCAAACGCGCATGAATATGAATGCATGGGTGAACAAAATATACACATACAAAAATATACCTTTTCAGACACACTGCCGATCTTCATGTTTATCACAGATCGTATAAAGGGTAAGGACTTTGCAGGTTTTTTTTTACAGGAATGAGTTGATAGGCCTTGGTGGCTTTTCTCATCCTTTATTTATTTATATATATATATATATATATATATATATATATATATATATATATATATATATATATATATATATATATATATATATATAAGATAGACTGAGGGTAGTAAATATGTTCTCATTTGAAAGAAGGTGTATGAGGGGAGATATGATTGAGCTTTTTAAAATCTTTTCTGTGATGGATAAGTTGGATTTTGGCAAGTTATATGAGTTGGAAGGTAGTGATAGGACTAGGGGTCACCACTTGAAAATAGAAACACAGGTGCAGGTTGGATGTTACAAAATATTTTTTTGCCAATAGAGTGGTAAATGGTAAAGATTCATTTTCTTATGCAGTTCTATATGTACTTTTCAGATCTGATACTGATTTTTCCTGGAAATGCATACTTTTCTCATAAGCGACCAAAGTCCATACTAGGAAAAGTATGCACCGTATTTCCATAAATTCATTTCAAAGAATTTAAGACAGCGATAGTACCACCTACTTTAGGCTATTTCCATTTTTGAAATGGGGAGCAAACACACACTCCACCCTGCAACCTGCAAGTTTAAAAAAAAACTTGCAATATTCCTACTTCAAAAGCCTACCATCAAGTTTGAATACAAACGTCATTAGGCTTCTAGTTTGAATCAAAGCTTTGTGCATACAACAGTTTATAAATAAATCTTCACCCTATATATTTCTAATACCTGGCAATCGACATAAAAAATTTCTCAAATGAAGTTTAACATAGAAAAATGTAGTGTACTTAGTATAGGTAGAAATAATCCATTGAATAGTTATAAATTAAATAGGAGAATTTTAGGGAGGACTGATTGTGAGAGGGACTTGGGTATTTTGGTAAGTTCAGACCTTCGTCCTAGAAAGCAATGCCTAAATGCTAAGAATAAAGCTAATAGGATATTGGGATTCATTAGGAGGAGTGTACATAAGAACATAAGAAAAGAAGGAGACTGCAAAAGACCATTCATGGCCTACACTTGGCAGCTCCTGTTCCATTCAACACACAAAAGATTTCTTACCAGAGAAAAGTCATCAACATTGTCACCCTTTACAGGAGTTCGTCAGATCTAATCTACAATATACATAAAATGCATCCAGAGGATTATGTCCATTCATGCAACCGCAAAATATAATCTTCCCACTCCTTAGAAAAATATATACATATGTACATAAAAAAAAGTCAGTCCCATCTAGCAGCTTCATCCATATATTTATCTAATCTATTCTTAAAACTACCCAGAGAGGAGGCTTCTATCACATGCCTAGTGAGCCTATTCCATTCATCTACCACACGATTTGTAAACCAATTCCTCCCAATCTCCTTCCTAAACCTATACTTATCAAGCTTAAACCCATTGCTACGTGTCCTGTCATGTTCACTAAGTATAAGAACCTTACCCAGATCCCCTTTATTATATCCTTTTACCCATTTGAAGACTTCAATCAATTCCCCTCTGACTCTTCTCCTTTCCAATGTATGTAGATTTAGTTTTCTGAGCCTTTCACCATAAGGTAAGTTCCTTAGCCCACCAATCATCTTTGTCATCCTTCTCTGCACAGACTCAAGCAAATCAATATCCTTCCGATAATATGGTGACCAAAATTGTACTGCATAGTCTAGATGAGGCCTAACTAGCGCCAGATACAGTTTTAGAATGACTTCAGCACTCTTATTGCTCACACTCCTCCTAATGAATCCCAATATCCTATTAGCTTTATTCTTAGCATTTAGACATTGCTTTCTAGGACGAAGGTCTGAACTTACCAAAATACCCAAGTCTCTCTCACAATCAGTCCTCCCTAAAATTCTGCCATTTAATTTATAACTATTCAATGGATTATTTCTACCTATACTAAGTACACTACATTTGTCTATGTTAAACTTCATTTGCCATTTCTCGGCCCAATTGGACAGAATGGTTAATTCCTCCTGCATTACAACAGCATCAGAATCAGCCCTAATGGCCCTACCTAGCTTAGTATCATCAGCAAATTTACTCAGGTCACTACTTATACCTATGTCAAGATCATTAATATAAATTAAGAATAGCAAGGGACCCAAAACAGATCCTTGAGGAACTCCACTGCTAACACACCCCCACTCAGATTTAACTCCATCTATACTAACTCTTTGCTGTCTGTCACCAAGCCATGACTGAATCCACCTAAATATACTGACATCGATCCCGTGTGCTTTAACTTTGCTCAGAAGTCGTAAGTGTGGCACTCGATCAAAAGCCTTACTAAAGTCCAAGTATAAAATATCATAGTTTTCATCATTATCTGCTGCTTCATACACCTTACTATAAAAAGACAGCAAATTAGTGAGACAGGATTTACCCTTACTAAAGCCATGCTGTGATTCTTTTATCAACTTATGCTTATCCAAGTGATCTCTAATATTCCTTGCTATAATAGATTCCATCATTTTCCCTACCACTGATGTCAAACTTACTGGTCTGTAATTAGACATATTTGTTTTATCCCCTTTCTTAAATATAGGTATCACATTGGCTTTCTTCCATGCCACTGGCACAATGCCACTCTCCAATGATTTTCTAAAGATGCATGCTAGGGGCTCACTTAACACATCCTTACATTCTTTCAAAATTCTAGGAAAGACCTCATCAGGACCGGGTGCTTTACTACTTTTGATTTTATCAATTTCCTTTGTCACTATCTCCTTTGTGATCAAGATATCCTGTAAGCAATAAGAGTGCTGAAGTCATTCTAAAACCGTATCTGGCGCTAGTTAGGCCTCATCTAGACTATGCAGTACAATTTTGGTCACCATATTATATGAAGGATATTGATTTGCTTGAGTCTGTGCAGAGAAGGATGACAAAGATGATTGGTGGGCTAAGGAACTTACCTTATGGTGAAAGGCTCAGAAAACTAAATCTACATACATTGGAAAGGAGAAGAGTCAGAGGGGAATTGATTGAAGTCTTCAAATGGGTAAAAGGATATAATAAAGGGGATCTGGGTAAGGTTCTTATACTTAGTGAACATGACAGGACACGTAGCAATGGGTTTAAGCTTGATAAGTATAGGTTTAGGAAGGAGATTGGGAGGAATTGGTTTACAAATCGTGTGGTAGATGAATGGAATAGGCTCACTAGACATGTGATAGAAGCCTCCTCTCTGGATAGTTTTAAGAATAGATTAGATAAATATATGGATGAAACTGCTAGATGGGACTGACTTTTTTTTTATGTACATATGTATATATTTTTCTAAGGAGTGGGGAGATTATATTTTGCGGTTGCATGAATGGACATAATCCTCTGGATGCATTTTATGTATATTGTAGATTAGATCTGACGAACTCCTGTAAAGGGAGACAATGTTGATGACTTTTCTCTGGAAAGAAATCTTTTGTGTGTTGAATGGAACAGGAGCTGCCAAGTGTAGGCCATGAATGGTCTTTTGCAGTCTCCTCCTTTTCTTATGTTCTTATTATACCAAAGAAACTAAAAATATGGAGACCTGCAGAGCATCTGGATTAAAGAAAAATATAATCTTAAAAAAACATGGTATTGGTTGAATATTGCCAAATCACCTCTAGATCTTAAAAGCCCAGGTTTAGATACTTGAATCAAGGCAAAAGTTGAAGGAGTTAGGTTGAAAAAGTTAGCAATATAGTTTCAAAAAGTGAATAACTACATTATTATTAAGTCTTTGAAAAGTATAAAATCAGAAATGTGTTAAAATGAATCTTTATCTGGTAAATTACTGGATTAGTTTGCCACCTGAGACTCACCCGGTAGGGCCTCTGTTCGGAAGCTAAAGCTAGTGCTACAATCTGTAATCCAGAAGATCCATACCCTGCTCGCGTTCCCATAATATTTTATCCATTTCCCAATATGTCTCACCTGTTTCATTAACTGCCATTTTACTAGTCGTTTTAACATGTTTTATTGTGTTTAGCACATGGCATATCCGATGTCAAGCAGCCCAGATAAGATGTCATGATACACCAGTCAGATATTATAATTAAGTTAGGGTATATTTATAAAGTGACTGGTGGCAAGTGTCAAACATAGAGCAATATAGGTATAGAGATGGGAAGAGGTTAATTTTTAGCATTTAATGGGTTAGTTGAAGATGGGATTGAACAGTTGTTCATGTAAGTAGTATGATAGTTTAGATTTAAACAGTGGGAGGGATGAGGAGTCCACAATATTAGCCGGGAGGGAGTTCCAGTGGTGGATAACCTGATGAGCGAAGAATCTCTTCCTGGCTTCTATGGCGGCAAGGAGGGACAAATACCTTGAATCTGTGAGCACTTGTACCAGGGGAGATGACAAAGTAACATAACATAATTTCATGGATGACAAAAGCCATGAGGGCCTATCAGAGGTCATATGCATCCGTCAAAACCCACTCACAAAAAGCACCATCGCAAGGGGAAGACAAATCAAAGTCCCCCAGAATATAATATAATAGATGACAAAAGCCACAAGGGCCCATCATAGGTCATCCGAGTCAAACGGCCTATTTTAAGGCATCCAAACTCCCAAGAAAACTACATCCGGAGGATTGCGTCCACAAACAAGGGTATCACCAATCAAGGCTTGTCAAGAAATAAATAGTGAACAAGTCCCTAGGTTTAATGGGAGAGAGGTCATGGAAGATTTTGTAACAAAGAACAAGATCAGTCCTCAAAAGTCTGCCCTTAATTTAGAATAGGTTGAGCTGAGTTAGTAGATCCTTGTAAGGCAGGTTGGTGAGATTATACACTGGTTTGGTTCATCAGCAATGGACCAAACAAGTCCATCAGCAATGGACTGACTCCAGAAGTGTAAGGTCTACTTGAAATCCAGTGTTCCAAATAGGAGAAGCAAAATCGAGAAGCGGTCTGATGTCAGTAGTGAAGAGGGAGACCATAAAGGAAGATGAGCGACAGATGGTGGACTTGACGAGGTTAGTGGCCAGTCCTCCAGCCTTGAACACAAGTGTTTCTGATGTGGGAGTGGAATTAAAGGTAATACTTCAGATTCGGGGTGCACGGTAGATGGCGCTGTTAGTCGGCTACAATTTTGGGCTACAGCATATCACTTCTGATGTCAGACGGTAGCATCAGATGTGACTAATCACGGCGTTATATTTTTTTGTTTGTTTTGGGGATTTACTAAATATCTGCGCTCTGCTCGTTAATAGATTTTTCTAAGTTAGGTAAGGTTTCTTGATGTCTTTTATTGTTTTTTGTTTTGTTTTCATATTTTTTGTTTGCTGCGAACGATAACAGCTTCTTACTGGCAACATCGTAGCTTATAAATAGGACCCGTTTTGCAAATGTTTTTCTTTCGTTATTGTGTTTTCATGCTCTCTATGTGCTTCTTTGTTATTCAAATTCGGCTTTAGTTTGTATAATTGCAAAAAACTTTAGATTATCTAGAGGCGCATAAACTAATCAAGAAACCTATAAAAGTAAGAATTGTTTGTTATTAGGTTAGGTTTTTCTGCCAGTAAAAAGCTGTTAGGTGGGGAAACCCCCCTATAAATTCAAGGGGACTGCTCGTGGGGCAGATATCACTGCAGGGGGACCACCCTGCGATGATCCTGAGTTTCAATCAATTGTAGGGGGTCTGGGGGTCACAGCCCCCCAGTATATACTCATATACAAAAAAATATAACGCCATGATTGTTCACATCTGACATAAGAACATAAGAAAAGAAGGAGACTGCAAAAGACCATTCATGGCCTACACTTGGCAGCTCCTGTTCCATTCAACACACAAAAGATTTCTTACCAGAGAAAAGTCATCAACATTGTCACCCTTTACAGGAGTTCGTCAGATCTAATCTACAATATACATAAAATGCATCCAGAGGATTATGTCCATTCATGCAACCGCAAAATATAATCTTCCCACTCCTTAGAAAAATATATACATATGTACATAAAAAAAAGTCAGTCCCATCTAGCAGTTTCATCCATATATTTATCTAATCTATTCTTAAAACTACCCAGAGAGGAGGCTTCTATCACATGCCTAGTGAGCCTATTCCATTCATCTACCACACGATTTGTAAACCAATTCCTCCCAATCTCCTTCCTAAACCTATACTTATCAAGCTTAAACCCATTGCTTCGTGTTCTGTCATGTTCACTAAGTATAAGAACCTTACCCAGATCCCCTTTATTATATCCTTTTACCCATTTGAAGACTTCAATCAATTCCCCTCTGACTCTTCTCCTTTCCAATGTATGTAGATTTAGTTTTCTGAGCCTTTCACCATAAGGTAAGTTCCTTAGCCCACCAATCATCTTTGTCATCCTTCTCTGCACAGACTCAAGCAAATCAATATCCTTCCTATAATATGGTGACCAAAATTGTACTGCATAGTCTAGATGAGGCCTAACTAGCGCCAGATACAGTTTTAGAATGACTTCAGCACTCTTATTGCTTACACTCCTCCTAATGAATCCCAATATCCTATTAGCTTTATTCTTAGCATTTAGACATTGCTTTCTAGGATGAAGGTCTGAACATCATAAGAGATATATTGTAGCCCAAAATTGTAGCTGAATAACAGCGCCATCTACCATGCGCCTTGAATCTGAAGTATTACCAAAAATATAACGCCGTGATTGTTCCCATTTGATGCTACTGTCTGACATCATAAGAGATATATTGTAGCCCAAAATTGTAGCCGACTAACAGAGCCATCTACCGTGCGCCCGGAATCTGAAGTGTTACTGAATTAAAAATATTCATCAACAGTAACACCCAAGTCTTTATGAGCTGGGACAGGATGTATGTCCCTGCCATTTATATGGTATGGTGGATGCAAGTTGGGCAATTCTGCGCTTAAATCTTAGGTGAGCACATTTATTTGTCTGTAGCCAATTTTAGGCCCCACAAAGAAGCGGTTGATACTAGTGTGCCGATTTCGAGCTATATGGTCCATGAATGGTCTTTTGCAGTCTCCTTCTTTTCTTATGTTCTTATATGGGAGAGGGCCGAGGGCCTACGCCCCCGACCCTACCCACAGCTCGCTATGCGCTCACCGCCAGGAACAAGTAATAAAACTAAAGTTAATGAGTTAGGTGAAACATATTGAGAAATGGAAGAAATATTATGGGAACGCGAGCGGGAAAGCTCGGGGGGTATGGATCTTAAGAATAACCGATATGGCTATCCTCTCCTTCAAATGCATTAAATTGGTGATTATAGTCTTAAAGCTTCCACTCAGCAACGTACCTGGAATTGCGTATTCTGGGACTTCATCATCAAACCCCTGACGTAAATACTCGCTTCTAACAGCTGCACACGACTCAGCTTTAGTAACACATACATTACATATTAACGAAATACAAATAACCCAGAAGATTGTCAATTGATAGCAAAGACACGCCATGACTGAATTAAATCAGGAAATCTGTGAAATATTAACAAGCCTTCTCGCCAAGTTTGTCAGTGGCAGTCTGTGAGTTTAAAGGGAGACTTTGGAAAAAAAAAATAACACGATGAATATCAGAATCTTGAACATATGTTCAACTAACATATGAAAGAGAAGATATTTTGAGCACTACCACACATCACGTCAAAAGCTGAACTAGCGGCGTTTTATTGTTATCAGAGTTGCCAGATTGTTACGGTAAAATCGGACAGAATATTTTAGAAAATGGACAGCCTATGAATTTAAAAAGGGATAAACGGACAAACCTGAAATATGCCTTACTATATAGTTTTATATATGCAAAGGAACGTATCGAATTATGTAGCTTTTTTCAGTGATACACCAGAATTTTTTAATAACTTTTGGTTGATGTTTTTTGGAATCGTAATCTTTATTTCTGCTTAAAACCTACGCCGTGTTTTTAGTAAAGAGCATTACCTATAGATAAAAATGATTAGAACCCCTACAAAAACACCAGCTAGAAATAATGAAAACCAAAATAAACCTATTAATCCAACTATAGGGCAGGATAAAGATAGTTTATCAAAAAATAACATTTTGGAACATGTCAAATAGAAGTAAGAGACATGGCCAAGTGTAGGCCATGAATGGTCTTTTGCAGTCTCCTTCTTTTCTTATGTTCTTATGTGATGGGTGTAATAGATGGTTCCAAAAAAACGGTGGCAAACTTTTACAAAAAGTATTTGATGTTTTAGCTAATGATGATGCAGACTTATTGTGGTTCTGTGAAAGTTGCAAAAAAGGTTTTAGGAAATCTAATTTTAATAAAGTAGAACGATCAGTAAATGAAAAGGATAATAATTGTTTTAATAGAATAGAAAAAAAATAATAGTATCGGACCTAACTATAGTAAATAAAGAATTAGAAAATGCTCTAATGGTAAATTAAACAGAAATTAACTAAAAAATTAAATCAAATAATTAAGTACAAAGATAATGAATTAGAAAGCTTATACACAATTAATAATGAATTAAAAAATAAGAATTGGGATAATATAAAAACCATCAATAACCTACCCCGTAGCAATCATAAAGTATTAACTAATGCATGTGATATATTTAAAAGTGATACAGGAAAAGATATCAATAATATAATTGATAATGCAGTAACAGAAAAATTGATACAAGATACATCAAAAAAGAGGAAAGACATTAAGGCAAAACTAAATGAACCCAAATTAAATTATAATAATAGATTAAGACAGGTTAATGAATACGTTTTTAACAATAATAAGAAATATGTTTGGACTATATCAAAAAAGACTTTCAAACAAAAACCTGAAAAACTAAGAAGACCAGTTCTAGTTGAATTAACAAACAGATAGGGAAAACTGGGGTAAGTTGAACCGTAGGGTAAGATGAACCACCCTCTGTGATCATGTGATCACAGATTGTATCCTGCTCTAATGATGCACACCCAAATCCAGTAGTAGCAACGTGTCTCTGGTAGCAGTTAAACGTTCTTATCAAGTGTTCGTTAGTTTTTACGGCAAAAAAAATGCCTCTTCCATCGAAAAGTAAAATATTGGATGTTGAGAATTGTGGTAATCATAATAAAGCGTCAATGCCTTTCTCTAGGCTTTATTCAACTAATAAAACATCAATACAGTCTGAAAATAAAAGAGAAACAATATAAGTAAATATACCCATTTTAATCAGGTTAAGTAAACAAAGTAATGTAATGTAACCCATTACGAAATTATACATATAGGCATAGGTGGGCGCGATAACGAAAAAATGTATCATGATAACCGATAAATCGATAACGATAACCTAATCGGCGATAACCGATAATTGATAACTGGCGATACATTTATCGCCCGATAAGGTGATAACAGATAAATCCAAAATTATAATACAATATTGATTATTGACTATATATATATATATATATATATATATATATATATATATATATATATATATATATAGCGTTATTTTATAATACAATAGTAAGAATATATGAATACTGTTTCATAGTTTCTTACCTGGTGAGGCTCTCCTTCATCTCCTCATAGGTTTTGAGGATCCTCCTCCCAGGTCAGACCTACCTATTTCTGCCTCTAAGGCACGCGCGGCTCGCCCCTGTGCAAAACTGGAACCAAAAACTGAAATTATCGATTATCGCTAGTTTGGAACCCAAAGTATCGGCGATACCGATGAATTGCTAACACGAGAAAAAATTATCGGATAACCGATAACCCGATATCGTTATTGCGATAACGCCCACCTATGCATATAAGGTTACATGAATCTTAGATCACAACATTATCCTCTCCCTTAAAGAATCATTGTTCTATATAGCAAAGAAGCTTGTGGCCTTCCCGCGCCGATCGGCGCAGTTGTTCCCGGCCAGCATGCGCAGGGAAGGAGGGTTCATCCCTACGTTGGAGATTAGCTGGAGCACCAGACCGTTCCTGCATAGAATGGCGCAGTTGTTTCGGGCCAGCATGCGCAGGGGTGGAGGGTTCATACCTACGTTAAAGATTAGATTGAGCACCAGATACCCGGGCTGAAAGAGAATCCACCTTCATATCTCCTTCCTTGATGAATATACTCTGATCACCTGCAGCATTGGAAGAATTCAACTCAGATGAATCGACAGTAGGTGCCGGAAGAATCTCCACCAAACCAATCTCTGTAGAAGGATCGACGTTGAGATCCTCTTGCCTCTCATATAATGATACGTTACCAGTCCGAGCCAAGTCATGCACTGATATCGTTGATTCGCGTCCATCGGCAAATCTTATATGAGCGCATTGTGGATTTGCTTCTAACAACTGAACCTCATCAACGAGGGGTTCATATTTACTGGTGCGAACGTGACGTCGTAGTAAGGCGGGTCCAGGAACAGATAACCAAGTTGGCAACGAATGGCCACTGGGAGATCGACGCTGGTACGAAAACAGCCTCTCATGTGGCGTAGCATTGGTGGCTGTGCAGATCAGAGATCTAATAGAATGAAGGGCGTCAGGAAGCACTGTTTCCCATTGACATTCTTGAAGGTTCCTGGATGCCAGAGCAAGGGTTATGTGCTTCCAGATTATAGCATTATATCTCTCACACTTCCCATTCCCCTAGTGGCGATGCCTAGATTGTGCAAGAATTCACGTAGATCCATGGCCATAAACGAGGACCCGCGATCAGAATGCAGGTAGGAAGGCATACCAAATATCGAAAAAATATGATTTAGACAATGGATTATAGTACTAGTAGTCATGTTCTGACAGGTAAATGCAAACGGAAAACGAGAATACTCATCTACCACCGTGAGCATATAGCGGTTTTTGGAATTCGAGGGTAGAGACCCCTTGAAGTCTAAACTAAGACGTTCAAAGGGCTGCGTAGCCTTGATAAGGGGAGTTTGGTGCGGTTTGTAGAACTGAGGCTTCAAT